>JBAMMX010000009.1:204870-804870 GCA_037126225.1 Dillenia turbinata
TTGTTGGCCTCTTTTCTCCCATTGAAACCTATCTTTCTTCAAGAATTAGTTGATGGTTTGGCTACAGGCATACTATGACCTCACCAACCTTCTTAATAGCCAAGACCTCAAAAACTCCTCAAGGCCTCGATAGAGACAAAGTGTTACTATGTTTGAATACTCTCAACTTTTTGAGGATCCATTCTTCATCCTTCATCGTACACTATGTGGCCCAAATATTCTACTTAGCTACAAGAATCACAAGATAGAAAGTCATAAATGGGGGCTGGTTTTGCCTCAAAGAATAAAAAAGATTCTCACTGAGGTGTCAAGGTGTGTAGTTAGGTTAGACTATAGATCAATATATCATCAAAAAATACTAGTGCAAATTTCCTAAAGTAAGGCTGAAAGATATGATTCATTAAGGCTTGGAAGGTGGTCGAGGCATTTGTTAAACCAAAAGACACCACCAGAAATTCAAAATATCCATGATGGGCTCGGGGTGTCATGAAGCCACATCACCAGGTTTCACTCTGATCTGATGGTAGTCAGCTTTCAAATCAACCTTAGAAAATATTTTTGAACTATTTAACTCATCTAAAAGTTCATCAATGTTTGGAATGGAATACCTGTCTTTAATGGTGAGATTATTCAGCTGTCTATAATCCATACAAAACCTCCATGTATTTTTTTTTCTCACCAACAAGATGACAAGAGAAAAAGGGCTGGAGTTGGCCTGACCATGCTATTATAAATAATTTCTTCCACCTTTTTCTCGATTTCTACCTTCTCGAGAACGAGGGTACCTCGGTGAAGGTCTTATTTTGAATTATTATGAATCGTGTCGAAGAGGAATCTGGGTGGTTGTGAGACTCCTCGTGTAAGTAAAGAATTTGGAATGGAGAAAATGTCTTGAAATTGTTGAAGAAACTTCTCAATTGGTTCTAGTATGCACTTGGTGTTGTTCTCAGAAGGTAAAGATATAATGGCACAATTTTGAGATTGCTGTCTTCTCTCGGTCTTTGGTGTCATTTTACCTTATCAACCTCATGATCGAATTTTTCACTTGTCCCAAAGAGGATTACTTCACCTTGACTATCAACAAATTTGATCTAAAGTTGTTTGAAGTCAAAAGTGATGGGGCTAACATTGTACATCCAAGCGACTCCCAATATTGCATCCTATCCCCCTAAACCGATGATTCTCAAGTTGAACAAAAATTTGTATCCTTGTATAATCCATTTCACATCATTGGCTCTAGTATAGCCGCTAATTTGACTCCCATCCGCTAGTATAGTATGTAATGGTTCATCCCGTCTCCATTTTGAGCTCCTCAACCAATGTTTGGCTTGTAAAGCTATTTTGAAGCTACCGTGTCCACAAGCACTATCACCCTAAGCCCTTACATTGTACCTTGTAGTGTTATTGTCTTTCTATTTTGTGATTTGGAAAGAACATAAAGGGGTACTTTTATTGTTTCTTCACTAAGTGTCGCATTGCTTCCTTCCTTATTTAATTTCTTAGATTTCTTTCTTCCTCTACCGCAATGATCATATTAAGGTGCCCGTATTTACATTGGTGACCAGTATATATTTTTCCCTCATTTAAAACAAAGATTATTAACCCTCCTGAATTATATTTCTTGTGTTGAAATTTTGGGCATTTTGTTCTCTAATGTAGTTTCGAATCATGTCCTTACCCTTATTTGCCGAGTTCATGGGGTTAATAGGAGAGGCTCCAAAGATATCTAGGCCCTCTTTATCCTCTCCAGATCCCAATTTCTACCCATTACAATCCTTCTTGCCTTGTTAACTCCAATGATTGCTCCCGAAGTGTACCTATTTCGAATGCTTTCAGCTAATGTGGTGGGCTTGAACAATCCACAAGATAGGCTTCAATTCTTCTCTCAGTCCACTTATAAAACTTGAGATATAGTAAGATTCTCATGAAGCTTAGGATTTTTTATATAAATAGAATGGACCACAATTCTTTCAAATCTTTTCTGGGTACTCGCCTATTGAACCTACTTGTTGCAAAATATTAAATTCTTCAATCTCATCTTGAACTCCTTTGGCTTCAAATCTCCGACTGAGCTAATGCAGTAGAACTCTTCCTATTATACATCTTTTTTACCCATTTTTACTCCTTGAAACCAAATCTCCACCTTCTCGACAAGGTCCATACCCCGCGCTCTCTACCCATGCATGACTGAAATTTGATAGACAAAAAGAATTTCCGACATTCCCCGCCCATATCCTTAGGTTTTCTTATTGAACATAGGTAAATGGATACGTGGTGGATTTGGTAGAACTCCTCTATGAAATGAATTTTTTCTTGGGCAATTGATGGTGATTGTCTCCTTTAGTCCCTCCAACGGTGATTGTCTCTATGAATGAATCTGCTGCAGGACTCAAACTAAATCTAACTACCTTTTTCAAATTCAAAGTGCCTAATGGTTGGAGATTTGGAGGTCATTCCCAAACCATTACATATAACTCATGGTGATCGTCGAATGCCGAATTAATATAAAGTGCGTGTAATCGAGAACCGACAATTAACTGCTAATGTACTTGTGAGCTAATAATTAATAATTATTATTAATTGATATTAATATTTAGTTGTTTAGTTGAGCTTAATGTATAAAATGATTAAAAGCATAAATTTAATTTTTATATTATTATATATTAAAATATGAAATTTATAAATATAATATCTATATTTTTTAAGAAATGATTAATTCAAATATAAATATTATGTAAAAAAATTATATATATTATATAAACTTTATAAGAAAAGGTAGTTTTTTTAATTTATTTAAAAATCAATTAATCCAAATATATATCATAATAATAATTTAAATAATTCTTATTTATAAAAAAAGAATTAAAATATATTTTAAAATCGAGAGATGGAAAAATCGAAACTTTGTTATTTGTTGTCAATAATGTACAACAACAAATTAAGTTCTAATTTCAAATTTTGAAATCCACTAGATCAATATAGGAAAAAAGAAAAGAAAAAAAATAAAAACAAAGAAATGTATAAAGAAAAAATCCAAAAGAGTCAAATTTAACTTGGATAGAAATAACTTTTTTATAAATTTTGAATTGAGAACCGAGATTTAATTTAACTCGTCACTATCAAATGCTCATTTCTTTAATAGTTGAAAAGCTAGCCCTAGAAACATAACCCAAACAATTGTACCAAATAACCCCTTAACATCATTTTGAAAATTAACCTAAGGTTCTCCATCTCTCCAAAAAATTTTAATGTACTTTGCTTCATTCAATTTATCTAGTCTATTTAATTAAAAATTATTCACAATTTTACTTCTTTTTTGAGAAAGAAAGGGAATGTGGAAAACTAAGGGATGCGGTGCTTCACTGTAAATTTTGAGGCTGCTGAAATTTATACATTGATGAAAGCATGATTATACAACTGACTTTTGGTTTAGTTTAGCTAACATCTTCTTTTGAGACTAAATGTACAATTACAAACATGCATTAGTTTTAAATTGAAGTCTCTAGACTATCAATGAGAGTCATTTCAGTGCGTAGGTTAATTTTTAAACCACAAAAGTCCAAGTCGTTTGTCTCCCCTGAGCTTCTCGTTGTCTTAAAGAGACGACCGACCTCTAACTACTGGGATCCGACGAAAGACTTTGGGATGTATATGGGAGTCCCTATTACTCATGGTCGTTAGTAGGTCCCAAATACTAGTGATTAACAACAAGTCTGCAGTAAGACTGTTGGCTAGAAATCTAAGTCTTTGAATATTGGCAGTCGGAGAACCCTAATTCAAATATATCCTTGGTTTTGCTTTTTGTTATGCAATCCTCCAAGCTAACTTTTGAATTGATTTGTACACAATTGGATAGATTGACTAATGATTTCTTTTGCAGACCTTTAGGGGCTCATTGGGTTCATGTGATGAGATTTGGTTTGCTAGCCAAAAGATGTTGGTGGGTTGGGAATCCATAAGTTTAGGGATATTAATCGAGCTTTTTCGCTAAGCCTTCATTTTCAGTGCCTTCTCACCTCGAGCTCATTTTTATGAGGTAAAATACTTTGGCATAAACATCTGTACCATGGAGATATCCTTCATCAGTAGTCATCCCTCCGTTTGTTAATCCATTTTGGCGAGGGTTTACGAGGAGTCAGAGTTGCTTAAGGGTGAGCCGTGTTGCGCTGGGTAATGGGATGAGTATCCGATTGATAATTGGATTGGTACATGCTCATTGTCTCATATAGATTTTGAGAGAGACTTTGCCTTTGTTTCGCAACAATACTCAGAAAGCCATTTCATTACTGCACATGCAAGAGGACATTTCTAAACTGGCCACCTCCTTCCCAAGTCTATAGTAGAGGAGGTACAGTCGTGCCGATTCCTCGTGATCTTGAGGTCCAGTGACTTAGTTTGTTGGGTGGGAGATTCCTTAGGGTCTTCTCGAGGCCAACTTATTTCAACCTTTGCCAATCGTGAGCAAATGCATCTTGTACCATCTATTTTTTGGAGATGGATCCGATGGCTCAAGTGCTAGGATTGGGTAAAACTTTTGGTGTGGCTGCCGATCCATGGTACTTTTATGACTAATAGTATATGAGGTCATTGGGATCTCACCGATAATTCTTAGTCTCCCCTATGCGCAAGCTTCGTGAAACTCATGTTCACTTATTTCGAGATTATTCCATAGTGTGTCAGATTTGGGCTTGGCTTTTGCATTCGTTTCTCTCTTCTCATCTGGGGTGTTGGGGAACCAACCGAAGAATGAGTGATTGGAGCACAACTACCAATCTCATGCTCTCAACATGGGCCTTCCGTGATTGGGTTTGCTTTGTGTATACGCTTTGAGTTATTTCGAAAGCTTGACGTAGGTGTGTGTTTTCAAGGATATTGCTTTCTCCCTAATGGGAGTTGTTATAGCTCTTCACACTTGGGACGGATGCTTGGTTTTCTGTGGAGGCCTCAAAGCCACCCTCATTTGGTTTTTGAGCACGCCGAACTCCTTTCCTTTCGGGGTTTCTACAAATTGAACATTGATAGGTTCTCGTGCAATCCTTTTCATCCGGGCAAAAGCGAGGTCTTATCTATGATGAATATGGTTTTTGAATCCATGAATTTATGATAAATTTGGAGGTGGCACTTTTACTCATTGGGGGCAGGCTGCTGGCTGTATTTATCTCTTAATCTATACTCAAGCGCTCAACTGCTCTTGAGACTGACTTGGACCTAGCTTGTAAAGGCTCTCTCATCCGAGTGTGGCTCCTCCCGCTCCGGTTTCATATTATCCAGGAATGCTAGTGTACTATCCGCCGATTGTTAACTTGACAAGTACTTTTTAATTACAGAGAGAGGAATAGTTGTGGCTGGCACCTTGTTAGATTGGGATATATGGTCTTTCCAAGTTTCATAAGTTGGTTTCTCCTTCTAATGCGTGTATCGCTCTTGGAAATAAGGGATATCCGAGGTATGAATTTCTTTAAAAACTAGTTATTCTCTCCGTTATATTTTAAAAAAATGCATTAGTTGGTTACGTATCAAGGGCCAATGGAACATGGTTTGTGAACACACCCAGCCAATTCTAACACACAAATTCTTAACAGTGAATATAGGTTTTTATTGTCATCAAACAAGAAAATGCACTAATCAATAAATAATTTCCTAGACTTATAATTAGGTGTGAGCTACAATCTCAAAAAGAGTGATGATAATACACTCTTAATGCACACTCCTAACTCAAACTACAAGGAGCACCTTTGACCGCTTTATTTAGCTATACCTCAAAGTTAAAACAAACCAAATTTATAAGAAGACCCAAATTTCTCTCATCATGTACCGTAGAGAAAACCCAACATTGCCTCTCCCTTCGTTGTCCTCATCTCCTCCCCATTGCTGTTGCCTCAATATTGTTGTGGAGCAACAAAGAAGAGTCCGATAATAATGGCAAATGGGAAAGATGTCAAGATCCTTAAAGGATCACAAGGGCTTCCATAGGATGTAATGATACATGGTCCAAAAGCCCACTGCCATAAAGAGCCCAAGGCCCAATGATGAGGAAGTGTTAAACATGCTGAAGCACGTTGTTTACGTGGGATACATCTCACGTATTGATAGACACACGATCCACCCTCTCGCTACTTACCAATCGTATTATTCTCGATAGTCAAATTTGTCGATCTCCACATCTTCTCGCATGGTATCGCTATTTGGCAAAAGGTAATATTTTTATTTTCCTTAATCACAAAGGAAAATCTCTCATAATCTAGAAGTAAATTTTTACTACCGCTAATAAAGAAATGAATCTTTTTGGTGATCAAAACTTTCCCTAATGATATAGTTTAAATTTTTTGGGAATCCTCACTATGATTCTTTATAATCTCGAGATACTTTCATAAGTAAACTAAGGTTTTAACGCCCGAATGTACAATAAACTCACACATGGTAGCTATTTATACATCATGAAACCAATCGGTTAGGTATGTTCTCCGATTCCACATGAAGTACACAAAGACTTACTGTATCTCTTTCGCCCATTTCTTTTAAAAACTACTTTCGACCTAAGTGTCGAGTTTTTCCTATCTTAACACCCATTGGCAATTGTTTGTCTCGCTGATCACATTGCTCGATGGCAAGTTATTCCATTCGAGTCATTAGAAGCCATTATTTGTGGAGTCATATCCGATCTCCAGCGATTGACATCCTCTATAAAAATAGGCTGATTTTTCAAGTTTCTATCGCCATTCTCTCTTTTTATAATCATGACATCAATCAAGAGAAAGAGACCAATCATCAATTTGATGACAACAATCTATTAGGAGTTAATACCAATCGAACGACCCGCCGATCATTACCATGGGAATATGTCTCTACTCCGTCAAAAGGAATTTCATTAATCAAGGATCATACCAGATCTTTCTTTTGGGATGCCATCCAACGAATGGGTTTCATCCCATCTTATCTTTAACTCTCTCGACGAGCCCATAAAGGATCCGCCGATGAGTTTGTATATTCGAAAAGGTACCATCTTGCTTGTTATGATTTTAGGAACGCCTCTTTCACTATGTTACTATCAAAACCACTTTTTATGTTGTGAAACCCCCATCCTCTACAACGCCATCCTAAGTTAACCTGGGGCTTGATGGTCTCAAAGCACTCACCGAGTGCAAGGAATATGAAAAATTCACCCAAAACACCTTTAAGGGTTACAAGATCTACTTGATGACACCGACTCTGTCAACCGTCCCCATCATCAAAGGAGAGAAAGAAGTTCTCTCAAGAACACACCTGAGCTTAGAAACGATGTCAACATCAATCCAAACCTCGCCTGTAGAAGAAATGATCGAAATCCTCATCATGGATGTGTCTCATCAGGTATTCCAATTTGGCATCCACCTACCAACATCCCTTTGAAAAGCAATTGTGGATTGTTTTTGACAACATTCTAAAATCTTTGTGTGGTCCCCAAAAAGACATGCCAAATATCCATCTCTTTTTTATAGGTCATATACCGATCGTAGATTGAAGTCGGAAGCCTATAAAACAAAAAAGAGGGTATTCACACTGTAACGCCAACGCTACATGTAGGAGGAAGTCCGAAAACTCCTAATAGCAGGATTCATTCGAGAGGCAGAGTAGCCGAGTGGCTAATCAACATGGTTATGGTCAAAAGGCTAACGACAAGTGGAGGATGTACGTAGATTTACTCGACTTCAACAAGGTACGTCAAAGACAATTATCCACTTTCCAATATCGACAAATTGGTGGACACTAAATAGGCCACCAACTCTTTAGCTTTATCGACACATACTCCGACTACAACCAGATGTGCATGGCCCCGTGGATGAAGAAGTAACAAAATTTATTATGGAGTTTGGCACTTACCGCTATAAAATTATACCGTTCTCGATCTCAAGAATGCCTAGGCGACTTTCAGCCTCTGCTAGTCAACAAAGTCTTTAGTGAATAGCTTGGCAGAATGTAAAAACTTATATCGATGACATGCTCGTTAAGAGTGCTAATGTCAAGGATAACGTTGCAAATCTAGAAGAAACATTCCAAACGTTGGGGATTACTATAACATGAGGATAAATCCAACGAAATACATATTTGGAATCACTTTTGAAAAGTTCCTTGATTCTCCTAATTACCAACTCGAGGAACGAAGTCAATCCATAGAAGATGTAAGTCACACTGACATTAAACCACCGAGAACAACGAAAGAAATTCAATGCCTCACATGTGGAGGATAAACCACTTTAAATAGGTTCATGTCGAAGCCATATAGCAATATAAACCCCTTTACGACGTTTTAAAGAAGTCCCATATGCTCGCATGGATGCCGAATACTAAGCAATGTTTGAAAGACTCAAGAAATACCTCACGACATCCTCGCTCCTTTCTCGACTCGTTCCACGAGAAATCCCTACCTTTACCTTTTTTATTCTCCGATCGAGCACTCGGCTTCCCGCTTTGTGAGACAAGAATCTACTATGCGTAGCTAGTATACTATATCAACGCATACTCCAAGAGTTCAAGGTTACTCATCAACCTATCAAGAAGATGACCTTTGCCCTAGCCGTAATCGCGTACACCTCCACCTTACTTCCAAGCTCACACCGTTTAGTATCGACCAATCAACCTCTTAATCGATCCCATAGAAGAGAGATAACTTAGGCTCCACTTATTAAGTGGAGCATCGAGCTAGTTGAATTTGATATCGAACATCAATCAAGACCAGAATCAAAAGCCAAGCCCTCACCCATTTCATTCTCAACGCATACTCCCGACACCCATCAAACAAGTCCTTGTCGATAACCAAGAAGAATGCTCATTGCCTAAGTGGACCCTCCATGAGGATGGATCATCTAACTATTCAAGAAGCGGAGTCGGACTCATCCTCATAGGACCAGATAATTTCAAAGGCAATACACCATCTGTTTTGGATTTCCAAGCGACCAATAATCAGCCTAGTATGGAAGCTCTCCCGACCGGATTGTGAATTGCAACATCACTAAAGGCCCATAATATATGGGTCTTCACCGATACCAATTGGTTGTCAACTAGATCTAAGAGTCTATAAAACCAAGGATCCAACAATGATGAAGTATTTGTCCAAGTTACAAGAGGTGGTAAACAAATTCGATAGGGTGGATATACAATAGATCTCTCGATCAGAGAATGCATGAGCCGACACTCTCTCAAAGTTAGCTAGCTCTCACCATCGCAACTAGCTGAACCTCGTCTATAGAGAGCCTACCATTGCTCCAGTATCGACGAGGCTAAGTAGATCCTATCGGCGAATAGTTCACCAAGCTCGAAGGACCCCATAGAATTTTATTTGAAACACAAGTAACTACCAAGCTTACCTTCCGAGATAGCTAAGGTGAGATGTAAGGTCGCCCACTATGCCATTATTGGACAGGACCTCTATAAGAAGTCCTTTACCCATCGCACTAAAGTTTCTGATACCCAAGGAAGGAAATTACGTGTTTAGAGAAATCCCATGAATGAATATGTGGCAATCACTTAGGACACTGAACTTCCAGAATAAAACTCTTGACAAGGGTACTATTGGCCTACCATGAAAACCGAAGTGGATGATTAAGTAAGAAGATGAGATAAGTGCTAACGTTTACCCCGTACCACGCCAACCCTCACCGAACTCGCTCGATAGCAAGCCCGTGGCCCTTCACACAATAAGGAATGGATATCCTTGGACCGTTTTCACTAGCAATTGGACAATGAAAGTTCTTAGTCGTGGTTATCGCTACTTCACCAAGTGGATGAAGTCTAACCTTTGGCCTAGATCGCCATCTAGAAGATGCAAAATTTCATGTAGACATCCATCATCACTAGATTCAGCATGCTCCATGTTTCTGATTATCGATAACTCCCGAACAATTCGATAACAAAAGCTTTCAAGACTTCTACAAGAGAATGAAAAATTCAACATCGTTTTACCTTCACATACCCACAAGCTAACAAATTTCATCGAGGTAACAAACCGAACAATCTTGCAGGGCTAAAGTCACGCTAGACAAAGTTAAAGATTATTGGGCAGATTGAGCTCTATAGCATTTTTGGGCCTATTGAATGACACCACGAAGGGTAATAGGGTGAAACGTCATTCGCCTAACCTACACTGTGAAGTAGTGATACCATTGGAGATAAAAATCAATTCACTTCAAGCGAATCAATACGAGCACACGGAACGAGTTTTCATTATGAATGTGTTAGACTTGCTCCAACCGCATCTCGCCTGAATGGTTATCTACCAACAACAGATGACATGGTACTACAACATGCAAGTCAGGACTAAAATATTCAAACCAAGTGATTTGGTGTTAAGGAATGTTAAAACCACTGGTTAACCTTAACCAAGGGATGTGTCGAGTGCCAAACTAGGGAAGGTCCCCCCAAGGTATGCTCGGTAGTTTGCCTGAGAACATATCGTCTTAATCGCTTAGACAGCTCAATCATGTCCAGGACTTGGAACTCCAAAAACCAGCACATCTACCATCAATAATAATTGTCACTCTCTTGTAAGAACACGCTCCACTTCATACCTAGTCGAATAGTCAGGTAAAACCCTTACAGCCTCTCACCATGTCATATTGTCTTATCTATCGACTAATCTGTTTCTATACCTATATTTTTCAAAGCATTATGTCATTAAGGGATGTATCTCCCTGATGGGTAGACATGGTCCATCTTATCATTTGAATTCTCTTGATCGAATACTGTATCGAATGTAGCGTGTCATCAATAAGGGATGTATCTTCCTGACATGTAGACATAGCTCTTCTTATCATTTGAACCCTCTTGATTGAATGCTCTATCAAATATAGCGTGTCGTTAATAAGGGATGCATCTCCCTAATAGGTAAACGTGGTCCATTCTATCATTTGAACTCTCTTGATCAAACGCTCTATCGAATTTAGTATGTCATCAATAAGAGATGTATCTCCTCAATGAATAGATATGACCCATCCTATCATTTAAATTCTCTTGATTGAATGCTCTATCGATTGTGTCGTGTCATCCACTAATATTATTATAAGGCAGAGTAGATACAAATGAAATGAAAAGTATAAAGTTCCACACAAGGCAAAAGAGACATCATACAATTTGAATAGTAATTAAAACATTTTTATGAGAGAATGTGGAAAGAATTTTGAAATGGCAGGATATGGCCAAAAGGAGACAGAAAAGAAGCATCAAGTTCCACACATTCTCCACCATCTGATCTCCTCTAATCTCCTAACTCCTCTTATCACAAGAACCCAAAAAAGGTCAAGAAGAATCTTGAGTCACCTGTTGCATGTCGCAGGACGACGATTTGACCTTGAGAAGAGAGTTTCCACTACAAAAATCTCTCCGATTCAAGTTAAGATATCTCTCAGACACAAAGCCAAGATCCTCGAGGAATTCTAATAGATTCCACATAACACTGGGATTCCGATCGTCATGATGGAATCTTGTATCGATAGTCCCATTCTTGATGGAGGCTTGTATCAGCAGAAATCTTCTAAATCAACAGGTTTTGTAGTTCAAAACCCATATTCAAGTTATCTCTAAGAAGCATCGACTCTTAATAGAAGGAACTCATAAAGTCACTTTCAGGACACTTGGCGCGACTACAATCCTCTCTTATTTATAATCACGAAGACATGATTCCTACGACCATCAGTAATTAAACACCCAAACAAAAGATGTATAATGAATGGAGAATTCAAGATCTCCAACTTCCCATGTAGCATTTGTTTAGGGATTATTTATTTGAGGATTATCTTTCTAGTAATGATTTTTTAAACTTTCTCCTCATGTCGCTTTTAAAACGACACAAAGAGTAAGGAGCAAGTGAGGATACATGGTTTAAAAGCTCAATTTCAGAAAGTAATATGTCCAAGGCTCAACAAACAAAAAGTGTTAAAACATGTTGAAGTGTGTCATTTACGTGTGATACATCTCCCAAACGGGTTAGCACGGCCCACCCTCTTGCTACTTATTAGTTAGATCCTTCTCAATAGTTAGCTAATCGGTCACCACATCTTCTCGGTACTTGGTATCACTATTTGGCTAAAGGTAATATTCACTTTCCTTTAATCGCAGAGGCAATCTCTTATAATTGAGAAGAAAATCTTTGACTATTGCCAATTAAGAAAGAAATCTTTTGGTGATCCGAACTTTTCTGAATGATATAGTTTTAAATTTTTGGGAATCCTTTATTATGATTCCTGTTATGTCAGGATACTTTCATAAGGAAATTAAGATTTTAACATTTCAAACGCATACAAAACTCACACACGGAAGCTATATATACATCATGAAACCAATCGGGCAAATATATTATCTGAACTTACACATAGCACACAAAGACATAACATAATTCTTTTTAGTTTATTTTTTCGAAAATTGCTCTTTGACTTAAACATTGAAGTCTCTCCCACCGGACGGCGTCGAAGTCTTTCCTGTCAGAACACTTTCTGGTGGTCTTTTGTAAGTCTCATTAATCAAGATCGCCTAACGGTTAATTATTCTGTTCGAGTCAACAAATCTATTATCTGTGGAATAAAATCCACCTTCAATAGGATGTTAAGTAATCAAAGAGCACGAGGTGTTGGTGGTGGCTGATCCTGTTTTGGGCTTTTCATCGGTGGTGATCGGATTTTTTTTTGGGGTCGGGTTTCCGCGTTTGTGTGACGATTTTAGCCTAACTCTCAACCGGAAGTCACTATAGAGCCGAGGAAGGCAGTCTATCAAATGTCAAGTATTGTTGGTCAGTGGATCAACTTAGCTTTTTTATGATTTCTAAGCGCTATTTTGCTGTATCTTTTCAGTGATCGAATAGCATCGACTGGATAGGAGGCCGGGTGCAAAGATGGTCATCAGCCCTTCAGCGAATGTCATCTGAAGTCTGCTCGACAAGGTGGCGCCTGTAGCACCCTCTGTCATCTGGACACGTTTCCTCCCTATTTACTTTCTCCTGTTCTACGAGATGGATTTTCTATATTGTTTGTTATTCCCTATTTCGTTTGGCTGGTTTTAGTTATTTTGGTTTGTACGCGGGCCGGTTTGTTTAGGTTGGCGCCAAAGTTGGCTTATGTTTTTTCTAGAGTGCCGACCCCAACGTGCCATCTACTTTTGTATAGGTTGTTGTTCCCACTCGATTAAATACAAAACAGACCAAGTACACATGAAATACAAGAGAACAAGCTTTTGGGGAAATCATGCACGAGTTTTACCCCCGTCTAAAACCAAAATTTAATGATTCCTCATCATCATCTGCATCAATTTTTCCGGGTGAAGTAAAGAAGAGGAGGAAATCTACTTGAACCTTCGTCAGTGCAATCAAATACCTCTCTTCCTACATGTTTGTCAGGTCAAATGGCAACAAACCCCACGGTCCGCATCCTTACAGATTCTAAGTCTCACACCTCCAACCCCAACCAACTAAAAAGAATTTGACAGCTGGGTGGTGCTCTTCTTCGTTTCGTCTGCTGTTGATGTTGGCCGACGACCCTTGTCAGGACCACCAATGATGCCAGAAGTCTCAAATTGCCTTTGTCTTGCTCTCGCTCTCTCTTTCTCCTCATCAGATTTCAACAAGTAACAGTATGGACAAGAAACTCCATACTCATACTCTTGCAGCTTGCATGTCAGCATCACTCACAGGCTGCTTGCATCCATAGCAAAGCTTAAAAGTCCCCTGTGCCAGCCCATGCTCCACTGAGACTCGCTTGTCAAATACAAAGCACTCACCTTCCCACAGGCTCTCAGTTTTCGGCACTTCTTCCAAGTATTTAAGTATCCCACCTTCCAAATGATAAACCTAGAGGACATTAAAAAAAAACAAACCACTCAGAAACTGATCCCATTTCACGCCATCAGTCATATCATTTTACTACCCTGTAAGACAGCAGAATCAATGATAAAACCAGACTTAAGAAGCTGCAGGATATGATTAGGAGCAGAGTCCTTGGTTGAGCATACAAACCTCGTTGACCCATGCACCTTATACTGTTCCTGCTTTTGCATTTTATTACTTTTTATATAAACTGACTCGACTATCCAAATACAATTCCTGATAGACATTAAATTAATACTTGGGGAAATAAAGGAGAACTTAATCTTCCACCACCCAAAAAAATTTCTGCCTGATCAAGGACTATCCTGCCCATTCTGAAAATGCATATAAGACAAGATTGCTTCTACAACTGGTCAAAAGAAACCTTTACACAGGTGTTATGCAACCATGAGCTGTTTACCTACAGAGAAGATTTTCATCTTTCTCCCCCCTTTTCTCCCTTGGCAGGGTAGTTTGGACCTTGAGAAGTTATAGAAAAGCTTTAATAGCTATATGTGCATGAGAAAGAGCTCCACAACAGAATTACCTCTTTAAAACCTTTGCTGAGAAGAAAACTCGAAGCTTTTCACAACGAATTCCACCTGTGCAATACATGGCAACCTTGCTTGGCATGTTTGTTTGAGATCCTAAGTCTTGCTGGAGGTTTTCATCAAGAGAATCTAACCCAGGCTTTGAATGCCCACCAACTGGTTTTTCACCTTGGAATTGATTATCCACCCAAGATGGAAATTCCCTGAATGCTGTGGTACATGGATCAACAGCTCCCTTGAACTTCCCAATCCTAGTTTCATAGTTATTCCGCACATCAATTACCACCTGATGATAAGCAATGTCAGTAAAAGCTAGTAATCATGGATAATTCAAAATGGAAACTGTGCCAATGTTTGACTCCCAATACTCGGTGAACGATTGGACACCTGTCTATCACTTGACGAGGTATGTCCCATTATTTATTGTTCCCACGGACACATCTAGAATACTTTTTAGTCGGTCTAAAGACACTTTAAAGGGAATACCCAGGTGTTCGAAAACTGTCACATTATGGGCTCTGGGGAATACCTACACATCCTTCCCCCTTGCTTTTTTTTCTAAAGCTGATTCGAACCTCCAAGACACAATGGAAAGACTCCATCATTGCGCTAAGTCTTCCAGGTTTAAAGACACTTCACATAGTTTTAATTTTTAAAACATGTCATGCATTTTTACAAAACATATTCAAATTATACTACCCTTTTGGGGCACATGCATAGAGTTTATAACTACAATAATAATAATAATAATAATAATGGTCTTGCAAAAAAAGGAAACAGAAAGAGAGAGAGAGGAATGTAGCTCACATCAAAGTTGACTATTATTTGAAAATTTTCCTCAGAATTTGTTGATCATGAAACAATTCCACAGCCGAAAAGAAAGGCTTCCTACAGAAGATTGAAAATGATTACAGAGAAATAAAATATTCCGGTGAAGATTGATTTCTTTTGCCTTTTTTTGGGTTTTTCTTTGCAAGAAGATCTTAGGTTACAGCATGAGAAATTTGACACATGTCAAAAATTGTCCTAGGTGCAAATGGCGAAAATGGAGCTCGAATTGAAAATTGAAGAAGATGGGAAGTGAATAGAAAGCAGAAAAAACTGTAAATGAATGGGGGAAGATTCGGAAGAAACTGATATGTAATAGTTGAATTAAAGGAGTTTAATGGGTAAGACGTGGAAGGGCTGAGAATCGTAAACGTTGTGTTTTTACAATCCTAGCCCTTATTTTTTGTTTAAAATAACAATGTAGCATGTGATATAAGTATTTGTCTAAAAAACGCTGAGAGATCTTGAACCGCAAGGACCTCTTCTCTTTATAATAGTTATAGATGTCTATATACATTAAAATAATATTTTTATGGCACATCTTAACCGTGTCCATGTCTTAATTTTTTGGAAATCTAACATATTCTGTCTCTGTGCTTGATAGTTCACCGTCAATATGCCCAGTCTGGTCATTGACCGTTTGGTGTGCCAGATGAGGATGAGCTGAAAAATAAGTTGTGCACGGTTTTTATGTTAATTTGTCCCGTTCCCGGTAAACAACCTCAGATATTTGAATTTAAAAAAAAAAATTATGCGAAAGTCAGAAAACAGCAAAGTGATAAATAAAATAAAAATCACAAGGAAAGTTACTTACTGTATCTGGATCAATAATCAATGCATTCCAATCTTTAGGTCTTACATACGTCCCCACCCTTTCTGCAGGTGACACATCAGGCATTCCAAGAGAAACAATCTGATTAAAACATATAGATAAAAAGAAAACCACAAAACGTTAGCCGAAACAGAAGCATAAAATTAACAAACAAAAGTATTCTCGAAGACTGTAGTAGGAAAATTCATCTAACCAATTAAGTTCAAGGTCACTTTTGGTTTTGGCAGAAAATACCTCTTTCTTCAGTTTGACTCTAACATGATCCCATCGGAAGGGTGCATCTTCCCCTGCTGCAAGAGGAGAGCTGGATGAGTGACCATGATGGATAGCTTCTTCTTCAGGACTAACAGGTGATTCCACTTGTCGAAGTCCCTTTAAGCGGTCATCATTCTGGATAAATTCAAGAACCCTTTTGACTGATTCACGGGTTCCACAAATGCTTCCATTGATTCCTTCAGGTGCAAGAATAATACCCCCCGAAACCCTCTGGAGGAGATCAGCTTGGTGAATATGGCAGCTCACATAACCAATAAAATGCAATCCATGTTAATGAAAATTGAAGCAACAAACTCTATCATGAGTAACAATTTCAATATTAAGCCAGCGAACATGATATTGCTACGTGTGTTTGTGTGTTTGTACATATATATATATATATATATATATATATATATATATATATATATATATATCCACATTTTTTAATATTAGAATTTCAATATGCTACTGACACCGATACTATATTTGTGGTGTTAGAAGAAGAGAAACGCAACAGCAGCACCCATCACCAATAGAGCGGAATCCTCTACATCTATCCTATAGAGGCAAAATGCATCATAACGAGATTGAGATTTGGGGGAAAGTAATTAAAAAAAATAAAGAGCAGAGGACGGAGGTAGAAAATTTACCATTTGCTGACAGAGATCCTTCAAGGGTTTCCGGAAGAGAGAGTGGTCAGGGAAATCAGCGAATTTGTAGAAGGAGACGACGACTAAAGGAACAGAAGGATCAAGAGGGCTGCTTCCGGATTCTTCCACCGCCGAGGCTGAGTGAACCTGAGCCTGGACGAGGACGGGATTCGGATTTGCGAGGGAAGACAAGGTCATGGCGCGAGGGAAGGTGTGAGGGTTTGAGACTCTGAAGCCTGGGGGAGGCGTGGAGGAGCAACAGGTTTTCATCATATTCATGGGGTTGCCGCTCTTGTGCATCTGGAAATTAGGATTAGGTTTTGGATTAGAGGAAGACGATGAAGACGACAGCATCCTCACCCTCAGCGACGGACACGAGGAGGACGCCGTTCTCGTTCTCCTTCTCCTTCTAACTCTAAACCTCAGGGTCTGAGTCAGACACCCTAGCACCGGCCCTGATTTTACTTGCATATTTTGCACGCATATCGCAACATTCTCACCCACTCCCTCTCTATCGTATTTCTTTCCTTCCTCCGGAAAGCAGCAGGTGGTGCTGCGGTTTTGGACCAGGGAAAGGCCCAACCCTAGCCCAAAAGTACCGTCCACTACCAGACACATTTGTTTTTTTTGTATGTACACATGGTCTGATCGGGAGCATCTGTTACCTGTTAGAGAAATCTCAATCGTCTATTTCACAAGCTAGAGAAATCTCAATCGTATATTTCACAAGCTCAGGCTTTGTCATTGACTCGACATCATCTCAAAATTTCAGAGTTTCGATCCAAAAATTCTTTTGCCCCTTTTGGCCACGAGGAAAGCGTAAAGATCAGAGTCGCTACGAAGAGTGTCGATTTCTTTCGATGTTCTGAATTTTACCTTCATGTATTTCATGTTGGGCAGTGCCTCCAGTTCGTCTAGACTAGGGCGACCAAGGATGGCATTATAAGGCGAAAACAATTTCATCACGTGAAAGATGACCTTTGGCGGTTGCATGATTGAGAGGAATTTTCTAGAGTTATAGTGAGAGGAATAACACTCTTCGGATAGATGTATTCGTTAAAAAGCCTTTGAGATACCCAGTAGGAGGTTCAATGTGAGCCGAGTTGAGACCCATTCGCTGAAAAGCATCCCAAGTGAGGAGATCACAGTTTGCCCCTTGGTTGACAAGAACTCTTTTGACAATATAGGATTCCATCTTCATGGTGATAACCAAAGGATCATTGGGATTAGGATCGACTCCGATTAAGTCGTCATAATTGAAACCAATGATTGAGCTTTTCTTCTTGATGACTGTCATATTCTAACCAGTGACAAAAGACAAATGATATGTTTGTTTAAGGAATCACTATGTTTCTCACGAATGGTACCAATTTGTTGAAAGTGGATTTCGGTTTCACAGATTCCAACTCTTTTGGACTCAAACGGCTGGTTGTTGAAATGGTTTAAGACCCGCAAAAGACCACCTAAGTTTTCTGATGGGGGAGACTTCAACGCTCGAATTAGAAAGAATGGTTTTTGATAGGAAAGAAACAGGCTGAGAGTAAGAGAACGAGAGAGAGAGCTACTCTTCCTATGACTTGTGTGTCAAGTGTGACGGTCTTAGAGAGCGTACCAGGGTTTCGGTGTACTGAAAACTTATATGCATGGACGCCGCTATAGCCGTGTGTATCTGGAGTATTACAACCCTGGTTTTCTTTCAAAGAAATCCAAAGATTTTAGAATTTCATATTCAAATATTCCGAAAGATTCGTAATTTCTATCACTTAGGAAATTCGGTGATACATTGAGAACTTTCTCTTATTGATTAGATTCTGAAAGTTTTATTCCTTATCTAGAAAATATATTTCATATCGAAATAGAAAACAAAAGGTTAATGTAAGGTTTAGTCAAATATTATCTTTAGCATATGTGATCGGTTCCTTAGAGAGTGCTTGCTCATCGGCTAAGGAGAAAACGACATGCGTTTGGGCTTTCTAAACGCTTCACTGAACCGGTCAAACTGCTATTGTCAGGGAATAATCTAACGTTCAATTGTTGGTTATTCTAGTGGGGAGATGAATCCCTTATCGGTATGAGTCCTAATACAGGTCTTCGGGTCCTTGGGTACTATCCGGATAGTCCTTTGGATCATACCCCATTAGGAACCAATAGCCCTTTTTGATGCAAATGCCACCTAATGTTAAGATATGATGATTTTCCAACGACTAGCATCCGTGTTATTGCTAAAATTGTGCGAGGAGCATAACAAATTTGGGGATAAGACTGGGAATTGGGTCGGGCTATGTCGAGCCTAGCTGGGCTTGTTTTGAAGGTCGAGTTTGGTTTGTTTTGAGTTTGAGCCGAGTTTATATTTTCTTTTAGATTTGTTTTAATTACAGGCCAAGTCTGGATATCGGTGAGCTTGCCTGTTATAGTCTCGACCCATTTAATATTTTTAGTGAAATTTAAAATCAAATATTATAATATTTAAATGATAATTTTAATAATTTTAATATATTACTATTGATATAATTTTTTTAATTTTTCATAACATTATTATTGTTTATTTTTATAATAGTGTGCAATCCTTAATTTGACATAGTGATATTTTTTTTTATATTTTATTTTGGATTATTTATATATTTTTATTTTGTGTTTTTTATATTATAAAATATGTTAAAAATATAAAAAAATGAAATTATGTAAAAAAATTTGTTTCGGGTTGAGCCCGACTCGAAATAGGTTCAAAACCCTTTTAAATTGCCGAGCTTGAGTCTCGATTCGCCGAGTTTTTTTTAGTTGAGTCCGGATTCAGGCCTATAAAAATTTAGTTGGGCCGAGCCCGGACACCGTTAAAAGGAAGCATTTTTTTTTTCTTTTTTTTATATATTTTAACAAATTTTTAACAAGAAGTCATCTTGAGTGACAGATAGAAAATATTATAAAATTTAAACTATAAATTACAAAGTATAATTAAAAAAAAATATTTTGCACAATGTTATGCTGCGCAAAATCAGAGCAATAGCTTCCCTACGCTATATGCCTTAAGACTAATTTTATCAATGTTTTAACCATGAAATAAAACTTCCCCCCCCCCCCCCCCCAAAAAAAAAAACAATTCCCATTTTCCTTTTCTTTTCTTTTGTCTTCTGTAAGACAAAAGTTCCGCGTAGTCTTTTTGAAGGCTTCTGAGCTTGCATTTATTAACAATAGAGTATAAGTGTCATGAATTCCAAGCCACGTCAATTTTGGTCGTCCTCCGCGTTGGCAAAGGTTGTCCATTTGGCAAAAATTAATTCGTTCTTATTGCTGAATCGGATAAAAACGCTACCTCATCACGATGGGTCTTCTCTGCGTTTCTATCTCTGCGCGTACGGAAGTTGAGGAGAGCCATTCCTCTTTGCTTGTCCTGCCTGCAGAAGGCACAACACGCATACGCTCTCTTTCCCTCTCCCTTCAAAGCCCGCTTCGTCATTTCGAATCAACACCCTTTCGTTCTCTCTCCCTCGCACGCCCTCTCCACCAGGTCGATCGCACTTGCTCCTTCCGCCTACAGCCCATTGTCGTTAGCTCGAGCGGCTCTCCTTCGTTGCTCGATCAGGTAAGTGGCCTCTTCCCTCTCTCTTACTCCCTCTTTCTATCTCCTCTCTCTCCCTTTTTATCTTCTTACTCCTCAGGTAACTCCAGCACCCCGGAAAAGAGAACCAACCCTCCTCTACTCTCTCTCTCTCTCGATCTTGCTCAATCTCCTTATCTTAGAAAAACCTAACCTCCTACGAGCCCCAGGCGACCGAGATCTGCCCTCAGACCGCAACATCCGGCCAGATTTATTCCTCACTCACTCTCTCTCTCTCTCTATTATTTCACATCCTTGTAATGTTAAGAGAGAGAGAGAGAGAGAGAGATGTTGTCTCGTTTTGTTTTTTATTTTACGAATTAGGGGATATTTGTGCAGATCAACAAACTCCGTTTAGTGGAGAGAAATTTCAGCAGGAAGTGAAATCCGAACCGCTTAGCGGAGATGTTGAACGCGAGAAAGCCTCATTTTTTGTGGTTTTTCAACCTGAAATCAACGCTCACTGACTGGTACGAAGAAGCCTCTCGATTTTTTTTAAACCTTTCTTCGTGTGCTTTTCATAAAAATCAGGGTTTCCTTTACTTGGAAATTTTACCCGGTTGATTCGGTTTGTGGTTGAGTACGGCATCTTCTAGGTGGAGTGTACTGCGAAAACCCAGGTGATGAATGCAACTCAAACTGATGAAGATTTTGTTGTAAAGCCCAGATTAGGGTTTTCTGGAAATTGGGAATTTTTTTTTTTTCAAATTGTGTTTTAGATTGTGACTGTGGGAGTAATGCGTTGGATAGTTTGGCGTTTAGATTTATTGTTTTCCTTTTAATTTTAATTTTTGCATTTTAAATTGTTGAAATTGCCCCTATAACGCGAATTTTATGAACATGAAAACCAAGTGTATTTAAATTACAGTCTGCAAAGAGCAGATAGCTGCAGTGGCTATGTCTTGTTTCCTAAGCAATAATTTGTTTCTGGCATGATGGAACACTTATTTCCACCCAGAGGCATTGATCGGACAACTTTCACTAAAATAACAAGTTTTATTTATTTGGTTTGGGTAGTCTAGTGGATGGGGACTGACTCTGAATGTTTCGTTATAGACAATTCCATCAGGGTTCATCAAACACATGGAGGGAGTAGCATGTGGATCAGTTTTACTGATGGGTCCTAGCGACAACATTTGGCACGAGAACTTAACTCAGCATGATGGTCGTTAATCCTTCAATGATGGCTGGCCAGCATTTGTAAAAGATCACTCCCTTGAATCCGGTGTTCAGATATGATGCTAATTTGGATTTCATTATACGTGTTTGATCGAACAGCCTGTGCAAAAGAGACCGCTTTTCATGCAGCAAGCAGTCAAGATCGAAAAGATATTGAGTAATATGTTGGAAAGAAGAGAGAGAGAGAGAGAGAGAGAGAGAGAGAGAGAGAATGAAACTGCTTTTTTGCATGACGCTTTTGAAGCTGTACCAAAGAAAATAAGAGGGGTCTCTCCTGAAGTCCCTTTGGGATCCATGAGGAGTATGGAAGCATGTGAAGAGGATTCTTCTTCCATTGAACCACGAAAATGTGTGGAGTTATCATTGAACTATGCCTCATCTTCTCTGCCATCTCAACCACTTAGTGTCAATGAAGAGCTGGGGATGAATGGTACTTCATCATCTTATTGCTGCAAAGATTCTACCAATTGCGCTCTGGCTTTGCGAGCAATTGCATCCCATAAAGTTTCTGGTAAGCAGACTGTATGGTTTATTTCTTGTGATCATTGCTTTTGAATGTCAAAATGCATCTTAATCTCAAGGCAGGTAAATATTTCCTACTGAATCAATTTTTTGTTTTGTGAAGTTTGATACCCGATACCTTCATTGAAAATATTGTATTGACCCTTTTAAGCATACGCCATTTCTTAACACTTAAGCCCCTGATTTTTTTTGTAGTGGCAGTGGTCAAAAACAGGGCTAGCAAGAAAAATGGATCGCAATTATGTGCCCGGGGTTGTGTCGCAATGCGATCAGTACCTGAAGAAAAAAAAGCCGCTCAATCTTTCAATTCATGTTTCCCAACCTTTGTGAGAATTATGAAGAAATTCAACATTAGTAGTTCATTTACTCTTGAAAGAGGTTTGCATGGTTTGCCTTTTTCTATCTATGATTGTTTGTTATATGAGATGTCTTTGTTGCGAGTTACACAAATGCCCATGGTGTGATTCAAACTGAGAGAGAAAGAGGAGAATGTACTAAATTAAAAGGTGGTGAGATGTCTATAATGAAATTTCTCTCTGATCTCACACTTCTCAAATGGTTTATGAGGAACCATGTTCCATGTTTTTAAGATGTCTTTCTGCTACCTTATCACCTGGATGAGTGGTGCTTGTGAGTGGTGGTGGTTCTGAGCTTGAACTGTGTTGCCAGCATGCATCGCGATCGTGCATGTGACATCTAAGATACTTGCTTCAAGTTGCAGTCTAGGTTCTTGATGATTTGAATGGATGGTATCCCCAGGTTGGCAAGCTTTCTTTATTTCTATTATACTTTTTATAGTATTCTAATGTAGCCATATTCACAGATGGTACCTTTAGACTGTATATCTTTTCCATGCATTTCCTGCAGCAGTTGCCTGTTGGGTTCTTTATTATTTGAATGTGGATTTTCTTATGTGACCCTTCACTTTACGTTTTAACATGTTATTCTTACTTTTCCTTTTTCTTTTCTTGATGCAGAAAGTCTCAATCAAGTTTTCAATGGCACATCTCCCGAATTGCAAGATAAAGGTTGTTCTCCACAATCTAGAAGGGCAGTGTTGGGCAATAAATTCAGTCCCGACAACAAAAGTGCAGACTGTTCATACTTTTTGTGGAGGTTGGATGGCTTTTGTTCGTGCCAATGATATCAAAACGGGGGATATCTGCATTTTTGAACTTGTAGGCAAATGTGAAATGCGTGTGCATGTTCGGGCCGGAAAAGTGAGTGCTAATGGTTCAGCTATTGGCACAAATGCTCCTCACAGTAATATAAATGGAGGTCCCTCAAAGAAAACTAAAGGTGCTTCACTCGCTCGCTTTGAATGCTCAAACAAGTCAGCATTGGTTAAAACTGGTCAGGATGGGCCTTTCTCCATTGTCACAAAGAAGCGGGCTAAAACATCTAAGGTTTCTGACAGTTCTGCTTTGCATTCTCTGTCAAAGCTTTTAAAAGATAAACCTGGTAAGGGTTCCATTGCCTTTGGTTTTTATCATAGGATAAGACTGGGGTTTGTGCGTTTTAAAGGCCAGTCATAGCTTCATCTTCATTTGATCAATTCTTTTTGAAAGCTCGTTATTGCTCCTGAGTTTATGATCTGAAAATACTATGTTATCTTGTTTATTTAAGTTGAGCAGTGCATTTCAGCTATAATTATAAGGTGATGACCATATTTCATAAGAAAAGCTGATCATGTTGGATAGACAGCATGAGCCATTTTCCATACATTGGACTATTTAAAAATGGATTCTCTGGATTGCGTTCTAAAATATATATAAGGTCATCTATATATCAGCTTGAACTTTTTTTGTATCATGGTACTTTTGCTTCTAGTGAGATGTTAAAGTCATATTGTTAGTCTAACAGATCTTTAAGTCAGAGAGTAAAATGGAAATATTACACTTCCGTAGTTGTCTAGATCTGTCAATGTTTCATGAGGTAAGGGCCCTATTTTGTCTCTTGGAGTAGAAGCCATGCCCAAAGCTTGTAATCATATTTGAAACACTTATGGTTACTTTCAGAAAGGAGAAAAAAATAGAACAGTTAACATGTATATACGTTTTCCTTATCTGCAATCTTGAAAGTGGTTTCTATCTTCATTTTTAATGATAAATTTAGAAACTTGCATATTTTACTGAATTGAGCTTCTGAATGCAAAACTGAAGCAGCCAGTCAGAATAGAATGAGCATACGAGATGAAATGGGTTCACCTGCGGGAGGCTCTTTGTCTTTGGCTAATGCTCCTGAAGAAGATAGAAGGATTCGGTATGTTTCTTCCTCGTTTCCTAATTTTATCACAGCCATGAAAAAGTTCAAACGTCAGCTGATCGCTTAATTTGGTGAGTGTTTTGTTTTGTTAGGTTACTTTTTTGATTTGTGGATAGTTTAATCTTTATCTTTGTAGTGGTTTGAATGAGCTTTGCAACAATGTTCCCAAATATCTTAGTTGCAGAGTTAAAACCAACTCAATAAATTAGATGAAGCACAGACTGATTGGAGTAAAAGGAAAATGATGAAATTATGGGGTGACCAACATTAGTGTAGTAAAAGAGCCGAGAATTGTACTTGGTGTATGCTTGGTTTGTTTATAATTGAAAACAAGCTTGGCAACACCACCTCTTGCAAAAATTTACTTAGTGCATGTTTCATTGTTTTTTCGATTGGCACATTTTCATTTATATAGGGAGAATGCAAGTCAATTTATTATTGATAAGGCATAAGGTAAAGCATGTGTATGCGTTTTTTTGAGTTTTCTTGCAAGGAATTGACATTGCTTGTAATGTGAAACCAAGTATGGGCTTTAATGGTTCACCCTCTTTACCCCACTCTTTGTATAAAGCTGTGGTTGCAAAATATCATCATCATTTCCATTTTTGATCTCTTATGCTCTTTTAGTAATCTTGTTGACATGTTTTCTCTCTCTATTTTGGGTCTTTCTTCTTTCTTTCGTTTTTCTCTATATCTTTATTTTTCTTCTTTGGTAGTAATGTGATAGCCTAAAATCTGTGTTGGAGGAGATTTTGAAGGAAAGAAGACTGTGTAGTGGGTGCCGTTTTGGTGAAACAGGGTTTCCCTTTTGCCCATCGAAAACTCATGTTCAGAATACCATGAATCAACCTCAAAAGGGTTTCAAGACGGCTTAAAATGGCAAGCTACCTTTTGTTTGGAAGGAGCTCAATATTAAACTTGTGGACGAAGAAGATGGTATCAATCGTCCCAAGTAAAAAATTATTGCTTCTGCCTCCTACATTATGTCTATCCTATTTTATCAGTAACATGTCATTTCATACTCTTAAGACATGGCTAACTCATTACGGTAAGCATTTATGTTTCCTTTTTCCTTTTACTGCAATATGCGTTAGCACATCGGCATCTACAAACTGTGGCTGCATATCACATGTATGTTTGATGAGATTTTTATAATTTCGTTGTATAATCCTGTTCTGTAGAATAGAGAAACAATATAAAGTTGTAATTAACTTTGTGGCACGAGCTAATTTGCACAATTTTAGGACAATTTCTTGCCAGAGAGCATGCAGTTTCACCGCAAGAAGCTCTCCAAATTCTAGACATTCCGTTGAGAGAACTCTCAACCCAAAAGTAAAATCTGTGTCAGTTGCTCTATAAATCGTACCTGACTTGGCTGTTATCGATCTCACAAGGTCCTACCGTTCCAAGTATTGCCCTATCGGATCATCCTTCTCCTCTCCCGAAATTGGAACACCACAATGTCTAGGAGAAGGATTGGAATGGTGGTGTGGATTCTACCAGAGTATAAGGCCCACACAAATGGGATTGTCTTTGAATATTGGTAATTGAAGCTCGCATTGTGAATATTATATCCCAGTAATTGTATCTCAAGGTCATTCACTTTTCAAGTTTTGACTGTAGATATGTCTTCTGCTGCATTTATTGAACCTCTTCTCGTAATTGAGTCCATTGCTGGGGAAAGATGTGTTTTCCCAGACATTGTTTGACTGTGATCAGATAAAGGTATGCATTTTTTTTTCACTTCAGTATGCTGTGTTCTTTCTCTTTAGTTGATGCTAATGAGAGGAACTTGGTCTTTCTTGACTCCTTGTTAACGTGTAATTGTACTTTGAATTTCCATTCAGATCAAGAAGTCCCTGAGGGGGTTCAAAGTTGAAGTAACTCACTGGGGAAATGTACGGAGGAAATATCGTGTTTCGGGATTGACATCTCAGCCTACACGAGAGCTAGTGTATGATATTTGTCTTTCTTTCTTATCTCCAGTTTTCTCTTAAAGATTTTTTTTTTTTTTTTGGCTTGAATTGTGCAGTACTGTTAGTCTCAAGAGATTGTTTAACTTGGCTTCTATCCATGTAAATATCTTAAACAAAGCTGAAACAAGATGCTTTATGTAATGGTAATGCTGTGCCCTTGTTTATTTCATGGCTTCTTGCTTTACTCAAGTTCCCAGTTGATGATAACTCAACAATGAAGTCAGTTGTTGAATACTTTCAGGAGATGTATGGCTTTACCATTCAACATGCTCATCTCCCGTGCCTACCGGTAGGGAACCAGAAAAGGCAAACTATTTACCAATGGAGGTAGGGTCCAATGTTTTAATATGTTGCATACCTTTATATTTTCTTGAACTGGAGATAATTTTCCAACAACGTTCTGAATTTCAACTGCTTGTGCTCTTAGGCTTGCAAAATTACTGCTCTCTTAAAAGTTACAGCCAAAGGCCTAGAGACCTGGAAAATGACATTTTGCAGGTTTATTTTTGTTTATATTCTGTTTTAGAGCTATGTATGATATAAAAATCAGTAAATTTTAAAGATTTAAGTTGTCTTTGCACTTCAAGTTTGCCTGTAATAAACAATCAATGTTTTCCTCTTTATGAGCCAGCTGCAGTCAATCTGCTTCAAAAGTCTTGGTAATGAGTATGTAGATCATTGTTGCTGTGGTTTAGGATATCCACATCTTGCCTACAGAAAGGCACACCTCGTGAATGGAATTGTGTAAAAAACTAACATGACACTGCATTGCATGCCTGGGGCCAAGGATTCTGTTCCTATATTCTAGAAGCAAGCTTGCAAAGAACCGCTTCTGGAAAAAACCAGAATATTTGGCAAGGGTTTCTTTTGGAACGGCATTGATTGCTTCAATAGTTCTTGTCTGCACCACAATAGTGAAGAAGATAGTTGTGGAAGGTGTGGAGGGAGATCATATGATTCGGGATTCACTTTTTACTTGAGTCCTGATGATTTATTTTGGTAAGGTTTCTTCAAGCAATCTGTTCAAGACGCTTTTCTGTTTTGAAAACTATTGTTACCTTACGATCCTAAATTTTTAGTTTATAGTAAATGGAAAATATGCATAGTACAGTAAAAGGGGACAGGTAATACATAACGTAGATGATGTCTTTTATAAGCTGAAGTATTATCGAATTATAAAGAGATGCAAACTTTATAAAGTTTGGCCGGTATATTTTATTTGGTAACATATGAGGTCTATTAAGGACCGGAAAAATGTTCATTTCTTAGTTGGTTGTCTCTTCCTGGCTTGGTGCCTTGTGTGGATGAGAAATTTAACCAGAATCTTATCCTTAATAGTGTAATGGGATGCATGGCTTTGCGTATATTGTGGCTTTTTTCCTCTTGGCTTCACATCTTTTCTGGCTTTGCTATAATTTATTTTGGACCAAGTTATGGTTTTACTATTTTCGCTGGAGACTCTTATGTGATACGAAGACTTCAAAGGAAATGAAATTGCAACGACTATGTGATATGAGACTCTTATGTGCGCTGGAGACTCTTACGTAATATGAAGACTTAAAAAGGAAATGAAATTGCAACGGCTGTTCGGTTAATGATGATGAAGTCATGCTAGGATTTTCAAAAGTTTGTATAGTGGTCCCTTTCTTCAAGAGGACATGATTGTTTTTATGGTTCTGTTTAGGCTCATGCTCTAAGGATCTTTGCTGATTGTAGAGGACTTGAACCGAGATTGGAAATGGATTCTTCATTAGCCTTTTGCTTTTTATGTACTTCAGTCTCGAAGGGTTTCGGTTTCTCTTCCCTTCATTTAAAAGTCATAACAATATGTCCCTTTGGAATTTAGAAGATCATCAGTTTATTTGAAAGGCACAATTTCATTGTTAGGAAGTGGCATTTTAATAACAAAACACCAGTTTATTTAATTTTTACAATTGTCTTTTTTAAATAAAATAATTATTTGGACACAGTTTCACTATCGAGTACTTGACTAAATGAATAACCGAATAGGCACCCGATAATCAATCGATCAAACAAGCATTTGATAACCGAATAGTTGAACGAATAGGTGCTTGGTAACAAAATAGTTGAATAGCCACTCGATAGCCGAATAACTAAAAATATTTGGAAACTGAACAAATAGGCATTCGGTAACAAAATAGTCGAACAGATACCCGGTAATCGAACAAATAGGTGCTCGGTAAATGAATAGTTGAACAGGCACTCATAATCGAATAACCGAGCAAACACGCATTTTGTAACCGAGTAATTGAATAGTCAAACATTACTCGGGAATCGAATAGCCGAATAGCCACTCGATAGAATTTTTTTGGCCAGATCTCTCAGTTACTACCGAACAACTAATTCTCTTGGTCATTTCTGAGAAACTAAGAACCTTATTTCTCATTACCTACAACATATTACAAACTATATTTAATAGAGATACCCATTATTTGTTTACAGAAACTCATTAGTTTAACAAATTTTAAATATATATATTTTATGTTCATTTCTTGAAAATACATTATAAATATTTATTAATCCATTTACAATTTCTCGTTGTCCACTCTTTATTTTTAAAACTTTCTCACTCAAACCATTATTTTAATGACAAATACCCTCACTTTAATTGACTGAGAGATACATAATATTTTAACCAAAAGTTTTCTTTGTACCGTCACACCCCTCACTTTAAATCACCTCACTCTATTGAACAATAATCGTGATATACTAAACATTCTCTTAAACAATAACCGAGATATGTCAAACACTTTAACCATGAGTTTTCTTATATCAAAATTCTAAATTATGTTGATTTAACTTTATATAGATTTAAAATTCAACACGTTTCATAACAAAAATGTTTCAATTATTTTTTTACACTTTCTTTCAATAGGCACATGATTCTAATATTTCATACAAAATTCAAATTTTACACTGTGCGAAGACAATAGTGTTGTATCAGACTAAATGGTCCTGATTATATGAATTATCAATAGTTGTGTTTAAAAATTCTGTTAATTGTTGAAAGTAAAATTGAATTTTTTTAACTAGCAAATTCATTGTATAAATCTTGTTTGGTATTTAATTTTTTCAATACATATTATTATTTTATGAATTATTGTGTTCCTTAAAATTTTGTGTTCCTTAAAATTATTATGAATTATTATATTCTCTAAATTATTATGGATTATTATATTCTTTAGATTATTTCAATCCTCGTTACTTGGCCTACCCTTGTTCGACCACACGACGGCCTCGTCGACCAAGGGCTGGCCTTGGTCGACTAATGCAGGTTTCTATAGAAGCCTACAGCTAAACCCCCCTCCCAAAAAAAGTAAATTACTAGAAATATTATATGAACGAAAAATACATTTAAGTCAACATATTCTAGAAAAATTTTAAGGAACATGAGAGTTATAGATTATGAATATTAGTTTGATTTGTAATATTATATAAGAAAATTCAAAACTTATTATAATAATTTATTAAAACAATGGAGGATTAGAATTCCTATTTTTATTAAATAATAAAATATTTGAAAACATTTTTATATTAAAAAAAGTATTTACAACTGTGGTCATGTGTTATCAATATTATAATATTATAATATTATAGTATTTTATAAATGTAATTTTTATCCTTTATTTCAAATATTTTAAATATTTTTTTCATATAATCATAAAATTTTATAACAAAATTATCATTTATTTTGCATATATTATTATTTAGTATTTTTTGAAAATTTTTTATAGTATCCCATTAAAATGGCATTCATTATCTTGTTGAATATGTCAAACATCTTCCGATTATTAACTACAGCACTCAAGAATACGTGAAGATCACCTGAATTGAAGCAGATCTGGGGGTTTTAGACTCCTTGCTTCTTTTCGATTTGCTTTGATTACTCCTTGTTTTCTTGCAACATCATTCATGATACATCATGGATTAACCTTTAGCAGTTATGCAAAATTGATATACTTCGAGTGCTTTTCTCTATTTAAAAGCCAAATGTTAGCCCCCACACCATTTCCTTTGGACAACCTAGACACAAGTCAGAGAGGCATAGTCCTTTAATGTAAAAAAACATTACATGTAACTTTCATGTGTTTCGGAAATCTTGTTGTTTAAAATTTGTTGACAATGCAATTTAAAGTTTCTGAATCATTATTCATACATTATTCATGTAGATTAATATAAATTATTATTGATATTTATAATTTTTGTACCGCAAAACACTTCCACCTGAAGCCCCTCCCTTGGTCCACCAAAGCCGAAAAGACATTAGGCCAACACTGCTTTCATGGTTTAATCGGGACACTCAAACCCAAAATTTCTTGATGCCTTTCCAGTAGGAATGCGCGGGAGGGGTTCTTAAAGATAAGACGATTCTACTTGTAACACATCAAATTGACTTCTTGCATAACATTGATCATATCTTTGTGAGTACAGTTGAACCTTCAGTCTTGTGTATCATTCAAGTCAGGTTATTTGACTCTTGCATCTCAAATGTAAGTCATGAGAGATGGCATGATTGTGCAATCTGGGCAATACAATGATCTACTCGAGTCTGGGTTGGACTTCAAAGCATTAATAGCTACCCATGAGAACTCCATGGAACTTGTTGAAGCGGAGGCAAAGGCAATGACGAGTTCCGATGATGCACCAAAAGCCTCTTCCAATAATGGAGAAGCCAACGGTGAAAACAACTCTACAGATCAATCAAGATCTCAAAATGGTAATTCTAAGTTCATCAAAAGGGAAGATAGGGAAACAGGCCAAGTGAGTTTGCACGTATACAATCTATATTGTATCGAGGCTTTTGGTACGTGGGGTGTGGTGGCGGTATTACTGGCTCCTTTGGTTGACAAAGAACTTGGCCTTGGTCGACCAAGGCCACAGATTCATCGACCAACACCTGGCCTTGGTCGACCAATTCTTCTTCTTCTTCTTCTTCTTTTTTTTTTTTTTTTTTTTTTTTTTTTTTTTTTTTTTTTGTATGGTGTACATTAAATGGGCCGGCTTTATGCGTGAAAAAATATGGTGTCGCTTGATTTTTTTTTTCTTTTTCGAAGTGACACATTTTTTTGTTTGTTTGTTTGTTTTTTTTTTACTTGGTTAATTTTGTGTTAAAATACCACCTTTCTCTTCTTGTTGTCTATAATCTATATTCATTCGATATGGGATAAAAATTCATCTCTCCTTATTCTCTCTGTAATCTATATATCTATTTAATATAGGATAAAAATGTTTTGACATTTCGTTTAACTTATATTATACCAAAAATATAATACATGTGTTTATTTAATAAAAAATTTTCCCTCTATTTTTGCAAGCCATAATTTTATAATTTTTAAATTATTTTATTTTTCAATTTATCTCTTATTAAATAAATTAATACAGGTACATTTAGATAGTTTCTACCCAAATGTAAATTGAGGTATTTGATGAATATAACAAATATTTCAAAAAATACCATTTAGTATAGTATGTTTTAATGACATGACATGATGTTATAAATCAAATCTTTATAGTTATTTATTGTAAGTAATCATAATTTTCTAGCAAATTTTAAATTTCATAAATTCAAAATTGAGTTGACATTTTAATATATTTTTTTATAAATGATCACCCAATATTTCAATTTAAACACATGGCATTACAATTCAAATCGTAATTTTTTTAAAAGATTTCAATGTTTCAATTCCTTACAATTTTTCAATTTTATAAATTCAAAATTCAACTAACCATTTCAATGATTTTTTTTTTTTTAACAAGCGGACAGCTGATATTTCATAACCAAGTTTAAACTCAAACTTGTAGCTCAAAAGTTTGACTTCTCTCGGTAGCCGAGAGCTAACCTCTTAGTAAATGAGTAGCTTTCTTTTCTTATTGTAACCGAGCTATAGCGGAGAAGCTTGACCTCTCTTAGTTGTCGAGAAACTTGACCTCTCTCAATAGTTCAGGAACTTGATAACCGAGAGTAATATTTCTAATCTTTGCCCCTAGGAAAATGAAGGCTAAGATTTTGAGGCTTTTAACATTTATTCTTACCATTTTCCCCAACGTCGTCTTTGTTTCCCTCTTTACTCTGCATGACCACTCCAGGAAACTCTTTTGCGGCTTTGCTGCCTCCATTTTCTCCATTATAATGTATGCTTCTCTGTCCATCATGGTAAGCCTATTAACCACACCCTACCTTTCCATTTCTCTTAATCTTACTTGCCTTTTCTTTTTCTTTTTTTAAAGAAACATTTAATGATTTATTTTAATATAGACTTTTTGATATGATTCATGAGAATTATGAATGGATTCTTGCTCTTATTATTATTTTTTGGATTATAAATGCATGTATTGGAATATGCAGAGGTCGGTGATCAAACCAGGCTGTGGCCTTGGTCGACCAAGGCCCTTACATATATATATATATATATTTAACTCTCTCTCTCTTGCTTTTTTTTTTTCCCAGCTTGTTCAACCGAGAGATGCAATGAATCCGAGAGATACACTACTTCTCTGGTGTATTATTTACTCCTCAGCACATTATTTTTTATTTACCTATAGATGATATTATTTTTCCTTTACTTAAAACATACAAACAAATAAAAATTAAATATGCAAATAAAAAAATTGTGTTAATTTTTTTTAAAAAATATATTATTTTTTCTCAATAATTTTTACTTCTCAGTATATTATCATATTTCTCTTACTATTGCAACACCAAGAGAGCTGTGATAGCGTAGAGATACACAAGAAAGTCAAGAGTCAAGAGACGCATGTGGAAAATTTACCGAGAGGTAGCTGAGAGGAGCCATGTCTTTGGTCATTGAGAAGTTTTAAGTGAGTTTTGTTAGTTATCTCTATCTTTAATAATGGTAAATTAATATGAATAACCATTTATAATCTCTATTTTGATATTATATATTGCATGTTGGTGTGCGCAGTGTGGAGTTATAGGTATCACATTGTTCCTATCTACCACTAGATATATCTACCTTTAACTTCGACGACTGCCGCGACTCCATTTCAACATTCCATCCTTTCCATGCCTACTATGCCAACTATGGTACCTATACCATCTCATCTGTTCCAAATGGATGCCTCTCCCTTCACTTTCTCTACTAGCAAGGACAAAAGAAAACGCAAAGGTCCAAAGTCAAAGAGGCATAGTTACTTATGCTCTTCGGCCTTCTCTCCTCTCTTCTCTTCGTAACATAAAAAATATTATATGCAACTTTCATGTATTTCAGAAATCTCATTGTTTGAAATTTGTTGATAATGTAATTTAAAGTTTTTGGATCATTATTCATATACTATTCATATAGACTAATATAAATTATTATTGATATTCATAATTTTTTTATAACTTTTTGGATCATTATTTATATATTATTGGTCCACTGTGCCCCTCCCTTCGTCAACCAAAGCCCTTCCTCTTCCTTGGTCCTTGGTCGGCCAAAGCCCTTCCTTGATCGACCAAAACCCTTCCTTCGGTCCACCAAACGCTGCGTTTGCATCGACCAAGATGAGGACATTGGACCAACACTGGTTTAATGATTTAATTAGGCCATTCAAACCCAATGCTAAAGAATAAATAATAAATCTAAAAATAACCCATATATTTGTTATGTTTATCACATATCTTATTTTTTTCTTTACATTTTGACTTGGGTGGCCCATTTGATCTATTTAAACATATACAATTACAACTCTAACACTGGGCACATCACCCAATCTTTGATAACCAAATTTAAACTCTACACCGCGCATTTTGCGCGGTGTACTCCTCCTTGTTTTAGATAGATAGCGAATTTGCAGCAATAATAGTTTTCTTTTAGCAACAACATTAGCACCTTTTCATCTTAAAGGTTGCCTCCACCGAAAGAAAAAATAGTATATAACTACCAAATTTATTGTATAATAACCATGTACACTAATTCATGAAAAGATTGGCTATTTGAAAAACTCCACACGTCTATATAATTTTTTTTTTCTTCTAATTCTAGTTAATATATACTATAAATTGAATAAGATAAGATATCATATATATATATATATATATATATATATAGAGAGAGAGAGAGAGAGAGAGAGAGAGAGAGAGAGAGAGAGAGAGAGAGAGAGAGAGAGAGAGCTGTAAAGGACAGTAAAAGGGAGAAGAGGTTAGCCAAACGGTGACAATGCCAATTTCCACTGGAGCATATGGTTTTGTTGGGATTCTTATAATAACCGATGATAAATGGCGGCAGTTAGGATCACAACCTCTCCTCAATTCTTTTGTAACAGAAATTGCATCGAATGCTAAAATTTATTGGCATAATGATTATCGACCACTAAGAAATCTTTTATAACCTTAAGAAACCCGACATTGCAAGCTGTTTTTTTCCTTTTCATTTTAGTTGAGAAATATTTGAAATAAACAAAAATACATTCAGGCAACCAGTGAAGCGGGGAGAAAAGGTTATCCTCCCCCCAAAAAAGATAATTGTTTCCAAACCATGTTAATTGTAGAAAATTTTGAATATGTTTGGGATAAATTTAAGTGTTTGCTGAAGCTTTTGTGTAAATAATTTAGATTAAACTCAAAGGGTTTTTGAGAGAATATTTGAAGAAATTTATGAAGTTGAAATGATCAACAAAAGATTAGAGTTTTGAGAGAATAAACTCAAGGAATGATAAAAAGAATAGTGAAGCTTTCTTTGAATATGTATGAAAAAGAACTTTACAAATATTTTGAGTCAATTACCTCGGACAGAGGGACAATTGCCCTAAATAATTTTGGGTCAATTACTCTAAGAAATATAAGAGGGTAATGCACTGAATATGAGTGGTTGAATGAGAAGTGGAGAGGTCTTTTTCAATTAGAGAAGATTGTCTCTTATTTATTTGATCCATCTGCTACTTTCTCCTACTTCAATCCTACCCTACTATATAGTTTGAATACAAGTTCTCTTAAATTCTCAACTTTACTCCACTTTCTTCCATACATCAAATGAGAGGTGCGACACTTATTTATAGAGGGATGAGACTCAATTAGCGAGTAGACTCATGCATTAGTCAGTAGGCACATAAAACTAACTGGTAGAGACAAACCAAAAACTACCCGTTATAATTTTTGCCCAGAATGCCCTTGGCTGTTTGGGCTGCTGCTTGGGCCAAGAATGACTGTCACGCCCGACTCTCCCATTGAGCACGCAACAACCATTACATCACCCCCAAATACGTGTGAACTCCACTCCGTGTCCCGTGATACTGCAAGGTATTTCGATATCCGTCTCATTTCATAAATAAATACCAAATCATTCATAGGCCATTCCGGCCGTCCAAACAATTTCAAGTAATTCCAACTTCAAAATGTACATCAAAATTCATAATATAGTTCAAATGTCCCAATGAAAGTAAAATACTTTACCAAAGAAAATTTCAAACAAAATAAGTGAAATTCCTCGTAATAATAAGGATTTTACCAATACTTATCTAAAAAAAAATCAAGTAAGTATCAATTAAATTCAAACAAAATAAGATGTACTAGAAGTTCCATTTCATGGTCCATATAACATAATTCCCAAAATAATCTCACAAATGTTACCTACCAAGGTTCAACTAAAATAACTTTTTCGTCTGGCACAAGATGATGTCTACGTCTCCAATCTAAACTTCCTCTGAAAAATTAGAGAGAGGAGTGAGTATTACAAATACTCAGTGAGTGAAGTACAATAATATGATGAATATGAATGAGGAGTAAGGGTGGTGATACCAAACATGTATTATCAAATTCATCTCAATGCACTATATAAAACAATTTACATAAATTGAAATTTAAATCACATTCACCATAATTCAAGCATTCCAATTCAATAAATAATTCAAAATTTTCCTTTTTAAATATTTTTGGAATTTGTCAAAACTATTTTCCTACTAATGGCCGTCGGTAGGATTCGTCAAGCGTTTTTCACAATTTTTCATAAAATCCCCTTTTATGTTGGCGTTGCTCCAAAGTTCCATGGGATGCCACCACATTATCACGGCTGGCTTGAGGAGACTTTCCAACCCACCTATCACAAAGTCAAATTTCAACCAGCATTAACCACGTCGCCCTGATAGCCCCGGTTCATGGCAAGACTTAGACTATAGTCATTTTTCTTATCCATGCACCATGTTACAAAAATTTGGTTCATCAATCAAGATTTATGCTCATATACAAACAAGAGCAGTCCATAATTCACATATCAATGCTCATTGTAACACAGTGTAAATAATTCATCAAATCCATAAAAGAGTCATGGATTTATAACATTTCATTTCGGGGCATACCACAATTACAAAGATATTTCAAATTGATTTGAAAATTCAATTTATAAATCATAATCAAAATCATTTTACCTACTCATATACAACATAGCACCCACTCACCTCTTAGGAAGACGTTCACTCCCAATTCCAAAATCGAACCCAATGTAATGCCTTCTTGGACTCCAATTGATTATCCTAGATCGATAATTACAATTTTAACGTTAATTCTCGCTTATTTTTAGGGTTTATGATTTTTTCTTAATTTAGCACAAACCCTAATTTCTCAATTCTAGGAATGTAATTCTAATTCCACCATTTGCACGTGGTTTACATCAATATAAATTCTCATTTACCATTTTCCCCCAAATTTCTATCCATTTCAAACCCTAACTCTATAACCCCAAATTTTAAATTCCTCAAATCACAACAATAAATTCTAATACATCAATAAGAAATTATATCCAAGTTTAAAAGTTAGAAATTATCTCAATTTTGGGGTTTGATTAAGTTTTATGCATAGGATTGCAAAAAACCATAACTTTTTTCCTTTGTAGAGCAACTCTAGATTCTTTCGTTTAATCTTCCTTTTCTCAAGTTGAGTGAGGATTTTGGAGTTTGTTTGAGTGAGTTTAAATGGAAGGGAAACTGATTGTTAAGATGGAATCATTAGGGTGTGTGTGGGAGAACGAAAATGAACACAAAGAGAGGAGAGAGCTGTTGAGAGAAATGAACGATGGAAGAGAGAATTGAATTAAGGCTCAATTGATACTTAATATTAATGGATTTATCAATTACCATCTTACCCCTTGTGATTCAAGGGTTTGGGTTGGGGTTAGTTGTCCAATTTGGTCATTTTGTACCTCAATTTATTAGGGCTTGAATAGACAGGGCGACTCACAAAAGGAGTAAGGCGACCCATGTTTCATTTTATACATGGATGGGTCATCCTACTTATTGGGCAAGGCGACTCGTTCTTGGTTTTCTAAGAGTTCAAGGCGACTCAAACATAAGTTGGGACGACCTATGTTCAAAATTTTCTAAGTCTTGGGTCGACCCAAGGATTAGGCAGGATGACCCAAGAAGGTAAGTCCTTAGACCACTCGGGACGACTCAATATTATGTGTAGGGCGACCCAAACGTATCAAGGCGCAAAGAACCCCTTCTATACACTTATAAGGTGCCCCATCTTTAGCCCAGGACGTCCCAAAATCCCACACAAGTCATCCTGTATCTTTAATGAACACTCCCAGGGTGACCCAAAAAAACATGAGATAACCCATTTCTCCACAATTCACAGCATGAGTTGACCCAAATAAATGCATAGGACGACCCAACTCAACCAAGTCTTTGAACTTTGTGTCCAAAATCCCTTTGGATCATCCCCCTTAGTGCACAGGGTGGCCCATCTCCTCAATCGTTACTCTCAGGGCGTCTCCTGCTCTACACAAGATGACCCATCCTCTTTGTAATTCACTCATAAGCCAACCCATCTTGAAATGAGATGTCTCATCCTTCCAATTTCTAACCTACAAGCCAACCCAACTTCCCTTTGAATCACCCTACTACTCACAACCTCCATATTCATGAGCCAACCCAAGCAAATTGTAGGACAACCCAACACTCTTTAATCCTTTCACAAGCCAACCAAGGACATTGTAGGACAACCCAACATCGCTTATTCCTGCAAAAATCCAACGTTTTGCTTCCAATGTGTTTTGATCTTATACATTCATGATTTTCCCAAAAAGACATTACACCATTAAGCCAACTAACACTTTATGATTTATATGGCTAAATAAATTAAAAATCCCAACACTTAGTAATTATATGAGAAAATAAATTGAGAAATTCAAATATCGAATTTTTAGGTATTACATCTAAAATCCAAAATTAATTACTATCGGTTTCTCTCGATATTTTATAATGAAAATTGAAAATTAAATAAAATTTTTTTCGGTATTATAATGAAGCCTTGTTGTGGCTTCTATTTAAGCTTTGGATGTCCCATTATATGAGCTTTAATTCCTTCAAAGCCGGACCATATTCTGCTTCAAAGTGGACGTGAACTTAGCTTGGATTGGGCCTTGTTTTGTGAGCATTCTGTGCAGCATATGTGGGCCAGTCTTCTGGGCTCGATTTGGGCTGACTGTGCGGTCCTCTTGAATCTTGATTAGAGTTTCATTTGATGATCTTAAAGTCCTCTTTTAGTGGGCCTAAGATTAGCTGTAACAGTTGTCTTGTTGTATTGGGCTTTGGCCCGGCAAAAGCCCATGTGCTGATTTCTAAGCTCATGGACTGGGCAGTCTGTCCAGTTGACTTGGGCTGCTTTTCTGCATTCTTAGCCCTTTCTTTTCTTCCTTCTCTTGAACTTTATGGTTTTTGCATGCTTTCATTGGTGCCCAAAATGAGACGTTTTAGGACCTCAAGTCCTTTGAGGTTCGGCGAGTATCTCCTTGAGCATTTTGCTTCATACTGCTAACATTAATATAAGAGTATTTATGAAAATTAAAACTATTCGATCGAAACCAGCTTTCAGGCATTTAAGTAATTATTCACCAAAATAAAATTGATCAAATTAAATTGTAAGCCGGGGAACAGATCAATCTTTTACAATAAGTTTGATGGTGTCGTCTTTATATTCCTTTAATTTCCAGGTGAAACCTTGATTTAGAAATGTAAAATTATCATAAAAAGGAAAAATAAAAAGAATTGACAGAAGTGTGCAAGCTAAAAGAAAAAAGGGGGGGAGGAATCAGGTTGGTCATACAAGAGGGGCGATGTGGCCTCCTGTTGGTCTTGATATGGAGGTTAGGGGAATCCCCAGCGGAGGAGGCATACTAAGCTAAAGGCAGTCGTAGTGCTAATATTGTAGTGTTGTAGGCGGTTGGTCCAAATTGAATTAATCAATGTTTCTTCTGTCGTCGTCCCATTTATGTTCTGCAGAGGGAAAGATAAGATCCATGCTGTTGTTGCTGCTGCTGCCGGAGTTAAACATTACGTCAGCCAAGTCAACTACTGGATATTGATCTGCTGCAGCTTCTCTACCATATCGGACAGTGGCGGTGGTGGAGGATGGACCTGCAGCACTGCTGCTGCTTCTGGTATCGTAAATGTGCAAGCTGCGTGGATCAATTAAGTAGGAAGCACTGACAGTGGCCTCTGATCCAGGCGGTTTCAATTCCATGGACAGCCATGATTTCCCTACATCTACACTACTCATTGAGATTGAAGCTGGCGCAAGCTGTTGTCCTATTGTGGTTTGGATCATCTCTTGGCATGTCAAAGAGAAAGAAGCTGCTGGTGGTGGTGATGGAGATGGAGGCTTTGGTGGCGGTGGAGCAACGGAGGGGGCAGTAGAGGACATGTGGCAGGTGTGGTGGTCCTTGTACGTGACTTCATAAGTATAGGGGTCTTGGTCCAGTCGCTGCACTTGCTTCTTAGCGGGGCATCCATATGTTTTCTGGTGAGTGCACCTGTAATAAGCCCTGAATTACAACAGAGCAATAAGGTTTTGTTTTCTGTGTTAATCTCAAAATACATGATGAGTCACTGCTTGCATGAGAAAATCGGAGCAGTTTCTATATCATTGACACGAAATTAACCGTATCATTGTTATTTTAAATATATAAAAAAATAACCTTCTCGTTTCAACCTTAACGGGGTCGAAGTAGAACAGACCAAGTCAACGTTGTAACATGTTCCAATTCCTGGTCAGCTTGATGAATATTAGTTCGGTCTCTTTAAATATAAAAAGGTTCACAACTAGAGAAAGGGTAAAACTAGCCTTGCGTGACGAAGACCTTGACAATTCTTGGGGCCAATTGTGCCATTGACCGCGTCCAAAAATTTTTATCATGTAAGTCTAGCGTGGCAAATATTCATGATGGGAATTTTTGTCTACACTTTGGCCACGCACGCAGTACAATGGGATGTTAAACAAACTACAACATAGAAAGTTTATGAAAGGGGCCATCCATGCCGTTCATTTAAAATTTGCCCCCGATGCGGAATACCCAAACAATTCATGGCATTGAACCCTAGTATCCATAGAAATTATGATCATTAGATTATTATTCAATTTATTATTTAGTCCCACATAAAATAGGGACCGTTGAATATTAATTCAAAGGTCATGAATATCTTACTACCTCTGATTCATATGAGAAGATCGTATGCAAATTTCATTCTAATTAGCTACTACAGAAACATTCAAATGAATTATGATAAACCCAAGGGAAAAAAAAAAAAAGTTTTGGAGAAACCACAAAAAAAGGGTGTCATTTGATTAGGCAATTTACCTGGGGAATCTTGAGTTGAGAATATCTTTCTGACCATATTTTCTCCATGTATAACCATCCTCTGGCGGTATCTCAGTATTTCCCACACGAGGAGCTGGCACAAATCTGGTCTCTCTTTCGGCCTCATTCTTCCTGCTACACAATCACTAACGGATTCAATATCAGGAAAAGTCTCCTACAATTCCTTCTCCAAATTTCCCTTGCTAGTTTCATTTTATATTCGTACCAATTTACTAAACACTTCTCAATTTCCTACCAGCCACAGTGGGAACATGCAAGTCTCTGTTTAATAACAACAATAGTTCAGCTAATGAAGTCTCTAGAAATGTGGCAACTAGAGACATTGGTTAACCTCGGGTAGACTTGGGGGATTTGCATAAGTTTTGAACAATCATTTGTAAGAAAATTACCAGTATTTTAGATGGAAGGGTTCTAATTCTTGCGCAAAATGTTAGGTAGAAGAAAATACTACCCAACACAAAAACAAAATGCATATTAATTGCAAGCGGCAAATGAAAGAAAGTGGTGACATTGAATTTATCATAACATATAAAAGATTAGGAAAGATGATCAAGAAGAAGTCTTACCTCCTCCTTGTTCTTTGCACAGCGGAGGATGATGCGGCAGCAGAATTTAAACGCTGAATGTCTACTAGGGCACCTGTAAATGTTGTGGAAATGTCCATACTAGTTGCACATCCACCCAACTCAAGAACCCTTAGCCCCCCACCAGCCACGGCCATTTCATGATCTGTTTCGCTAGCAGGAATCTTGTTTTCTGGAGCAGGACTCTTTCCTCCCAAAAGACGTTGTGCATGGATGACATGATGTATGTCCAAAGGTGGTTGTGAGGAGGAGCTAAATCTCAACCACTCAGGCAGCAGTGAGTGAGGAGGCTGCAGTGACTGAGATGAACTAGCATGATGCAGTTGATGATGACCCTGATCTGAAAACATCGTGTCTTCATCATGTACATTATCATCTGTCATGATCAGTCGGTCCCTGGCATTAGCGAACAATTGTATGACCTCTTCACAAGATTTGTGGAGAAGGTTTGGGTTGTTGGCTAAGTTTCTGAGATTTGATTCCAGCTCTCTAGCCGCTTTGCATGCCAAATACACCAAATATGTAATCTCATTCATGCTGTAATTTTCCTGCATAACTTCTTCATAAATGTATATAAAGGGTATATAATGCCTCCTCAATATAGTGGTAATGATTTGAGATGGTGCAGCTTAAAACAGACTTCAACTTTAAATGCAACCCCAGACCAAAAGGTGCCGCTTTTTGGTGCTTTTCCAAGCTGCTGCCCTTGAGAAGTATCCTGGAACTAATCGGACGTTCCTTAATATTCAAAGTATTTTTGTGTTTCTTGAACACGGTATGAAGTAGAAGAAAACTTTAGCAAGGGGGACTTAGTCCTGGTCATTAATTTTGCTGTTAATTCTCTCTCTCTCTCTCTCCACTTTCTAAGCTTTTTTTGGTCTAGAGGGAGACTCTTGCCCCCCCGTTGAAACATGCATTTAATTTTGTTAGACTTCCAATAAGAATTTTCAGACACTTTGAACGTTGGACCACATCATCTCACCTATGATAATTATAATTTATTTTTGTTAATTATTTCCGTAGTAGCTGCGTTTAATTACATTTGTTTTTTTAATATTATTTTCATTCTACCATTATCATCATTTGCGAATTATTCGACTTCAATATTTGAATTTCAGATAGAAAATTATTTACCATAACGATGACCAAAAGGGGTCGAACCCTTGAATACTTGACCCCAATTTGACGGCCAAACTCGGTCTTCACCGCTATGAAAGAAATACATTGCTCCTAGTAGTCAAGAATCTTTCCGATCCCAAGCTAAACGTGTGTTAAGGTTCATTAGTTTGTTATCTAAGAGATCTCCTTTGGTTATTCCGTCAATTTTCTCATGAATTTCTTGTAAGCTCACATCTCAAACTTCAATTAAACATCTTTATAAATAGCTATTTTTCGTCACTCACAACGTAAGTCCAGCTTAATTGTTAAATTATACTAAAATTTTCAAAATATTATTTCTTCCTGTTGAAAGGATAATGTATCTAATTTTTACTAATCGTAGTATCATATAGTTTTTTATGCAATAGCCCAAATTTTATGCATAATGATAGGTATAAATTGATGAAATAATTATGATTTATTTTTTTTTATTTTTGAATAAATATTGTACTAATTATGTGTTTTATGATAATTGATATAATTGAAATGATGAAGTAGAGTTATAAAAAAAAAATGAAGGAAAATGAGTCAAAATTGAAGTTTTGAAAATTTTCAAAATTATTGATTTATTTTTAATATTTAGAGATAAATTTTAAAACTTTAACTTTCAAAAACTTTTATTTTTAAAGAAATTTTTTCTTTTTGAAAATAGACTTACTATTCTTATATATATAGAAATGTTTCATTGGGTAAAAAGAGAGGGGAGGAGCCCGAAGATCCAGCAGCACATTTTAGTTTAGTTTTTATTTTTATTTTTATTTTTATTTTTTTTTGGTTGCTTCAAATTCCTTCTTCCTGCATCTGCACAAGGGCACTTGGATGACAACTTTTCTTCATTATTTTTCAGCAATTTTCAAAAATAATAAAATTTATTTAGTTAATTTTTCTTTCATATTTTTATTTTAATTTTATTTTCTAGTTAAAGGATTATTGAAATCTTGATGGTTGAAAATTGTGAGATCTAAATATAATTATTGGCTTGATATTTTGTAAATATTTATTTAATCTCCATATCCTAATATTTATAATTATTTTAGATTTATTAAATAGTGGTCAATATTTGATAACTCTAGAATTATCTACAACCATTTAAAAACACCAAAATTTATCTGTTTTTAATAACGTGGTGATTGACATAATTTTTTAATCTCGCAAGTGATTTAACTCATGTCAAGATATTAGATAATCTAATTTAAATAAATTCATGTTAGAATTTATTAATTAGAATTGAGTCTCTCTATATCTTAACGCTGTCGAAACATTAAATCCAACGAGGGTCTCTTGGGTTATCTTTTGATTAGGTAAGTAATTAATGGTGGTATCTTGATTACCGAAAAAGTAAGGAGAGATTAATCATTTCGTAGTAGTTAGCGGTTATAACCAATTTATTTACATGATATTGAGTAATTTTTTTGCATCGATGATCAATTAAATACATCAAAATTGAAATAATTTCTTTGATTAGAAAAATTGATTTTCCATTAGTTTTTATTTGAGTTCTTTATTTTTATTTAATTAGTTTAGTTAATTTTTTAAACTCTCATATTTTTATTTTTATTTCCTTAAAAGAAGTAAATCTACCGTTTCCTATGGAGATGATCCTGTTCACTCTATACTACTATTTAGTGAAATAGGTTAAATTATTTTTGGTTGATTGACGACACACCAAATTTTGACGCCGTTGCCGGGGAAGAAGGTGTCAAGAGATTTATTTCTTTTAATTTTTATCTCCTTGTTTTTTATTTATGCCTCATTTTTCTCGCACATGTGAATTTGTATTTGACCTAGAGATTGAGAAAATAGATCAGCAACTTACAAAGGAAACCAAGCAAACAAAATATCTCGTATCTTCATTTCATGATCTAACTTTGGATGAGAACTTGCAGGACCAAATAATTGATAAAATTGATAGTAAGGAGCAACATATTGAGAATGAAACCATGGCCGCACAGAGGACTGTAAGGGAGTTAGCTGTGCCGGATGTTAATCAGCAATCTCTTTGCATTAATCTTTCTGAAATTGAAACTCAATTTGAATTAAAATCTGGACTTATTCATTTAATTCATAAATTTCATGGACTTGCATGAGAAGATCTAAACAAATACCTTAAAGAGTTTCATATCGTGTGTCCACCATGAGGCCACAAGGTGTATCCGATGAGCAAATGAAACTGAGGGTTTTTCCATTTTCTTTAGTTGGTAAGGCCAAAAACTGGTTATTTTATTTACCTTCTGATTCTATTGCTGATTGGAATGATTTGGAAAAAATGTTTTTAGAGAAAATTTTCCTAGTTTCTCGTACAACAAACATTCGGAAGGAAATTTGTGGTATGAGGCAATTCAGTGGAGAGACTCTCTACGAATACTGGGAAAGATTTAAATAACTTTGTGCAAGTTATCCGCGGCACCAAATTCCTAAACAATTGCTCATCCAATATTTTTACAAAGGCCTCTTGTCATTGAAAAGGAATATGATTGATGTAGCAAGTGGTGGTGCGTTGATAAACAAAACACCTGAGGATGCACGAAACTTGATCTCAAACATGGCAGCAAATGCGCAACAATTTGGAGAGAGGCAAGATGCTCCGAAAAGGGTCAATGAGGTTAGCATTTCCTCCTTTGAACATAAGATTGATTCCCTAACCTCTATTATAGAAAAGTTGGCTTTAGGACTGGTGCAACAAGTGAAGGCATACGGAATTTGTTCGAAAGTGAGTCACCTAACCGACATGTGTCCTACACTACAAGAGGAACCCAATGAACATTTGAATGTCGTAGGAGGATTTTTAGGGCAGCCCCAAAGAAAGTGTAATCATTACTCTAACACTTACAACCAATGTTGGAGAGACCATCCGAACCTTAGCTATAGGGTTAGGTCACAACAATTTCCGTAGTGATCCTATGGAAGACCACCGTTTCAGCCGTAACAACCTCAGAACCGATCTCAATTTCAGTCTCAACAATTCTCTTTGAATCAAGGTACATTTCTAGAAGAAATTGTTAAAAGTTTGGCTAACAGCACTCAGTTAATGCAACAGAAAAGCCAACGATTTCAACAAGAGATAAGGACTAGCATTCACAATTTGGAAAATTAGGTTTCCCAATTGGCGGCAGCTATGAGTCGAATGGAGAAAAATTAAGGCAAACTATATTCTCAAGTTGAGATTAATTTGAGGGAGAATATTAGTGCTATGATCTTTAGAAGTGGAAAGGAGATGCGAGACACTACATTACAAGTTGAAGCAAAAAGGGCAACCAAAAATGAAAAAAAGTCAATAATTTTGGATGCTTCAGCTAAGAAGGTAAGTAGTGAATTTAATGCAAAACCCAAAATAGTGATTCCATCACATTTTCCTGGCAAGTTGGCATAATCAAAGAAACAAAAGGAAGAGAAAGAGATTTTAGAAACTCTTCGAAAGGTAGAGATCAATATTCCACTCTTGGAAACAATATTCCATTCTTAAGCAATTGTGCATTAAGAAATTGCAGTTGAAAAATGATGATAGACTTGTAGTTAGTGAGAATGTTTCAACAATCATCTAAAGAAAGTTGCTAGTGAAATGTAAAGATCCCGATATATTCACTATGCCTTGTATGATTGACAATAAATTGTTAGAAAAGACTATGTTTGATTTAAGAGCAACGATAAATGTTTTGCCTTTGTCGGTTTATAAGGATTTGAATCTAGGACATTTGAAAAAGATGAATGTAATAATTCAATTAGCTGATAAATTATATTAATATCCTGAAGCTACAATTGAAGATGTTTTAGTAAAAGTGGGTGATCTTATTTTTTCTGTCGATTTTTATGTAATTGATATGGATGATATATGTTCTCCTAACCTTTCTCTTATCTTGTTAGGTAGACCATTCATGAAAACAGTTAAGATAAAAATTGATATAGATTTGGGTATTTTGTCTTTTGAATTTGATGATGAAGTTGTTACTTTCAATATTTTTGATTCAATGAAATATCCAAATAATTCTGAATCAGTTTTTCATGTTGGTATGATTGACTGTATCATGCAAGATAATTTTGAAAATAATTTGTGCATGATAAATTTGATTTTGTGTTGTAAGAGAGTTTGATAGGTGAGGATGCACAGTTGGATAAATTTTTTCATTATAAACCTATGTGTCGAAAGCAATCCATGGTCAACCAAAAGGTCTTTCACTTCTGTTTGAGATTAAAATTTATGCCAAAAAAGTTGAAGTCGAGATGGATTAGACCAAACTATGAGCTGGGTTAAGACAAAGAGACAATGTCGAGTCAAAGACCCTAAACAGAGGCGCTTGTTATGAAGCAACCCAATATTTTTTTATGATTTTTATTTCATATTTATTTGGTTGGATTTTGATTTTTTAGGTAAATAAATGCTGAAAAAATTTATAAACAAAAGTGCTTTGTCATTAAGGTATGTCTATGCCTTAACAATCTTTCATTGTTGTCTAGTTTTGCTAATGTTTTTAAGTGACTAAAAATACATATGAGTTAGTGCATGCCCACACCCTAAGAAGGGTTCCATTGCTGCCACCATAATTTTTTCTTTAAAACTTATTGAATTTGACCCTCCATTCAGCACTCCACTCTAGGAAAATCATATTCTCACTTTATCTTTTTATTTTTGCTTTATTTGAGATGAATATTAGTTATTTTTATTTTTATTTTTTTCTCTCTCTTATTTGGCATATATTGGGGACAATGTATGATTTAGGTGTGAGAGGATATTTCATATTTTTGTTTTAAGTAGTATGTTTATTTTTCTAAAATAGGTTGAGTTTTGTTTTATTTTATTTAATTAAAAAAATAAAAAAATGAAAAAAAATTGAATTTTTTAAGTTGATATGTGTTATTTGGTTGGCTAGAAATTTATGAAAAAGTGACTCATATCAATAGTTTTCATACTTGTAATAACTACTTATTTCTTTGATAGTTTTCTTTGAATGATAAACATACAAAATTCAACACAAATCTCATTTAAAAGTAAGATTTTGAGTTTAAAACGAGCAAATTCATTTTTTATACTCAGGATTGTTTTTCTTGATGAGTGACTATCATACTTGAATTGGTCATTTTTAGAACTTGTAATGTTATATGTATTGAGATCACATTTAGGGTTTCATGCATTGAAGTAACAAAGGCACATAAATTTTACCCATTTTAGTTTTCATAAAAATTCCTACCCTACTTTTATGATCCCCTTAGTCACTCAAGTTGAGCCTGAAATCTTTTCTTTTGTCATAACCTCTCATTACAGCACAAAAACCCTTCCTTTTGGCTTGCATTTCAACCATTGTATCAAAAATATATATAATTAATTGCATAATACTAGTTATATGATTGTCTTATAAAACATGTATTGATTAAAATCTTGATGATGATATTTGTTACATATGAAAGAGGAAGAGACTTGATGACTCGAAAAGGAAGGAAAATTTTTTGATTTTGTTCATTTTATTTATGTTGAGATGTTCTTTATGAAAGAAAAAAAGATAACAAAACAAAAAAAAAGAGAAAAAAAGAATAAAAATCAAGAAAAAAAGAAAAAAAAACAGAGAAAAAAATACTGCATTTCTGAGAATTTCATTTCAGTCATGGATCGTAGAGAAAAAGTCTGATATTTTTATATACTTTTGACTGTTGGCTTTGTTAAGCACATATAGGTAACAAAATCATTTATTTTTGGTATGCTATATGTGTGGGGCGAAGGCGTTCATTATAGAAAAATTGTGTGGTTAGTTATATATTTTCTTTTGTACATTTTAAACCATTGATAAACCCTTTTTATTCTATCCCCAAACCCTAGCCACGTTACAACCAAATGAAAAAATCTTTAAATTGATGCATGAAATTCTCAAGTGGTGGAAATTTGATATATTTACAATCATATGGTAATGTCAGTTCCAATATATTGATTTGAGTATTATTGATATAATTTTTACCATATTTTGAGTAAATTTGAGTGAACCTTTTGAGAGGAATGTTGAATCTTGCATTTTTGAGTTTATTAAGCGCTATTGGGCATTTGTAATGGTTGTTCTCATACAAAATAATATAAAATACTTGTTGTTTTGATTATTTTTCTAATTTGACTCTCTTGCCGTATATGTTGGCTTAGAAGTTTGAAAGAAAAATAGATTGACTTTAGTAGTTTTAGTTTTATTTGGATTAGAAATGTTTGAGAACAATTATCATCTAAATGAAGGGGAATTTGATGGGGTATAAATTGGTATAATAATTATGGTTTATTTTATTTTATTTTTGAATGAATATTACACTAATTGTGTGTTTTATGATGATTGATATAATAGCAACGATGGAGGTGATTTATGAAGAAAAAGGAAGGAAAATGAGTCAAAATTGGAAGTTTTGAAAATTTTCAAAATCATTAAATTATTTCTAATATTTATGGATAAATTTTAGAAATTTAACTTTTTTTAAATTTTTATCTTTTAAGTAATTTTTCCACCTTGAAAATAGGGTTACTACTATATATATAGGAGCGTTTTATTGTGTAAAAAAAGAGAGGAGGAGCTCAAAAAGGGGCAGCCGCCCCATGTTCCTGTAGCCCCACATCCAACAGCACATTTTAGTTTAGGTTTTTGTTTTTTTTGGTTGCTTCAAATTCTTTTTTCCTGCAGTTGCACAAGGGCAATTGGATGACAACCTTTTCTTCATTGTTTTCTAGCAATTTTCAACAACAATAAAATTTATTTAGTGAGTTTTTCTTTCAAATTTTTATTTTAATTTTATTTTCTAGTTAAAGGATTATTGTAATGTTGATGGTTGAAGATTGTGAGATCTAAATGTGATTATTGGCTTGATATTTTATAAATATTTATTTAATCTTCATACCCGAATATTTATGATTGTTTTAGATTTATTGAATAGTGGCTAATATTTGATAACCCTAAAATTATCTACAATCATTTAAAAACAACAAAATTTGTTTGTTTTTAATAACGTGGTGATTGACATAATTTTATGATCTCGCAAGTGATTTAACTTATGTCAAGAGATTAGATAATCTAATTTAAATAAATACAGGTTAGAATTTATTAATTAGAATTAGGTCTCTCAAGATCTTAACTCTGTCGAAACACTAAATCCAACGAGAGTCTCTTGGGTTATCTTTCGATTAAGGAAGTAATTAACGATAATATTTTGATTACCAAAAAAGTAAGCGGAGATTGATTATTTCGTGGTATTTAACAGCGATAACTAATTTATTTGCATGATATTGAGTAATTTTTTGTATCGATGATCAATCAAATATACCAAGATAGAAATAATTATTTTGACTAGAAAAATTGATTTTTCATTAGTTTTTATTTGAGTTATTTATTTTTATTTAATTAGTTTAGTTACTTTTTCCAAACCTCCATATTTTTATTTTTATTTTCTTAAAAGAAGTAAATCAACTGTTTCCTATAAAAATGACCATATTCACTCTATATTAATATTTAGTGAAGTAGGTTAAATTATTTTTTGTTGTTTGACGATACACCACGTAACCAATAAAATTTTATCACATCTAACACATAAGAAATCAAATGATGCAGGACTTGTGCGGTAAACTTTATAGATCGAGAATGATTACTAATCAAAATAGGAAAGTAAAATATACTAACAATCAATGATAAAAAAAGAAAAAGCTAACAATCGTAAAAGGAAAAACCTTAGTTACGAATATTTTATTCGTCGCTAATTTTACCACGAGTATACTTTACTTGCTAATTTCATTGCAAAATAATAACGAAACCCATTTTTATTTCTAATTTCAATGTGATGGTACCCTATTTAATAGGTCTCCAAAATCATGTAGAGTTATCTGATAAGGAAGACAATCACAATCAAGGTCAAATTGAGGAAGCCTAAATCTTTTAGAACTCTTTAAATACAATTCTAACCATCTTGAAAGATTTCAAGTAAAAGAAAACTAGGGTTTTCTACACCCATGGGAAGGTTATAAATACAGAGTATAGACAACTTTTAAGGGGACTCAGTTTTGGATACACGAAGAGAGACGATTCTATATATCGCTCAGAGGGGGGTTTCATATCCAATTATATGTCATTCAGAGGAGGGTTCTATACCCAGATCTATACATCGCTTAGAGGGAGGTTCTATACCCAATCTTATATGTCATTCAGAGGGGGGTTCTATACCCAGATATACATCGCTCAGAGGGGGTTCCATACCCAATCCTATATGTCATTCAGAGAGGGTTCTATATCCAGTTCCATACATCGCTCAGAGGGGGGTTCCATACCCAATTCTATATATCATTCGGGGGGGTTTCATACCCGTTTACATACATCGCCAAGGGTATGATATCTATGACTACTATCAGTCCTATCATCACTCATACTGATTTGAGGGTCAGAGTCCCCCGGTCGGGTCAACCCCGATGGGGTTTTTGCAGGTTTCTCATCCGTAAAGAATCGACGAACACGACTATCATCGGCTCCCTATTTAAGTAGGAAGAGCAGGTATCTATGGGGCGAAAATCAACTTCAACAGATTGGCGTCATCTGTGGGAACGACTGACTGACTAGTCGTAGAAATCTCAAACCTGACTTCACTTCTTCTTAACAGTCAGAGTTTATTTGACTATGCGACAATCGGGACGAAGGTACATTATCTAATGAACGGGCTCATGTCGCCCTGATCTACTGACGGGATCTATCTCCCCAAACGGGCCATGTCGCTTCAATTTACCGATGGGATTTATCTCACCGATTGGGTTTATGCCGCCCTCGATTATTCGACCTGTCAGTCTCTTCATCGTCCGGCTTATCGGCCTCTCAATCTCTTGTCAGTTTCCTGACTCCCGAATCATTTGATTTTTCGACCTGTCGGTCTCTCCATCGTTCGGCCTATCAGCCTCCCACCATCGTTTGGCTTGTCGGCCCATTTATCTAAAAGTTCTTATCATTCGGAGGGTCTCAGTCGCCCAACTCCTATCGTTCGGTGGGCCTTAGTCGCCCAGCTTCTATCGTTCGTTCGGGGGGTCTTAGTCACCTAACTCCTATTGTTCGCTCGGAGGGCCTTAGTCGCCCAGTTCTTATGGTTCAGATGGCCTCAGTCACCCAGCTCCTATTGTTCGGAGGACGTCAGCCACCCAGCTCCTATCGTTCGGATGGTCTCAGTCGCCCAGCTCCTATGGTTCGTTTGGAGGGTTTTAGTTGCCCAGCTCCTATTGTTCGGAGGATCTCAATCGCCCAGCTCCTATCGTTCGGAGGGCCTCAGTCGCCCAACTCCTATCGTTCATTTGAGGGGCCTTAGTCGCCCAGCTCCTATCGTTCGCTTGGAGGGCCTCAGTCGCCTAGCTCCTATCGTTCGGAGGGTCTCAGCCGCCCAGCTTCTATCGTTCGGAGGGTCTCAGTCGCCCAACTCCTATGGTTCGTTCAGAGGGCTTTAGTCGCCCAGTTCCTATCGTTCGGAAGGCCTCAGTTGCCTAGCTCCTATCGTTCGGAAGGCCTCAGTCACAAGCTCCTATCGTTCGGAGGGCCTCAGTCGTCCAGCTCCTATCGTTCGTTTGGGGGGCCTTATTCACCCAGCTCCTATCGTTCGCTCGGAGGGCCTTAGTCTCCCAGCTCCTATGGTTCGGAGGGTTTCAGTCGCCCAGCTCCTATCGTTCGAAGGGTCTCAGCCGCCCGGCTCCTATCATTCGGAGGGTCTCAGTCGCCCAGCTCCTATCGTTTGGAGGGCCTCAGTCGCCCAGCTCTTATCATTCGTACGCGTCGTCAATAAGGGATGTAACTCCCCGAACAGGTGGACGCGGCCCAACAATCTAAAGATCTCCTATTGCTCGGAGGGCCTCAGTCGCCCAGCTCCTATCATTCGTACGCGTCGTCAATAGGGATGTAACTCGCCAAACAGGTGGACGCGGCCCAACAATCTAAAGATTTCCTATTGCTCGGAGGGTCTCAGTCGCCCAGCTCCTGTCATTCGAACGCGTCGTCAATAAGGGATGTAACTCCCCGAACGGGTCTATGACGCCCTGATCTACTGTTTGACCTGTCGGTCTAATATTCTTTCGATCGTTCGACTTGACGGTCTGGTATTCTCTCGATCGTTCGACCTGTCGGTTTGGTATTCTCTCGATCGTTTGACTTGATGGTTTTGTATTCGCTCGATCGTTCGACCTCTGGATCTCACAATCACTTAACATATCGCCTCAGTTGCCCAGCTCCTATCGTTCACTTGGAGGGTCTCAGTCGCTCAGCTCCTATCGTTCAGAGGGTCTTAGTTGTCCAACTCCTATCATTCGAAGGGTTTTAGTCGCCCAATTCCTGTCATTCGTACGTATCATTAATAAGAGACAGAGTTCCCTGAACGGGTCTATGACACCTTGATCTATAGTTCAACTTGCCTGTCTCGTAATTGTTTGATCGTTCGACCTATGAGTCTGGTATTCTCTCGATCGTTTGACCTGTCGGTCTAGTATTCTTTCGATTATTCGACCTGTCGGTCTGGTATTCTCTTTCGATTGTTCGACCTGTCGGTCTGGTATTCTCTCGATCGTTCGACCTGTCGGTATGGTATTTTCTCGATCGTTTGACTTGATGGTTTAGTATTCGCTCGATCGTTCGACCTCTGGATCTCACGATCACTCAACCTGTCGCCTCAGTCGCCTAGCTCCTATCATTCGGAGGGCCTCAGTCGCTCAGCTCCGATCATTCGGAGGGTCTTAGTCGCCTAGCTCCTATAGTTCATTCGGAGGGTCTGAGTCGCCCAGCTCCTATTGTTTGAAGGGCAATGTCAATCCACTCTACTCTTAATACCATTTCTTCAAAATGCAATTGGGAGTTGGGGTAAATGATGGTACCCTATTTAATAGGTCTCCAAAATCATGCAGGGTTATCCGATAAGGAAGACAATCACCATCAAGGTCAAATTGAGAAAGTCTAAATCTTTCAGAACTCTTTAATTACAATCTTAACCATTTTGAAAGATTTCAAGCAAAAGAAAACTAGGGTTTTCTACACCCATGGGAAGACTATAAATACAGAGTATAGACAACTTTCAAGGGAACTTAGCTTTGGACACACGAAAGAGAGGCGATTCTATATATCGCTCAGATGTGGGTTCTATACTCAATCATATGTCATTCAGAGGGGGGGTTCTATACCCAGATCTATACATCGCTTAGAGGGAGGTTCCATACCCAATCTTATATGTCATTCAGAGGGAGGTTCTATACCTAGATATACATCGCTCAGAGGGGGTTCCATACCCAATTCTATATGTCATTCAGAGGGGGTTCTATATCCAGTTCCATACATCGCTCAAAGAGGGGTTTCATACCCAATCCTATATATCATTCGGAGGGGGTTTCATACCCATTTACATACATCGCCAAGGGTATGATATCTACGACTACTATTAGTCCTATCATCACTCATACTGACTTGAGTGTCGGAATCCTCATGCCTAGTCAATCTCGGTGTAGTTTTTGTAGGTTTCTCATCCGTGAAGAATCGACGAACACCACTATCATCGGCTCCCTATTCAAGTCGGAAGAGCAGATATCTGTGGGGCGAAAATCGACTTCAACACATTGCAAAATAACAATGAATTTATTTTGTTGCTAAATTTCGTTACTAAAACCGTGTTTATTTTGTAGTGATAAGAATTTTCACCGGAAGAAGGTAGCCACACCTCTGTAGGTTGTTGTAAAGCAGGTTGAAGTCAATTTTTTTCTTTATTATTTTCGAAAGTGACTAATACATGCTTATGTAAACTCCATTAGTTGCCACTCTATCAAACTTATCTTGCAGGAAAAATTACATGTAAATTTTTTACATTTTGAATCTAAAATTCAATTAGATTTTTAAGATTTATTTTGTTACAACTGAATTATTGAATTTCAAAATACGTCATAATTGGACCTTTAGCATGATGTTGTTGATGATGTAGCCATTGTTGCAGTAAAGTCACTTTTATGATTGGGCCAAAGCTCAAAACATGGGTGGCAACCTTATCAATTAAGGAAATTCACTACTTCCGAATTAAGCTATTGAATTTGTCATAGGCGATTATACAGCTCATGTACAATTGTATTTCTCTCTTACTGCCTAAGAACCACCACCTATGAAGTCCTATAAATATGATTAAATTCGCAGTATTTGTAGTAATCCCATACTGAGCATTTGAGTATGTAAAAATAGAGGGAGGGTAAGAGAAATTATTGTATCCTTTTACTATAGTAAAATCTTTCTACAATTTGCATATTATTTTATCTGAGATTATTTGAGAAACTTTTCCAAAATTCTTGTTTTTATAGTTTCTACTTCAACTGTAATTGGGTGTCCTGTACTACAACATCACAATAGCCTTAATCTATTCACATGATGTACCAGTTTTTTGAGTTGTTGATGACGAGAACATGTTTTGCTGATGCGTCAATCAACACGTCAACAAACAACTTCACCCTTATTTTGACCATCACCTTTATCGAGAGAGAGAGAGAGAGAAAATGTCTCTCCAGCTTTGTTTCAGAATTGGGCATATTTGGGACTTAATTGATGAAACAAAGCTGGAGTGAAATAGATGGCGCCAATGGGTTTGTCAAAGTTCTTAGAAGGTATTGATAAGGTCAATTAGATGAATTTTTGCTCAAGGGACTGATTCAAAGAGAGGGAATGTCTAAGCTTAGAGGAAAAGAATGAAACAAAAAGAAGAAAAAGAAAAATGAGAAGATAAAGTAGGGGAATTGGCTGCTTTTGCTTTGGCCTTGGAAATATGATATCGACCCTTGAGGGCAACACCAAATAAGGATGGGCCTGGGCTTGTTAGTACGGGACCATCATCATCAATAGGTGTTTTTGTCTTTCCCTATTTCTTTTCTTATTTCTTTTCCTAGTTGGAATTGGATGTAACCAAATTCGGTTGTGGGATTAGGATGAGATTCTCCAAATGGATTGGCTCTTGTATTTAATCTAACTGCATCATTCAATGGGAGATAGACATTTCTTATCAAATTGGCTTGGTATTACTGTTTACTACCATTCTACTGGCTTCTTCTATTTCTTGTCCACCATCACTCGACCAACTAAAAGTCAAGGCCAAGGCCAACCTCTTGTAGATCCTACTATTTTAGTATCAGACCCAACACCAATGGCTGACGATCTACGAATTCAGTGTCTGGAATAACAAGTTGAGTCTTTGAGTAGTGGTCAAGAGAAGATGTTGAAGTAGATGGCTGAGATGTTCCAACTAATACAAGCAAGGGAAGGATCCAACACCAATATATGGGAAAACACTCAAGAAAGATATTCCTCGTGGGTAACACCAGGATCGATTAACCCTAAGCTTGCGAAGCTTGATTTTCCTTGCTTTGATGGATTGGAAGATCCCATTATTTTGGCATGCCGTGCAGAGCGGTTCTTCGATTTTCAAGGAGCCTAGCCAGAAGATCAAGTAAGACTGGCTGCTTTCCACTTGGAAGGTGATGTTCAGGTGTGGTTTCAGAGGAAGAGGAATAGATAGAAAAACCTTAGTTGGGAAGAGTTCAAATCGAAGCTAGGAGATCGATTTGGAGTTACAACTTATGCAGATGCCTTCAATGACCTGAGCTTGCTTCAACAGACAGGCACAGTTAGAGAGTTCCAATCTTTATTTAAGAGATTATTGGGGTGGGCCGTGTAGTTATCGGAGGAGAAAGAGGCCTCTCTATTTGTGAGTGACCTCAAAGATCACATAAGGGCCATTGTAAAGGCCTAGTGGCCCAATTCCCTCTTAGCTGCAATTGGGCTAACCCGAATTTATGAGGAGAAGCATTTGAAGGTATGACTCAAAAACAAGGGGCTTCTAGGGCTCAAAAGGAATACTCACTCCAATTATAGCAATTCCTTCCCTTTTGAGGTAAGATCGGGAGACATTTAGTGGTTACGAATATGGGGCTCAATACTTTGGGATTTTAGTAAAATGAAAATGAGGCCTACGTGTGAGGGAGTCACCGTATAACTCAATGGAACGGAGGGAATTAAATCTAGGCCAGTTAGAGAGAAGGCCTTAGCAAAGGCTTTAGATCAGAATAAGGGACGAGAAACCTTATTACATATTCGGGTATTGGGAGAAGAGGAAGAGCAAGGAGATAGCCCGAAAGAATGGAAAGCCAAATTTCCAGAGGTGTTTGGAGAAACTCTAGGGCTGCCATCGAGAAGAGAGCATGACCATAGGATCACCTTACGACCAGGAAGTGAGCCGGTCTGTTTGAAACCATATAAGTATCCACATTTTAGAGATTGAGAGGTTGGTCGAAGAGCAGGGATTGTTCAAAATAGTAAAAGCCCATATTCATCTCTTATGCTGTTGGTAAAGAAGCGTGACGGGGCTTGGCATTTTTGTATGGATTATATGTGCTTAACCAACTAACAGTGAATGATAAATATCTAATTCCAGTAATTGAAGAGTTGCTGGATGAGCTGTATGGTGCTCGGGTGTTTACCAAGTTGGATTTAAATCAGGTTATCACCAAATCTGGATGAATATGAGGTGTAACACCGACACTGCGGTGTCTGTACTAGTATACTCCTATTCTTGAAATATATATATACAATATTTCTCAGTTTATATTTTTATATAAAATATTTATTTATATTGATTTTCATTTTGGGGTATTAAATTTAAAATTTTGGTATATTTTAAGTTTTCGTGTTCGCTAATCATAATAAACCCTATTTTTATGAAATTCGCAATTTAGTGAAATATGGGTCTGAAATTATATATATAATTATTTATTGAATTATTTAATTATTAAAAAAAAAGTAGAGAAGGAAGCGCTGCGTTTCAGTCGAAACATAGCACTCCCTCCTCCCCCAAATTCGATTAGGGCTAAAGCCCTAATCTCTTCATCTCTCTCACTCTCTTCATCTCTCTCTCGCACTCTCCGCCGCTCTCCCTCACCCTCCACCGCGATCAACCACGCCTTCGCCCCTCTCCGCCGCCTATCGATGGTTCCACCACCGCCTGGCCACTGCTGTTATCTTCCCCGCGTCTGTCTCTCTCTCTATTCACTCTCTGTTTCACTCTCCCTCTCTATCTTTCTCTCTTAATCGCTCTCTCTCAGTTCTCTTTCTCTCTTTTCCCTTCGATCTCTCTGTCTCTCTCACTCCATTCGGTCGAACGTCTCCCTCTCACTCTCAATCGTCACTCTTTGTTTCTCTCTTTCTCTTGTTCGATCGCGTTGTCACTCCCTCTATCTCTCTCTTCCTTGCTCGCGCGCTCGCGGGCTTTGCTCTCCATCTGCCGAGAGCGCTTCTGCAATTTTTGCATAAGCCCTAAGCCGGCAGCAGCAGGAAGCCTTCGAAACCCTAGACCGTGACTTGTATTCCATCCCCTGTGCAGGTAAGAATGACTCTCTGATCATTAGCTCCAGGTTTCAATTTTCTAAGAAAATTAGTCTAATTGTTAAGCTCTGCTTTGGTTTATAAACATTACAGGAGTCTGGAATGAGTTGAATAGTGCACGGAAGCTAGATCAGCGAATTGCGAAAACCCTTGGTGAGGTAAAATACTAAATCCTTCGATAAATTGGATGAAGTTAGGGTAAATTTAGGGTAAGGAGTCATGTATGTGGTAGAATGTATGTTAGATTCGAATAGAATGCGTTTTTTGAAATTTTATATGTGATTATTAAGGTTAAGTCTAGAATTTTGCATGAACTAAGTTGTCTGATGTGAAAAGGGCATTTTAGAGAATGAAAGATTTATGTTGGTTGATTAGAATAGTTTCCTTTAGAGTTAATTTGAAATATGCATGAAAATATTAGAATTTTGGGATTTGAATAAAATATTCTACAGAATGAAGGATACTGTTACATCTAATATCTTTCTTACGTTGTTTTTGAGCTGTAAATTACATAATGGTATGTCTATGAAGGATAGTTTGAAAATTGGGGTTAGAACTTAAGAATTGATGTAGCCTTTTTCATTATAGCTTGTTCGCATATAGGCAATCTAAATACGATCTCTGTATTATGAAAATAGATTTTCATACCTTGAAAATGACATATGGTTTGAAACGTTTGGATGAGAATTGAAAAGTTTATGATTTTTCAAAAAATTTCTATCTTGCAGAAAATTAATTATTTTATACTTATTTCCGACTTTGAGAGGTCTTTAGGGTTGAATTTGACTTGACTTTGATTGTGTTAATTATTTATAAATGAAATGCAATTGATGATATTATAGTGTATTCATAAATTGAAAAATTAAGATTTGTACAAAATTAGGGAAAATGGATAAACCCTAAAAATATTTAAAAATTGATGACAAGATTGTGATTGTATATTAGGAAAGATCAATTGAGGATCGGAGTAAGACTTCATTGAACTAAATTGTGGAAATATGGAGTGAATACCCTCCGTAGAATGTGAGTGAGACTCTAATCTCATGCATGAAAAGTGAAACTTGATTTTTTTACAGTGTTTTCAACAAAACATGCTTTTGATATGCATTGACTCGACGTGTGACACTAAATTTTAAATTTGTTTTGTGACTATTAGAGTGTCGTGAATTTATGTTTTCTATGACTATGCATCCATGGTTTGAAATGAAATGTTATTGTGCCATTATTTGAGAACTAGATATGTTTTCTATTCTACCGTTGCATTGATATATCGATTTAAAATGATTTGACGAAAAGTATTGGTACACGGATTTGAAATGTTTTGATGAACTATGTGGGCTGGATGCCTACTTATGATGAGATGATGTTTCTTGATGGATTCCGTAGCTACGAAGGGCGTTTGTAGAGACACAGGTTGTCTGGATACGCTTTTGCAGGAGGTATCCGCAAACGTCATATGACTATAGGTGCGACCGGTTGAACCCACATAGGGGGAGGACGTGTCTGATGTCATTGTCTAGCATTAAGCGGAGTCCTATACTTGATTCCGATTTGTGTATGAGCTAGCCCCAGCGAGACTCATGGCCAACATTGGGGTAGATAGTGACTTTTGAACATTTTTCCATAATAAAACCCCCAATGCGCCTATCCTTGGTCATGGTCGACTTTTGTCAGGATCATTTTCGGCTTGCTCTAAAAATATAAAAATTGATTTGGAATGGATGCATATATGTATGATATCGTGTGATTGGCTAAATGATTTCAATTTACTGAACATACCATGTTTTACTGTAAAACGTGAATTATTGTTTACGAATAATCTTGTTTGACACTCCAATGGTTCACCCACACTATTTATACTTGATATTAATCCTCTTACTCACTGGGTATCTTCCTTGATACTTACCCCTCTCTTTTCCTTGCTCAGACAGGGTTATTGTGATAGAGCGACGCATCAGGCTCTAGAGGTCCTTGGTAACGTATTGGTGGATTCGGGTATTCACGACGGTGAGATCTAAATTTAAATTGAAATATGAAATATGTATTTTCTATCGGCCCTTCAAGATCTTGATATTGAGGTTCATAGTTGGCAATGTACATTTTATGGGATGACTGTATAAATTATGGACATTTATTTGTGAAATTCTCATATTGGTTCATTTTACTTGCATTGAGGCACTTATAAACATTTAAAATTTTTAACTTGGGAATTTGTTATACACGTGTATAAAATTTATGCCCGTCCAGTGTGGCGGCTGCTCATTCTCTAATTGGGCATGACAGTAGAGGTCTGTAGCCAGGACTGCCAGTATTTATGATAGCCTTTCATTGTCCTGGTTGTCCACTATGGTTTGGTTGGTATTATTCGAATATGGTTGATTGTTGTGAGGTCGGGATGACCCATTTATTTAGGTGGCAGGATGGTTGTTCAATATACAGGTTGCTTTGTACATGAGAGACCTCCGAAATATGGGGATGTTCTGCCCAATTTTTTATAAAATGTAGCCGGCATCCAGAACAACGGACGACTGCTCATAACCCCGATTCGGGGCGTGACATGAGGTATGTGGAGAAGACTGCATTCTGCACTCATCATGGACATTTCAAATTTCTAGTAATGCCATTTCGGATTGACTAATACGCCTGCAACTTTTCAAAACTTAATGAATGATGTCTTCAAACCTTATTTGAGGAAATTCGTCTTAGTATTTTTTGACGACATTCTTTTATACAGTAAGAGCTGGGATGACCACAGGCTGCACCTCAGAATGATTCTGTCCACTTTAAGAGACAATTGACTGGTTGTTAAAAAAGAGAAATGTGCATTGGGATTAGAAGAAGTTAAGTATTTGGGACATATCATTAGTGCAGATGGAGTGCGTGCTGACCCGTCCAAAATAGAAGTAATGAAGTAGTCGCCAAGACCAAAGAATCTAAGGGTACTACAGGGATTCCTTGGGCTGACTGGGTACTACTAAAGATGCATAGCTCATTGTGGGGTTATAGTAAGACCATTGACTGATTTGCTAAAGAAAGAGAATTTATTTGGGGAGAAGAAGTCAAAAAGAACTTCAAGGAGCTAAAAACATTGATGACCACTTCACTTGTCTTGGCATTACCAAATTTTGATCAAGTATTTTTTGTAACACCGACACTGCGGTGTTTCGTACAAGTGTAGCATTCATGGAATATATATAAAACATTCCTCCGTTTATATATACATAAAATTTTTAATTATATTGATTTTCGATTTTGAGGTATGTAATTTGAAATTTTTGGGATATTTAAAGTATCCGTATTTCCGATTAGTAAAGTAAAGTGAGTATAAAAATATATAGATGATTTTTTTTTATTCATTTATTAATTTATACATTACTCATTTAATTATTTATAAATTTATTTATAAAAAGAAATATATAATAATAATAATAATAATAATAATGATGATGATGATGATGATGATGATGATGATGATGATGATGATGATGATGATGATGATGATGATGATGATGATGATGATGATGATGATGATGATGATGAAAAAAAAAAAAAAGAAGAAGTCGAAATTAGGGCTAAGCCCTAATTTCCCTCTTTCTTCCCCTTTCCCCTTTCATTCTCTCTCCGCCTCTTCGCATTCCCGCGCCGCGCCGCTGCTCTCCGCCATCCTCCTCCGCCGCAGACGGCCGTCGCCACCACCCGCAGCCACCACCGCATATTCTCTCTCACTCTCCATTCGGTTCTCTCTCTATCTTTCTCATTCTCTCTCTCGGCTTCTCTCTCACCCGCGACTCTCTCTCTCCCTCTCGCGGTTCTCCGCCGCCGCTGCAACCACCTTCAACCACCATCCCCACCGATCATCCCTCACTCTCTGTTTCCCTCTCTCTACCGCGCGATCTCTCTCTCTCTGTCGCGCTATCTCTCTCTCCCTCCCATGAGTTCTCCCTCTCTGTTTCGCTCTCTCACTCACGGTCTCTCAGTCTCCCTCAGTCTCTCTCGCTCTGTCTCTCCCTACGCACGCGTCACATGCGACAGTTCCTTGCGCGTGCGCGACTGCTCGCGCGCTGACAGCCTTCCTGCACACTCTCGAGCGCGATAGCCCCTTCCTGCACGCACTGCTGCAGCTCCTTCACTGCTTGCGCATTTTCTGCCACTCTTGCAAAGCCCCAAACTACAGTCGCCCAAACCCTAGACTGCCTGCACTCATTTCTTGTGAAGGTAAGGACGAAAGTTCTGACCTATAGATTTAGGGTTTTGATTCTTATATTAATTAAGCTTAATTACTGAAATTTGCTTCAATTTGAAGTATTGCAGGTCCGTACTGAGTTGTAGGCGCACAGACGTTAGGGTTATGGACTGCAGAAACCCTAGGTAAAGAGATTTTTGGTCTTTTCATTAATTGAATGAAATTAGAATGCATTTAGGGTGAAATTAGCATAAGGAAGTGTTGTATAGGTTTAGAATGTATGTTTGATCGGAATAAAATGCATTTTTGAATTCCTATGCTTGAACAATAAGGCCAAGTCTAGTGTCTGATATGAAAGGAGCATGTTAAAGGAATGATAGAATCGAATCGAATTGATTTAAATGGTTTTTTAGAGTTTAATTTGACATATGTATGAAAACAGTCAAACTTTGGGATTTTAGCCTAAGGATTGGTGCGTTGTTTTACATTATAGTTGGTGTTGTATATAGGCAATCAAAATACAATCTCTATATTATGAAAATAGGTTTCAATACCTTTAAAATGACATATGGTTTGAAGAAATCGGATGAGAATTGAAAAGTGTATGAATTTTCAAAGATTTTTCTAATTTATAGGGAATTTATGTATTTAGACGTGTTTTCGATTTTGAACGATTTTAGGTTTGAATTTAACTTGATTTTGATTTGGTTAATTACTTATAAATGGTATGGAAATTGATGACATTGGAGTTTATTCATAAATTGGAGAATTAAGGTTTGTACAAACTTAGGGAAAATGATAAACCCTAAGAATAGTTAGAAATTTGATGATTATTGTGATAATTTGATTAGGTTGATCTTGTTGGAGACTTGAGGAGTCAAATTCGGGTTTGATTGTGGAAATAGGGAGTGATTACCCTCCCTAAAATGTGAGTGGGACCCTAATCTCTTGCATGAAATAGTGAAACCTGATTTTACTTTGTTTTTAAACCAAACATGTTTTGATATGCATTGATTCGACGTGTGATATTAAATCTCAAATCTGTTTTGTAATTATTGGAGTGTCTTAAACTTATGTTTTCCATGATTATGCATCCATGTTTGAAATGAAATGAAATTGTGCCATGATTTGAGAAATGGAATGTTTTCTATTCTACCATTGCATTGGTTGTTGATTTGAAATGATTTTGATGAAATGTATTTGGCACACGGATTTGAAATGTTTTGATGAACTGTGAGGGCACCGGGATGCCCACTTGTGATGAGATTACTGTGATGATGATATTGATGATTCCGTAGCTACGAAGGGCGTTTGTAGAGGCATGAGTTGCCCGGATACGCTTCTGCAGGAGGTATCCGCAAACGTCGTGATTGTGATATGTATGGGCCCGGTTGAACCAGGTATTGGGGAGGTTCGTCAGAATAGGCGGTCTAGTACCGGGAGTTGCTTGTACATGATTGTGATGTTCCGTATGGGTCCAGTTGAACCGAAAGGGGAGGACCGTCAGAATAGGCGGTCTAGCACTGGGAGTTGCTTGTACGTGCCAACGTCGGGGTAGAGAGCTACTTTTGAAACACTTTGCATATTAAAACCCCCGATGCGCCTGTCCTTGGTCATGGTTGACCCTTGCCAGGATTCTTTCGGCTAGCTCTATGTTATACTTGATTTTTAAATGGATGCATATATGTGTGATATCGTGTGACTGCATAAACGAGTTCATTGTATTGAACATATCATGATTTATTGCGAAACTTGAGTTATTGTTTACGAATGATATTATTTGACACTCCAATTTTTACCTACACTATTAGTACTTGAGATTTATCCCCTCACTCACTGAGTATTCTTCCCTGAGTACTCACCCCTCCTCTTTCCCTCCCCAGATAGGATTATGGTGCTAGGGCGACGCATTTGGCTCTAGAGGCATGATAGCTTGTTGATGGATTGGTGTTTACGACGGTGAGATTAAGTTTTAAATTGAAAATATGAATTTCGTACTTTATGTCGACCTTGCGTGGTCTTGATATTGAGGTCCGTAGTTGACCATGTACATATTATGGGATGACTGTATAATTTATGTATGTTTATTTGCGAAACTCTCATATTTCACTTGCATTGAGGCATTTGTAAATATTTAAAGTGTTAACTTGGGAATTTGTAATATAATTGTATAAATTTAGGTCCGCTCGGTGTGGCGGCTGTTCATGCTCTAGTTGGGCATGACAGTAGAGGTCTGTGGCTAGGACTGTTGTTGGTTTGTTAGCCTTGCGTTGTCTGGATCTCGGTTGTGAGAGTTGGTAGATTGTTTTGAGGCCGGGATGGCCATTTGTGTAATGTACAGGATGATTTTAAATTTATACAGGTTTATTGTACATGGGAGACCTCCGATTTATGGGAAGGTTCTGCCCGATTTTCTGTAGAAATACAGCCGGCATTCAGGGTAACGGACGGCTGTTCACGATTCCCGGTTCGGGGGCATGACATTTGTTGTGAAGTACAATGCATCCGGGGAAGGCATTGGAGTAGTCTTTATGCAAACAGGTTGGCCCATTGCTTATTTTAGCTCTGCTCTCAAGGGAAAGAATATATATATATATATATCTCTCTCTCTACCTATGACAAGGAACTCCTCACTTTGGTTCTTGCTATCAAACATTGGCGACTATATCTCTTAGGAAGGAGGTTTATTGTGAGAATGGATCATTGCAGCCTGAAGTATCTTTGGGAGTAACATAAAACAACAGATGCTCAGTAGAAGTGGTTAATCAAACTAATGGGGTATGACTTCTCAATTGAATATAAACAAGGCCACACCAATGCAGCAGCAGATGCTCTTTCATGAGTGCCACAAACTGGATCATCAGTGGCGATCTCTTTCCCTGAGCCTCTTTGGTGGCAGTCAATTTAAGATGAGAGCAAGCAGCATCCGAAACTTATAAAGATACACCAATTAGTTCAAGATGGTCAGGCTATAGGCTATGGGAAGTTAAAAAGGGAGTTTTATTTTTCAATGATAGAATCTATCTTCCAAAGGACTCCTCACTCATACCAGCCTTAATTCATGAATTTCATGGAATGGACCACGAAGGTTTCTCAATTGAATGAGGGTTATATTCTATTAGAAGTCCATGAAAAAGATGGTGAAGTAATATATTTGAGAATGCGACATTTGTCAAAGAAAGAAGAATAATCAAAGGAAGCCAGGGGGTTGCTGTAGCCACTACCAACTCTAGAACGCATTTGCTCTGACATATCAATAGACTTTGTGGAAGGCCTGCTCAAGTCCAGAGGAAAGTCGATTAAGTAAGTACACTAACTTTGTTCCCATTGCTTACCCTTATACCATCATGTCCATTGCACAAGTTTTCATGATAATATCTTCAAGTTGCAAGGAATGCCGGAATCCATTGTGTGCGATAGCGATGCAATTTTCACTAGCTGTTTCTGGAAAGAGCTATTTTGATTACAAGGCACTAGCTTCAACTTTGGCTCCCCCCATCACCCCCAAACAGATGGGCAAACTGAAGTGATGGACTATACGGTGGAAGTTTACTTAAGATACTTCACCAGTGGTCAACCATAAAATTGGGTACAGTGGCTACTGTGGATAGGGTTCTGTTATAATTCAAGTTTACATTCTTCTACCAAGATGTCTCCTTTTAAGGTGGTTTATGGGAGGCCGTCATCGAACCTACTATCTTATGTTTGAGGTATAGCCCGTGTACAGGCAGTTGAAGATGCCTTGCTAGCTCAGGACCGGGTGCTAACAACATTAAAGAAGAACCTGCAAGTAGCTGCAGAGAGAATGAAAAAAAAAATTATGATAAAAAGCATGAGGACCGTGAATTTAAAGTCAGAGCTATGGTATACTTAAAGCTGCAACCATACAAGCAAACGTCAATGGCCAAATGCAATTTTCAGAAATTAGCTCCACATTTCTTCGGCCCTTTTCCAGTTTTAGAGCGTATTGATAAGCTTGCATATAAATTACAACTCCCAAATGGCAGCAAGATTTATCCGGTCTTCCACATAACTCTACTCAAGAAGCATTTGGGAGTTGCTGTCCAAGTTAAGCCTACCCTACCAGCTTGGGAACCCTTGCTGCCTAAAGAACCACAAGCAATTATTGGCCAAAGAACCAAAGACAACATTGCTGAAGTCTTAGTGCAATGGAAAGACAAGCCAAAAGAGAATTCCACCTGAGAAATTGAAGATGAGTTTGTGGAGAAATACCTAACTTTTCCCATCCGTGAGGACAAAGATATTTTCAGGTAGGGAGGACGACCCTTGAGAGCAACACTAAATAAGGATAGGTCTCGGCCTATTAGTATGGGACCATCACCGCTAGTAGGTATTTTTGTCTTTCCCTTTTTCATTTCTTATTTCTTATTTTCTATTTCTTTTCCTAGTTGGAATTGGTTGCAACCAATTTCGATTATGGGGTTAGGATGAGATTCTCCAAATGAATTGGCTCTTGTATTTAATCTACCTTTATCATTCAATGGGAGATAGACATTTCTTATCAAATTGGCTTCAAAATCTTGTCCACTGATTCTACCATAGGGCGATCGAGGATTCGAGAGAGGTGATGTCGTCTTCTTTAACCATGATGATGGTCAAATAACCATCATAGAAGGTTTCACATCCATGTTGGCTTTATTGGATTCAATTACAACTGCGACGCTATCACCTTTGGAGAGTTTGTCGCCTTAGGATTTCACCTAAGCTGATGATTTCATGAAATTAAAGTTTCAAATAAGGGATTAGGTTGAAGGAGTGAAGGAGGAGCTAAGAAAGAGAGAGAAGGATAAATGGCACGGATTTTAGAAAAGAGGAAGAAGAAGATGATGACATCATCTCACATGGCTGGTGTAAGGGGGAGGGGGAAAAAGAAGACCCTCTCTCTCCGAAACACAATCTCTCTTCGAAACACTCTCTAGGTAAAGGTGATGCGAAAATGAGGACTGGTGTTGTTTGTTGACGTGTCAATTATCATATTAGCAAAATGTGTTCATGTCATCAACGACTTATCAAACTTGCACAATATGTTAGTAAATAACATCGACATTATCAATAGTGTCAAACTAAGGAACCAATTGTGATATATTTTTAAATTCATGAATTCAATTTTAACAAAATAAATCTTAAGAATCTAAGAGAAATTTGGCTTTGAAGTTAAAACACTTTAAATATTATTTCCCTTATCTTGCAAATATATTGTCACTGAACCATTTACAATTTCTTACACTTGGAAACTATTTAGAAAAAAAGACTATAGTAAGACAATTCAGTAAAGGCCAAAAACAAAATTACTAAAATCAGAATAAACTAATAAAATAAAAGACCCATAGTTAGATGAATCCATTACAACTCCTACAAGGTAAATTCTAGAAAGGAATATTCCCAAATAACGGTAGCTCTCAGGGCATTATTCTCCCTCTCTTGTGGTATCTTCTACACTTTCCTAGCATATGGTTTGCATTATCTCTTCCCGGCTTGGGAAAATTTGACTCTAGCAAGTTAAAAGATACTTCTCCAACAAATCACAATCCAATTATTAGAACTCATCATCTAAGTCCATTTACAATTTGATTGTAGCTTATTCTTCAAGTTTACTAAGTATTGAGTTAAAACCGAGGCGAGGCCATGGTATAGGAGGGCAATTGTCACCAGGTAAATTCTACCATAGATTTTTTTTGCCCCTACAGATGCAAACTAGCACTTTGTTAGTTTCAGCACACCTTACTTTTGTTTGTTTTTCTCACCACACAATAGTATAATGGAAAACACTCACACAATTATAGGAAAAACACTTCCCAACTTTTGTACTGCACCAACAATGTTACAAAGATAGATTAGGATAGGATCATAATCTTTTCCCATAATGTTCCACAAGTCGGATGAACCTTAATTCGATTAGGCAATTTGAGGCGGTAGGCAACATTTCCTATGCCCTGCAACACTTCAAATGGGTCATCATACCTTGAAACCAAACCCTTGTGTGCTGATTTTGAAGAAATCTTTTTCCAAATCTAAGGAGTTAACTTTAATAGAACTCTGCACCCACATTGAATTCCAAAGGTCTCATTTTTCTGTTTAAAAGTTTCTGCACCTTCTAGCAGTTTTGGCAAGGTTGTCACAGGCTTCTTCCATAAAAAATGCCTTGTTTGAGTGTACTTAAGGGCTGCACAGCATTTCACATTTGCCTTAACAATCTCATGGTGTCTGAGGGGATAATAACCTAATAACAATACAAAAGAACTCTTTTTTGAAGTTAAATTTTGGTGCAGGTTGCATGCAAATTGTGCTGTGTCAAGTAATTTAACCCAGTTTCTCTAGCTGAAATTGAAATGGGCCTTAGATATTCCTCCAATATGGCAATGACCCTCTCGATTTGCCCATCTGTTGGTGGATAATTTACCATGGAGAATTTGAATTTGGATCCCGGCAATTTAAACAAGGTAGTCTAGAATATTCTTGTAAACTGCGAGTCTCCATTACTCAAAATATATTTTGGTATTCCTCAATATTCACCACAGCTTTCATATTTCGAGAATTGATCATCTACCATCAAAATTGTTCCCAACCCCTATACTTTAGGTAAGCTTGAAACAAAGTCCATATTTAGACTCTGCACCGTCTGTCCAGAATGGGCAATGGCTGTAATAGTCCTGCCTCAGCATGGCTTTCAGTCTTGTCTTGTTGGTAGATTAAGCAGGACTTTACACAAACTTAAACATCCTAATCCAGTTTGGACGAGAAATAAGAACGAGCAAGTAATGCATATGTTCTTTCCATACCTAGGCACATATAGTCTCCTTCCCTTGGAAAAGAGCAGACTATCCTCCCATCCTTAAAACTTTTTTTTAAGGCTTTTTTAGAACTCATCGCCTTTAATTTCCTGCTTAAGCTGTGGCAAGAAATCATATTCGACTCTGGATAATTCTGCCATCATTGCTCTGTCTACTTGCAGCTAAGAGCATTTGCAACTTGGTGGTGTCTACCTAACTTGTTTTCCCTTTGAAAATCAAATTTGGCAAAGAAGTCCTACCATTGGGCTTTCTTAGGAGACAACTTCTTCTAGGAAGCAAAGTAAGTGTTCGCTGCATTGTCAGTCTGCATAATAAACTTTGTTCCCAACAAGCAATGACTCCAAATTTGCAGGCAATGCACCAGTGCAGTCATCTCTTTTTCAAGGGTAGAATATCTTTTTTCACTTTCTTTGTGTTTTTTGCTTTCAAAAGCAATCGGGTGCCCCTCTTGCACCAACACACCACCCACTACCCGAATTGAAGCATCAATATGCATCTCAAATGGGAGGATGAAATCTGGCAACTGCAACACAAGTTCAGAGGCCATTGCTTCCTTCAATTTGTCAAAGCTTCTTGGCAGTGATTTGTTCATGCCCATTTACCTTTCTTTTCTAACAAATATGAAGAACACAATATGAACAACCTAGAGATGGTGAATAGGTTATTTTTGACACTTTTAGATTTTTCTAGGCTTTGAAGAGAGAGAGAGAAATTGCACACACTAAATTTATAATGATTTCATCCTTTCTGGTGTACATCCACTCCTAGATTTCACCTAAATTTTGAATCCACTATTTTTTCACAAAATAGTACAGAAAACCAACTAGTTTATACAAGTGTTAGTTAAACCTTTCACAGTGTGTTGCTCAACACTACCCACATGTTTTCTATAGATGCTAATATACCTCATGTATTTTACTCAAACACTTTAATACTTAGACCAAAAAACCCTTATTCTGGTCTTTTACACTATAAGTACAAGATTACAATAATGGAGTTTTAACTTTTGATAAATTGTTAAAGCACAAAGCTAGAATACAACACAACAAGAGTTTTTGCTTGATGAATGATGATCAATTTTGTTTCACTTCACTTTCATTTTTTCTTGCATTCAAATCGGGTGTTGTATTCAAAAAGTGAATGACCCATTGAAAAATCCATTGATATGAATTAAATCCCATTTAATGCTCAATAGCTTTTCTATAGAACTAGCTATTACACACAGTAAGTTAACTTGTTGCCTTTGTAGATTGACTTCCTTAGTGTTGCACAAGTTAGGCTAGTTCATCTTTTAAATCTCTGAATTTATGTAGGTCGACTCTGAGTTTATGTAGGTAGAATTGTTTGGCCCTCAGATTAAACAAACTTGAAGTTCTCATTGTGTAGATTACTTATCAACTCTTCTAGGTCAACTTCTTTATGTTTTAGGTGAACTCATTTCTTCTTTAGTTCAACTTGAATTTACTTCAGGTCAACTTGAACTTCTTCAAGAACTTACAAAACTTATTGGTTTAAGCTTAGATTGACATTTCTGGTTATGAGGTCGACTTCATTTTTAAACCATACTGTCTTAAGCTAACTAGGTCGACTCAGGTTGACTTGAGTTCTCCTCAGGTCGACTTATGCTCTCGACTTATACTCCTATTAGGTTGATTTCGACCATTAGAGTTTCAAATTTAGGATCGTTACAACTTTAAAACTTCAAATTTTTGGCTCTTCTCTTTCACAAATCGAGTCATCCTCATGGTAAGTTGACTTGATTATTTGAGTGTTTAGTGTTTGCTTGAATTAGACCTTACCCAGGTCGATGTTTTCTTCTTTAGAACTAACTTTTAAGCCATTTAAACACTTTAAACATTAAACACTTTAAAATTTGTTAAATAAAATGTTAATCATCAAAATGTACTCTTCATCAAGATTTATTTTGTCAACAAAATTTGTCAAAGGAGTAGCCTTCTTTGAGTAGTCTAGGATGAACCAATGATAGTAGTTGGCCAACTCTAAAAATAACTACAAATCTACCACTTTATCAGGTGCTTTCTAGTCCAAAACTGCATTCACTTTTGAGGAGTCCGTGTGCACTTGTCCTTGACTAACCCAATGTCCAAGGAATTTGATCTCTGCACGATAAAATTCATACTTATTTGCTTTGACAAATAGATGGTTCTCCCTTTGTTTCAGCAACACTACCTCAAGTGGGTTACATGATCATCCAAGGATTCACTATAAACCACAATGTCATCCAAGCAGACAACTGCAAATTTGTCCAAGTAGTCACAGAACACCTTACTCATTAGATTATAAAAGGTAGCAGGTGCATTTGTTAGCCCAAAAGTAATAATTAAGAATTCATACAAACCATAGCAGGTCACACAAGTTGTGTTTGGTTCATTGCCCTCTGCAATATGAATTTGCCAATATCTCATTCTAAGATCTAATTTGGTGAAAAAACTTGCCTTTCTAAGATGATTGAACGAGTCTGCCATCGGGGGGAATGGATATTTGTTCTTCACCATCATCTTATTTAGTGCTCTATAGTCCACACACATACGAAGCAAAACATCAAGTTTCTTTTGGAATAATACTGGAGTGCTATAAGGAGCCTTGGAGGGCTGGATGTAGCCATCATCCAACAACTCCTTTAATTGTTTTCACAATTCCTCCAATTCAATAGGAGACATTCAGTAAGGTGGCTGTGCAGGGGGCTTAGCATAAGGTAACTCTTAATTTTGTGATCAATGGCTCTGCAAGGGGTTGGGACTCTAGGTAACTTTGATGGAAATACATCTGAGAATTCTCATAGAATCTTAGATACTGCCTTAGGATGCTCTTCCTTCTCATGTTCTGGTTTTATCTCCACCATCGTTGCCAAGTATATGAATTGCCCCCGTTGAATCCCTGCTTGACTTGTATGGCTGAAATCAACGTAGAGGCTGCTCCATCATACTTTGATGGGTTTATCACAGGGGATATAACAAGGTGCTTTATCATCCATGATGAAAAATCACTTCAAGTGGGGTGTTGGCATAGCCTTGGCCTATAGTAAGAATTCCATCCTGAGGACAACATCAAAGTCATCCAAGTGAACAACTATGAAATCACACCTGCCAAACCATCCACTGATTCATAATTCACATCATTAACCAGCCTTGCATGGGTTTCACCTCAGAATTTATAGTCTTTAACTATCTCGGACTCTTAATAGTCTTGAGACTGAGTTTCTGCATCTCTCAATCCACCACAAAGTTGTGGGCGGCACCAGTGTTTACCATGGCAAGCACTGTCTTGCCATTTACAATGGCCTCAACATACATATGGGGGAGGAAAATGCTAGCCTGCATTGTGCTCAATTGTAATAGTTAACTTGAAGAGACTCTGACGAGTCAAAATTATCCCTTTGGTCCTCTGCCACCAATGCAGATAATTTTTCTCATTTGGGGCACTCCATTGTACGATGGGAGATGAAGCAACCACCCTTTTACTTATCATGGGCCTGATTTTCAGAGTTTCTATCACTGCTTTTATTTATTTATTTATTTATTTACCTTTCTTTCCTTTATTTTCTTCTTCCAACTTATCCTTCCCCTTGCCCTTATTCTTTTGGCTCGGGTCAGAAGTTGAGTTTGAAAGTTTGTAATCAACTAGGCCATCTACCGTAGCAATAGCAGAAGGAAGATCTTTAACCTCTTGCCTCTTTAATTTAGCCCGCGCCCACGATTGCAAGCCAGACATGAAATTAAAAAGCTTGTTTTCTTCTAACATGTTTTGAATATCAAGCATGACAAAACGGAATTCTTTCACATAGTTTCGCACAGTATTGCTGTGTTTTAATTTTTTTTTTTTTTTTTTAACTTCTCGCTTGTGACCCATGCGGTGTTGCAAGGAAGAAACTGATTCTTCAATTCCTTCTTTAAGGTCTGCCAAGATGAAATTTGAGATCGACTGGCACTACGATCATCCTGAATCTGAGTTCTCCCATTACTTGACGTTCCCTAGCATATGGGTAGTTTTGAAGTACTACTCTATATCCCAAAGGAAGTTCTCAAGTTTTTTTGCTAATATAACCCCTTTAAAGGCCTTCGGCTCTGACACTTTCATTTGTGAATGGGCTGCCCTAATTTTGATGCTAGGACATCAAGAACCACCTGTCTTAGGATAGCTATATTTTCTTCCATCTTTTGAAGGTTCATTTACATGACGTCACTTAGAGAACTATCATTGCCCGTAGATGAAGATCCTATAGATCCTACCCTAGTACCAAGTTCCCTCATCGATGTTGTGAGAGTTACTATTTCAGCGGTCATAATATCAACACGATTAAACAAAGAAATCTACAGAAAAGGATCTAGAATGCCCGATGCTTCTTCCACTTATGTATCATGAGTATAGTCCATTCTATTTGCCATAGAACCAATTTTGGGCCTTGATACCAACTGTCCCAAGTTAAATCCTGCCTTGGATTTTTCTCGCCCTTGGTTATGTAAACCAGCACTCTACTAGTTTCAACACGTCTTTCTTTTGTTTGTTTTTCTCACCACAAATAGTATAATGGAAAGTATGCATACAATTATGGAAAAAAAAAAAAAACTTCCTAACCTTTATATTGCATCAACAATGTTACAAGAATAGACTAAGATGGGATTACAAACTTTGCCCACAATGTTCCCCTTTTTCAGCCTTTTAACACTTAACCAATTTATAAGTGTCTTGGTAGTTGAGACAACCAACTGCCTATGGTGACTAATTACAACCGGTTACAACCAATTGTTACAATCCTTGATGCTTACTCAATGGAAGCACCAAATACGTAGCTGGCCCATGGCATTCTCACAATGAAAAGAGCGGTTTGGTCGGGAGGTTATGGTGGATAGGATCGGAGTTCTCCTTAGCACATGACACACATGTCCAATATACTAAGTTGGCTCGCTAGAGAAGTGGGTGGTTAAGACAAGGGTGGAGAAAGATGGAGTGATTTGAACTTGACTTTGATGGGTTGTTCAAAGACAAGAGCCTAATATACCACACGGAGGTGGTGTAACCTATGGGGTTTTTGACCACCTTAAGCCCTAAGATAGGTTCTCCCAATGGAGAAGAAGAAACTCTAGTTTTTTATTCTCAAATTTGCTTTGTTACAACGAAAGACAATAGCCTTATTTATAGGAGAGGGCTGGGAAGACAAAAGGCCTCCACTTACACTCCTAATAATTCTTAATAAAAACTACTAATTGCACACTTAAACACTCCTCCTAAGTACTAATAATAGCACTTTAATGATAGGCACTTACATACTGCCTTTATTACATTTAATATACACTTAAGAGAGTAAGATTAAGGGTCTCTTGGGTAGTTAATGTATTAGTAACTCATGACCCTTCGGCTGCTTGTGCGCTGCATGGCGCGCTGCCTATTTGCTGGCATGTTGTGGCCTTGGGTTCCTACATGGTAGCTCATGCAGTGGCATGGGTGTTGTATGTTGACTTGTGCGCTAGCATAGTGTTGTTCCATGCGCTGCCGTGTAATACCAAGAAAAGTCAAAAGGGGAAAGAGAGAAACAAAAGGGGGGAAAGAAAAGTCAAAAAAAACCTTAATTTCTCTTTTTCCTCCCCCACTCACCCGAAAACCACATTCTGTTTCTTTATCTATCTCGTCTCTCTTATCTTACTCTCTCATCTCTCTCCCTCTTTTTCTCTTCAATCTTCATTTTTCTTCCAATAACATCCATGATTTGAGTTCTCTAAGGCATAAGGACATGTTGGAGGAAGGAATGGAGACCTACAACCATCAAATTTCATCTCTTCTCAGCTAGGGTTTGGTAAGTATATCCTTTGTAATCTGATTGATTCTTCATTGCTTTTCAAAATCTCTACAAAACCCTTGATTTCTAAGCTCCATTGCCCTAATTTCAATCTTCTCTGGCAGTCCTTGGGTTTGATTTTGATGAGAGTTTAGGGTTTATCAAAATAAATAAAAAAAAAGATTGCATTTGGGGGGTGATTCTTCCGGTGACAAGTTGTGAACTCAAGAACTAAGAGCAAGGTATGTGGAATACATGGTCTTAGGTTATAATCCATCATTTGTATTATGATAAATGTCTTGGTTTAATTATTGAGCCTAGATAAGTGTTGAAATAATGAAGAATGAGAATAAAAACCCTAATTTTGCAAATCTGGACAGATGTGGTTGCTGCAGTTATAACTCTTTCTACACTACTACAAATGAATAGGGTTCATTTCTACTGAAACTAGATTTCTAAGCCTTTAAAATGACATTATTTGAAGGATTTCATTGAGGATTGAATTTTTGGTAAATTTTTGAATTGACACAAAATTCTGTAAAATACTTTGCTTCATATCCTGTTCTGGGCATGAAATTTATTGTAGATTTGAGCTTGTTGTAGATCTATGTCTTATCTTTAATTTGATACTTGAATCACTTAAATCCGATATGTGTAGTGAAAGTTATGATAATTTTTCGGTAACTGCGTAAATGTAGGTTATGAGTTTAGGACTATAATATTCATAGATTTAGATACTTTTATACGATTTGAATGAGCTTGGGACATAAACATAAAATTTGTAGTTTTATGTCTAACCTTTAAGTAAAAATTAGAATTTCCATGATCCAAGAAGTATAGATCAAGATACGGTCATTTTTCTATAACATGTTGTGCTAGAAATTATTGGGAAGTTAGGAATTTGTGATATATTGAGAAAAAGCAATTTGCTCTAATGTTGGTATATGATTTAATGATTAATTTGTGACCAATGTCTTAGGTTAAGGTATTCGGAATCAAAAGAGAGATTGGATTTTGTTTGATTTAGAATTTGGGAGTGATTACCCTCCCAAGAGGTGAGTGGTTCAATTCTTTTTTATAAATAGTTTTAAATGTTTTTATATGATTTTTGTATAAATTTTTGTGATTGTGGGATGTTCTGAAATGAGAATTGAATTATATATGCATCTATCTTATTTGTGAATGAACTTGTGCCATACTTAATTTGAAATTGTGTTTATGATTGTGATATGTGATTTGTAAATCTGATTGTTGGTATTATGGCACATTGAATGAGGATTGGACATTTGTGAAATGATGGTGCATGTGATATAAATGACTATAGTCGTTTCCTCTACGGAGCAACCCGATGGGGTGACGTGGTTGGGGTTGGATGTGCGGGGAGGCAGACGTGGTTTTTTCTACCAAAGTCGTGCTATATTTGGATGCACCCCGGTGAGATACGAGTCAACGTCAAGGAATGTGAAATTAGTGTTGCGAAACAAATGGACTGAAAACCTCTTAGCGGGCTTTTGTCCGGGTTCGACCAAACCTGGAACGGGAGTGACTTTTTTAAGGAGTCCCCGTGATTTTGGAAAGCTTGAAGTTTATGGATGCATGTTCAGTTAAAATTATTCTGATTTGCTAAGTCTATTTCATATAAATTTGAGTTATTATGATATATGTTTTTGACTTCCTCACATTCACCCCTCATTTATGGACATAATCATGTCATTGCACTCCACTCACTGAGTATTCCCATACTCACTCATCTCTTCTATATTTTTCAGAGGAAGTTTAGGTAGGAGATATCGATTTGGAGGTAGTTGAAGATATCATTTTGCTGAACTTGTCTAGGTATTGATGATATAGGTTTTATTTTTGGATTGTTGTAGTATAACCCATGGAAGGAAACAATTGTATTATTCTTTTGGTTTGGATTTGATTGATATTTGTCTTATCTCTTGGGGCAAGTATTGACAGAATCGAGCCAAGAACTTGTTTAATTTTGTTTAAAAATTTGTCTTTTGCAAAACTTATTATATTATTGGAATATTTGAACTTTATTGTGAATTTTGAGACATTTGAAATTTTGTGAAAAATTTTATTAAGAATTCCTTGATCGGCCGGGATGGCCTTATGCATGTATTTGATTTTGATTGGCTGGGATGGCCTCATGTATGCTTGTTGTGATAAAATGGACTGGGATGGTCCTTTAAATGTTGTTGAGCTGGTTTTTAAAACAGGTTGAATAGGTTGAACGCCTTGCGGTACGTCGGTATATGGAGAGATTCTGCCCGTATGCCGAGATAACGCGATGGTTGTCGCGTGTTTGACTCGAGGGTCGGGGCGTGATATGCTGTGTAGCAGCTTGTGCGCTGGTGTACCTTCATTGGCCCATGGCTCATGTGATTGCATTATGGCCTGCACTCCTTCGTGCATTGATGCCTCTTGGCACAGGCTACTTGGCATCTTCACGTGCTAGGGCATTACTCTGTATGTCTTATGCTCGTGCTCTTGCATTGGTTGCTTAGGCCTTGATGCATTCCCATGTGCGCTTGCTAGCTTTGCCTTCTTAGCAACGATTGCTTGAGGATTACTTGATGTGGCTTGAATGGTTGTGACCTTTGGCTCAAGATATGTGTGCTTTGATGTGCGGTTGCTCGGGCAAACTTGTGCCTTTGCTTGGTCACCGCTTGTCCTCACTTGTGCAATCTAGTGCACTCTCGTGCAATGCCTTGGGCGCTTGCCTTTGCTCGTCCAATTCTAGAGGCTCTTCGTTGGTGACCTTTGGCTAGTCATAAGCAATTGTGTCCATGTGATCCTCCATAATTCATTCTTTTGTGTGCGTCGCGGCTAATCACTGTGAGCGATCTCGTGCATTGCGTATCACCTTGCGGAGGGTTGCAATACCAATGCAAACACATGTCTAACACAATTTATTATATTTAAATTGTATTCAGACAATGTTGAAAAGTGTGCCAAGACAAGTCTCAATTGCCTGTTGATATGCCAAGACAATTTTAACCACCTGTTGATGTACCAACATAGCCTTAACTACCTGCTGATGTGCCAAGCAGCATTAACTACCTGCTTTCTGTAACACCAAAAAATTTGGTATTTAAATTTTTAATTTTTGTTCCTTTATGTAATTTTGGTAATATTTGTAATAAGATTTTAAATTTATTATTGTCTCACATAAATATCAAAATTTGGAATGGGCCGGTGGTTTGGTGGTAATTAGCTTTTTGTCGGAATTTTGAGTGCTTGAGTTTGAAACTCATGGGATGCATGTGAGATTATTGTGAAATTTTAGAGTGTTGAGTTGTCTTATGTATAGCTTGAGTTGGCTTGTATGGTGGAAATAAAAGGGTATGCAGAATAGTGAATTCCAAGGGTTAGTTGTCTTGGGTCGCCCTATGTAAGGTGTTGGATCGACCCAAGACATGAGATTTAAGTGATAGGACGTCTTGTGTAGGTGCTGGGTTACCCTATCCAACAAGAGACGATGACCCAAGTGTGTGCAGACAGGGGTGTATGAGATATACCATTGCTGGGCCGACCTGCACAAGAGCTTGGGTCGACCTAGGAGACCAACAGAGTGAGGGTTCTGAGGTGGTGACATGTTGGGTCATCTTGCCTCTTTGCTTGGGTCGACCCAAGCAAAGAAATTGAAATGTTGGGTCGCCTTGTTCACTAATGGGTTGCCTTACCTATATAAATTTAACACTTGTGAGTCCCCTTGCCCAGAGTTTGGGTCGCCTTACCTTATTGAACTCTAATATTTTAAGAATGCAAAATGATTAAAAAAGATATCCAACCCTACCCAAATTCATGGATAAGGGCAAAGTGGTAATTTCACTTTCAACTATATGAATCTTCGATTAAAGTCCTCAAACTCATTTTCCTCCCCCTACCTCCATTGATTGAACCCCTCACTCCTCTTCTCATTCCCCTTCCCTTCATGCTTTTTCATCTCTTCTTCTGAAAAATCCATCCAAATTCAATTAAATCCACAGATTTGGATCCCCAAATCTCTAACAAGCTCATAGAGGGCTGGAAGTAGATAAAGAAAAGCTAGGTTTCTAAAGAGAGAAACCCAGGATTTTGAGGAGATTCGACTTAGAGATGGAACCAACAACACGAATAGGGATAATATTTTTTTCCCATCCTAGATCTGAGTTATTCTGCTATTTTTGAAGATTTATTTGAAATTTTTGGAAGGTAATATTGGGGTTTTAGATCTAAGGTCATGGATGTTGAAATTTTTGGAAAACAAAATTGTGAATAAATGATGGATTGTAGTGCCAATGGGATGTGATTGACGAAACCATTACATAGATTTGCATATTTGGATATTTGGGATGGTGTTAACTTAGAGAAAATCGAAATAACCCTAATTTTACTAATAGATTAAATGAAAAATTTATGTTTATTGTTTTAAGCATAGGACAACGGACTCAAGTAAGGATTTGAATATCATTATGGATTGATTTGGGAGTGTTTACGCTTCCGAGAAGTGAGTGAATATATGTTTATAGTTTTAAGTGAGAAAAACATTTTAATTTGATTTTATAAATGTTTTAATTTTTTTTTTAAATTGTTTTATGATTATGAAGTGTTTCGAAAATGAATTTGATATGAAAAATGCATCCATGTGTTCAATGGTAAATCATGTGCTATGTTTGTTGACTATGATGATTATGATTTGATTGAATTCATATATTGAGAATACATTGAATATTTGTCGGTACACTTTTATATACATTATGATGTTTGCAAAATATCGCTATGTGCATGATTAATGGCTATAGTTATTCCCTCCACGATGTGAAATTCGATGAGATGACATGGTTGGATGTTTATTTGACTGGGGAGGTAGTTGCGCTTGAGAGATGCTTCCGAAATCCTTTTTTCGGACTAACTTGGTTGCATGCCAAGGGAGGGCCGAGCCAACACTAACATTGGGGTATTTTGTAATATGTAATGAGTATAAAAACCCTTGATGGTTTCGCCATTGGTCACGGTAGATCTTTGTTGCGAACTCTAGGTTTTGGTAACCTCATGGTTTTGGAATACGTACGGATATAAATGGATGCATATGATCTTAATTATGGTTTATTAAACCTTGCTTGGAAATGTGATGAACCTTGATTTTTCTATGCTATAATGACATGGTTTTGAGATAATTGTTTGACACGTCCACAGTCATTTCTTATTTATTATTATAATCTGTTATACACTCACTGAGTATCATTTATATTCATCCCTTCCTCTCCAGTCTTTATAGAGGAAATTTAGTTAATACGCGTGGTCATTTAGAGCTGGATTTTTTGAGGAAGACTACTTTCAGAGACTCCTTTTAGTATAGATCTTGCTTTTGTCTTTAAGTTATCAGTAGCTTGATCCAAGAAGAGCATTTTGTATAAATCTATGTGAAAACTTATTTAACTCTGCATTTTGATTTTGGTTTGGTTTGAATATGTGTAAATCATTATTGAGAACCATTAATTTTTCTTTTTATGAAATTTACTTGGGAATTACTGCTAGTTTTGCTTTCTATCCTTTGAATGGGAATTGAGTTTAGATAATTGATAATTTTGAGTGGTCGGGATGACCTTGGAGTACGGGGTGAAATTCACACATGTTTTAGGGTAGCGTGACAGTTGTCACATGCCAGGATCTGCGAGTTGCGGAGTGACAATTTCTATCTTGCCAATGGCCATATCCGCTTTATTTCTTGTTTGAATGATTTGAATGAAGCCAACTACTCTGTCCACAAGTGTCATATGCCAATGTCTTGGTGAGGACAGCGAACTACCAAGCCTAACTACCATCCTTGGCGCTGCCAAGCTAGCTACTTTGCCCACAAGTGTCATGCATAGCCAGCATGCTTTGGTTGTATGATCTAGCCACCATTCAACGAGATCCGAGCTCATCGCCATCCATAACCGATTCCGCTTGCCCTATTTTGTTTGCCACAACCATGGTCGTGCCAAGTAGTCACTTTGTCCCCTGGCCTTGTGCGCACTGATTTGGAGCACCAGTGCATGTCAAGTGTTGAGGGTATTACAACAACCACCCCAGGAAATTTTAAGAAAAAAGCATAACATGTACAATTGAAAAAAGATAGTACCACAACATTATTGGCTGTGGCGAAGTTTGAGATCTTCAATGTTGATGATGTTACTAAGACTCATTGTTGTCTTGGAATTCCTAGACATGTACAGTGGGTTGATGTTGTAAAGAATCTTATATTGACCACCACTTTGGTATTGAAATTTCATATATTTGCCGTTTGCAAACCTTTTTGGTCTGAAAGGCACAATAACTTGATCAGTAATTTCAAATTTAGCATGTGCCCGATCAAATTAGCATGTCTCTGGTTATATGCATTGCCAAAAGCAATTTTGCAACAAACCCTAGCATGGATTTCACGAGTCATTAGGACGAGCTGAAATTGGCGGAGCAACCAAATCAATGAGCTTTTTGTGATGATACCAAACACAATCTCAAAGAAACTGTGACCGATAGCTCCATTGACAAAAGTATTGTACTCAAATTTAGTGATATGTAGAATTAAATCCCAAGTTGTAATCATGTCTTCCATAAGACAACTTAGTGAATCACCAGGGCTCCTCTTGCCACTCTTTGCCCATTCGTCTAAGAATGAAATATGGTTTGAATTGACTGCTTACACCACAAAGTCTGTCGCAAATAAGAAGTGAACTTTTAGCCTTACTTCTTTGTATAATAAGCTAGCCTTACTTCTATCAAATAAAATAAAATAATTAATATAAAATTTAACTTAAATGAAAAGGGAGCGTTTTTTTTCTCTCCTCTCTTCACTCTCCTTTGGTCTCCAATTGGGGAAACAGTGTAACCATCTCTGTAACCTTGAACTCTCAAATCCAAGAAAGATTCAGCATTTTCAATGTCACAGACATTTGAAAGTTGACGGTTCTCGAGAAAATGCTGATACGCTAATACTTGAGTATGCTGGGTTTTATTATTTTTTGAGAACTGCATTTTCTTTGTTTAGTGTATAAAAATAAAATAATAAAACTGCTCATTTTCTTTGTTGAGCATTAACCGTGTTCTTGAGTACTAGGTTCACACAAGGATTTGGGGAATGTCCCCAAATCCTTTTATCCACGCAAGGAACGAACAGTATCTGGGGAGCTGACATTAGGTTCACCGTATATTCAAAAATCTTAAAGCGGATTGTATTTGGATTCCGGCACACCCACTATGAGATATGACATTCCTTAACCGAAAAATGCCCATCTGAATCATGATACTTTGAACCATCTCATCCGAGCAAGGATCTAAACTCCATTTGTCAAACCAAAATGATATACCGTAGCCGGTCACCATCCTCTAAAAGAAACCCTCTTTAAGGGATGAAAGCCTTCGGTAAATGGACTTCCTCACAAATAAGCAAATGAACAAAAAGAGGGGACGTGTGGGAAAACCGATTACCCCTAGGAAGATATTTGCTTTGAGTAGAGATAACCCAAAGTTTATCCAAATTCTAAACTAATTGCCATTCCAAGTTGCCCAACAAAGCTGTATTTTGTGATCCAGTCCTTTTAATTTCCATGTCACCATCCTTTTTGCCTCTGGATAACTTATTTTAGCTAACCCAATGACTGCCTTTTCTATCCTGTTTATCTGACCAAATACAACCTCTAATTGTACGTTCCACTCTGTCATAGATTGCCTGTGGAAGCCACATTGTTGGCATTGAGTATGAAGGAATTGCCGCAAGAGTGGCCTTTGCTGGTAATACCCATCCGGAAAAATTTAAAATTTTGATTTCCATGCTGAAAGTTTCAATGATATCCGATCAACCACATAACCAAAAGTATGTTTAGAAACCCCTCGATTGAAATAAAAAAAAAAAAAAAAAAGGGCACGCCCAAGTACTGTCCCTGGTCGCACTGAGCTTTCTAATGTCCCCTATCTGATCTCTATGGTGCCCAGGGACCATAGGCGAAGCAAACACACGAGATTTGAGTTCATTGATCTTCATACCTGATCCAGAACGAAATAAAAGGGAAAAGGAAAGACTTTCCTGAATAATTCTCGCCCGGCTTGTGGAAGCTTTGGTGAAAAGCAAGACATTATCGGCAAAAAGGAGGTGGGAAACTGCAAGACCATGAACTCGAGCATCTGTACGGTTTCTACTCCCCATTTGACCCTCTCTGATACCAAAGAGAGCTTCTCTATACAGAGAACAAACAAATAGGGGAAAAAGGATTTCCTTGACAAAACCCCGACAGGGTAAAGCTTGGAAGCTTCTCATCATTCCATAATACAGAAAAGGAAGCACTAGACACACCAAACGTAATAAGATGGCACAATGCGGTCGCGAAACCCAAAATCAAATAAAGTTCATTTCGTGGGGAAACATGTCAAAGTTATTCTAATGGGACAAGGCCCAAAATCAGATTCGATAAGTCAATCTTAGAAAGGCCCACATGAAAAGTCCATGAAAAACGAGTACCAATTGAGATTCAAATACGATTATTTACCAAGTGTTTCAGTCGCCCAACTCTACCAAACGATTGGAACTCAGTCACCCTGCTAGCCGAACGTGATTCTTCAAGTAAAGGTAATTGCCCCGATCGGGTATTCAACGATTGGCCGCCCAACCGACGGAGTCCTAAAGGCCCTTCATCGGTCGAACGACCGATTGACAGCTAAAGATTCTAAAGGAAGGCCAAAGTGCCCTATTAACACCCACTTCTTATTGAGGACAACATCTTGAGGATTTTTCAGTTAAGAAAAGGATCTTTCCAGAATACGAAAATTTACCAAATGATGAGGATCACAATCAATTCAAAATATCAAATTCTCGAAATTTTCGGATCGGTTCAATAAGGAAAGTAGGGTTGAACCACTTCAGCGGCACATAATTATCACAGGTATAAGACATCTCAAAACCCTCAAAGTCAGATACGCTCCATTGGCCTCACACATGAGATACTCTAATCACAGGGAATCACTCCCTTAAACTCTCAGTCTGTTTCTATCATTCAAAAATCGCTCTTTCTGACTTGAGCGTCGGAGTCTCCCCGTCGGAACATCCTCCGGTGGTTTTTGCAGATACATCCCTTTCGATGGTAACCGTTCAAATCTACAAGGAGTCGGTATCTATGTACTCATAACCCACCTTTAACAGATTGGCGTGGTCCGTGGGAAACCGACTAGAACTTCTGTTATTCTAACAATTATACCTCCGAGAACAAGAGTGTCCTCAAAAGCCGCCCATATTGTAGAGGGACGCATTGCAACGCCTTTTGAGACTGCCCTTCTTGTAGCTCCAAATCACTTTGTTTGCGATCATACGACCTCCCCTTGCCCGCCTCATCAGGATCAGGCCTTGCAGCCCGCGATCCCTATCTGGCCAATTGTGGCCCCTGTTCTGGAGCGAGTCGGCCGCCACCAAATGGAAAGGCTGGAGTCAAAAATTCAAGATATGAGCAAATAGTTTGAGGATCTCAGCCACGCCCTTAGGCCCGAGGGCCAGTCTTCCGTCGGGGGGTCAAAACGTTCTCAGTGACAACCGTCATCCCCACATCATGAAATGTCTAAAAACTTTAGATTGGATCCTTGTGATCTTCGAAAGCAAATCGAACAACTCATCGTTGAAGAACTTAGGTAAGTCCAGGCCCAGGGAGACCAAACCTCCCCCTATTCTCATGCTTTACCTTTCGATCCCAAGATCTCTTCAGAGCCCATGCCTCGTAATGTAGTCATGCCTCTCATGGAAAGGTACAATGGGACAACAGGCCCCCAGGACCATATAGCCCATTTTTTAACTGTGATGGTTTTCAGAAACATACTCGATACGGCCATGTGTAAATATTTCCCCACCATACTTTCGGAGAATGCATTAGTCTGGTTCAATTCTCTTCCACCTTTGAGTATAAAGACTTTCTCCCAATTGCGAGAACAATCTGAATCACACTTTGTGATAAGCAAGGAGGTCAAGAGAACATCCACCTCACTTTTGTCACTACATCAGAAGGAAAAAGAGTCCCTAAGGGACTTCTTGGAAAGATTCAAAACAGAAATGATAAAGATCTCATCTTTGAACCATTCAATCGTGTTGGTTGCATTGTTAATAGGATTACGACCCTCCGGCCTGAAAGTATTGATCACGAAAAAGCCTCCTGCTACTATCCAAGAATTTTACATCTTGGTCGAGAAGTATATTGCAGCGGAGGATGCTGAAGCATTCGACCACAAGAGGGATCAATCCGTTCAGAAGGAACGTAATCGATTGCCCAGGGGGTCCCCACCCAGGAAGAACTGAACGAATCCTCCTCCTCCACGGAGGTATAACAACTATACCCCACTGAATGAGACCCCAGGTCGGGTCTTAGCTTTAATCAGAGACAAGCCATATCTCCGATGGCCCCCACGGTCGACTGAAGACGACTCCAACAAAAACAGAACGAAATACTGTCACTTCCACCATGATTACGGTCATACAACGGACGACTCCAAGAAGCTAAAGGACGAACTAAAATTCCTAGTGCGCGATAAGAGATTACAAGAATTTATCGTCAGAAGGGAAAGAGATCCCCCCACCGATTACTAGCATGAACTGCCATGACATGACCAGGCGGAGGAACGACAAGCCGCCCGGCCCTAGGCCGACAGGAGAGACGGAGTAATACTCCAGATCCAGGATAATCCATCAGGGAATGAGGCGGAATGCCTGATCACACCGATCTTCTATCTCCCTAAGGCACTCCCTACTATGCCACAGGAAGTCCTAACAACAAGCGTCGATAAACGACAAAGGGAAAAAAGGTCTGTCATCAGTTGTACGGATGAAGATCTACTCAAGATAGACCCAATCCGGCATGATCCCCTCGTGATAACCGCCAAGATTAGGCAATACGAAGTTAGAAGAATCTTTGTCGATCAGGTGGCAGGCTGTAACCTCCTATACCAGGATGCCTTCGGACGAATGAGCTTTACTTCTGCCGATCTCCAGCCCCACGTGGGCCAAATCAAAGGGTTTTCAGGCAAATAGATATACCCTAAGGGTATCATTTCACTTCAAGTTACCCTTGGAGCGCCCCCTAATCATGTGGCAGCTTCCATTGTATTCAATATGGTGGATCTTCCTTCACTTTACAACGTCATCTGGGGCAGGTCGGGTCTGAACGGCCTGAAAGTTTTGTCCAGCACTAAGCACATGAAAATCAAGTTCAGAACGCCGCTAGGGATCGAGACATTATTATGCAATCAGGAGCCTTCGACTTTGGCTCCTAAGTAATCATCAGGTTCTATTGTCAGTGGTTTTCCTTCTGGACTGCGGGGGTATTTCTCGAACTATTGAAGTAATCAACTTAATGGATTTTCTGCAAGCCCACACCCAGCTTCTACCGTTCGAAAGGCCTAAGTTGCCCAGTATCTATCGTTCGTACGCGTCGTCAATAGGGGATGGAACTCCCTAGACAGGTGGACGCGACTCATCTACCTAAAGATTTTCTATCGTTCGGAGAGCCTAAATCGTCCAACATCTATCGTTCGTACGCGTCATCAATAGGGGATGGAACTTCCTGTGTGGGTGGACGCGACCCATCTACCTAAAGATTTCCTATTGTTCGAAGGGTCTAAGTCGCCCAGCATCTATCGTTCGTACGCGTCGTCAATAGGGGATGGAGCTCCCTGGACGGATGGACACGATCTATCTACCTAAAGATTTCCTATCGTTTGGATGGTCTAAGTCGTCCAACATCTATCATTCGTATGCGTCGTCAATAGGGGATGGAACTCCCTAGACAGATGGACGTGGCTCATCTAACTAAAGATTTCTTATCATTCGGAGGGCCTAAATCGTCCAACATCTATCGTTCATACATGTCGTCAATAGGGGATAGAACTCCCCGAATGGGTGGACGTGGCTCATCTACCTAAAGATTTCCTATCGTTCGAAGGGTCTAAGATGTCCAGCATCTATCGTTCGTACGCATCGTTAATAAGGAATGGAACTCTCCGGACGGGTGGACGCGACCCATCTACCTAAAGATTTCCTATCGTTCAGAGGGTCTAAGTCGTCTAGCATCTATCGTTCGTATGCATCGTCAATAGGGGATACAATTCTCCGGGCGGGTGGATGCGACCCATGTACCTAAAGATTTTCTATTGTTCAGAGGGTCTAAATCACCCAACACTTATCGTTCATCCACGTCGTCAATAGGGGATAGAGCTCCCCAGACAGGTGGATGTGACCCGTCTACCTAAAAAATTCCTATCGTTCGGAGGGGCTAAATCATCCAACATTTATCGTTCGTACGTATCGTCAATAAGGGATGGAACTCTCGGGACGGGTGGACGCGACTCATCTACTTAAAGATTTCCTATCGCTTGGAGGGTCTAAGTCACCCAACTCCTATCATTCATATGCGTTGTCAATAAAGGATGAAACTTCCCGAATGGGTGAACGCGACCCATCTACCTAAAGATTTCTTATCGCTCGGAGGGCTTAAATCGCCTAACTCTTGTTATTCATACGCATCGAACGAACAAAAGTCCCTTACTGGAGAGGAAGCCTAAGTTACTTTAATTCTACTGATTAGCGTAACAAGGGTTACAATCGAAAGTAACGAGATAGTCTCTATTGACGAAAAAACGAAGATTTCTTTTTTAGCAGGAAAAAGTCACTAAGCACAAAGTTTCAAACGAAGATTACACAGCCGGGTCCCGAGCATCTGCCGCTTCCTCGACCGGGGGGAGAGCTTCATTTAAACCCAACAATGGATTATCTCTTCAGCGCATTGTAATCTCTCGGACAATTTGCATCGGGAGTCTTTTGAGATAATAGCATCCTTTGCAGGAGACTTCTCATGCTCAACTATCCTACATTCTGCCGTTCGAAGAGACTCCTCACGAAGTTGGGCCAACTTTTCAATCGATTGAAGATGTGCTTTCAACCGCTCACATTGTCCTTGGTATTCGGCCAACTCTGATTGGAGCTTCTTTAGCTCTTTCTCCTTCTGATTGAGCAATGTACCATGAGTGTTTTCAGTCTCTACGGCCTCTTTCTCCCGAGCATGAATCTTCTCTTATGCTTGAGTCGGACGAGTTAGCTCAGTCAGACGCCCTTCCAAGTGATATATCACCTGTTTCCCCTGCTGTTCCTGAAATTCGGCAAGGGCCATGGTCTGAAAGGAAAGAATTTATTCAACAGAGACAAGAACGAGAAAGAATCGAACAAATATAGGGAATACAGTACCATTAAGCTTAAGGACTTGAGAGCCTCACTGACTTTCTTGTAGGATATCCTGTAGAAGTCGAACTCGCACCGATGGAAGTCAAACTGGTTGACGATGTGATCCGCCTCCGCCAGGTCTATGTAACTATATCGTATATCCCTAGCCCAAACAGCGACTGTTCCACGTTCCTTTGAGCCATTCCTACCATCAAAAGACCGAATAGGGATGATCGATGGAGATGCCACTCCTTCAAAAACTTTGTGTTTTCCCTTGCGCACAGGCTAGACCAGAGCAGCAAAGGAGGGCCCCGCCATCTTACCTCGTTGCCATCTTACCTCTCGTTGCTCTGGGAACGTTCTTCCCCCATCGAGGCACCAGACGAAGGATCATCTCTTAATCCTCCTAATATGTCCACATCAACACTCACTTCACCTGGTGGAATGCCTTCGTTTAAAACAATAGTCTCCCTTGGTGCGCCTACGACTGGAACCGAACAATCAGGTAGAATAATCAAAACAGACGAGGGAGAAGAAATCACCCTCCTCTTCACTAAAGGAGGTGGCGACTCTTGAAGGGCCTCAGATGCCCCGTTAGAAGATCCTCGAAGGGTCTTAGCCGTCCCGATGTTCTCTTGAAGGAAGCTCTTCACACCTGGTCGAACCAGCTTGTCAATGGTAATACTCTCTAACACAACGTCATTAAGAGAATTTAAGGAATCAACTAACCCGATTCTCTCCCTCTCCAACAGAAGAGCCCTGTCAATTTTTCTTTTTTCACCAATCAACAAGTTGGCCAAAGACAGCATCTGATCATTTAGTAGAGACTCGACCCATATACTTCGACCGATGGACCTGCAATAACTACTGACCGACCGAATGAAGCAGCCATGCTTTGATACTGTCGGAGGCTTCAGCCTCAAAGAAGGCACCCCCTCAGCTTCAGGTAGCAGGGGAAAACAATCCTTATCCAAAAATTCAACATAAAAGAACTTCTGCATCTAGTTCTTATCGATGGACTTCTTGTAGCAAAACCTCCAGCTGGAATCAATTCGGGTCTGTAACTTGTACCACCCCTTGGTCGAGCCGCTGCCTCCGCTTCTCATCAAAATAAAGATGGATGACAGAATGTCGAAGTCGAAACGAAGACGGCAAAACCTTAACAAGGAAGCCACGACAACTACTAGACACTAAGCACTCAGGATCAAAAGAGTCAGAAATATATTCTAACGACATAACACCTCTGCAAAAGGACCCATGTACGGAACTTTTAGTTTGTACTTGATCGATTGTAGGTACATCGGCACACAACCCTTTGGCGCCGTATTAGCCCTATCAACCTCCGTTGCAGACATCAGGGCATAGTCATCTCCCAACAGCATTTTCGTTTGCACTTCTTAAAACTCCTTCAAGGACATAATACTCACAATGTCACTAATGCTCGGAAAACTCTGGGAAGCGAACGTTTTCACCATTATTTTTTGAGATGGTTTCTCTTATGGGTCTCAAAAGGGGGATCAAAAAAAGCAACACGAAGGAAAACTGAGATAGTAGTATGATTAGTATAAACCCTTATGAAGTGTACAGAAGACAATTCACGAAAATCGAAGTGACAGGAGTCACGTTAAAAAGTTTCGCGCTGTAACACCGACACTGCGGTGTCCATACTAATACACTCCTATTCTTGAAATATATATATAATATTCGTCAGTTTATATATATATATATATTATATATTATTTATTTATATTGATTTTTGATTTTGGAGTATTTAATTTGAATTTTTGGTATATTTAAATGTCGTGCTAACAAATTGTAGTGAATCCTATTTTGTTAAAATTTGGTACCTTGAAAATAAAGCGTATTAAAATAATAATAATAATAATAAAAAAGAGGAAACGAGCGCAACATTTTTGCCAAAACGCTGCACTCCCTCCCCCACTCAAATTCGATTAGGGCTGTTAGCCCTAATCTCTCCACTCTTCGTCTCTCTCTCTACTCCCTCTCTCCCGCGGCTCTCTCTTCCTCTCTCGATTCGCTCTGCCACGTCTCTCCTTCCTTCGCCACCAACCATTGTCGCCACCGCACACCACCACCACCATCGCCCTCGTTCCCTCTCTTTCTCTTTCAATCGATCGATCTCTCTCCCTGTTTCCCTCTATCTGTTCTCTCTCTTTTTCTCCTTCGATCTCTCTCACTTGTCTCTCTGTTTCACTCTCCCTCTCTATCTCTCCCTTAGTTACTCTCTCTACTCTCTCTGTTTTCTCCATCCCACACGCGAACAGTCTCTTCCTCCCTCCTGCCTGCGCGACGATCGAGCTCTTGCTCTCTTTCTCTTCCCTTTCACGCACGAACAGAACACCACTGTCCTTTGCTCGTGCACGCTCTGCTCTCTCACTATCAAGGGCTCTTCTCCAATCCTTGCAAAAATCCTAAACTGACAGGAGCAGGAGGCCTTCAAAAACCCTAGGCCGAATCTGCAGTCATTCCCTACGTAGGTAAGGGTAATAGTTTTGATTAAATATTTTAGGGTTTGAATGTTCTTAGTGGCTAGGTTTAATTACTAAAATTGGTTTCAGTTTGGAGACATTACAGGATTGTAGGCGCACGGACATAGGGTTGTGAGCTGCGAAAACCCTAGGTGAGGTAAAATTTCTAATCCCTTTGACAATTAAATGAAAGTAGGGTAAATTTAGGGAGAAAAGTCCTATATGTGTTTAAAATGTATATTAGATTCGAATAGAATGCGTTTTCTGAAATTTTATATGTGATTATTAAGGTTAAGTCTAGAATTTTGCATGAACTAGGTTGTCTGATGTGAAAAGAGCATGTTAGAGGATGAAAGATTTATGTTTGGTTGATTAGAATAGTTTCCTTTAGAGTTAATTTGAAATATGCATGAAAATATTAACATTTTGGGGTTGGAATAAAATATTCTACAGAATGAAAGATACTGTTACATACAATATCTTCTTACGTTGTTTTTGAGCTGTAAATTACATAATGGTATGTCTATGAAGGATAGTTTGAAAATTGGGATTAGAACTTAAGAATTGATGTAGCCTTTTTCATACAGCTTGTTCTGCATATATGCAATCTAAATACGATCTCCGTATTATGAAAATAAACTTTCATACTTTGAAAATGACATATGGTTTGAAACGTTTAGATGAGAATTGAAAAGTTTATGATTTTTTAAAGAATTTCTATCTTGTAGAAAATTAATTATTTTATGCTTATTTTTGACTTTGAGAGGTCTAATTTGACTTGACTTTGTTTGTGTTAATTATTTATAAATGAAATGCAATTGATGACATTAGAGTGTATTCATAAATTGAAGAATTAAGGTTTTTACAAAATTAGGAAAAATGGATAAACCCTAAAAATATTTGGAAATTGATGACAAGATTGTGATTGTGTATTAGGAAAGATCAATTGAGGATCAGAGTAAGGTTTTATTGGACTAAATTGTGAAAATAGGGAGTGAATACCCTCCTTAGAATGTGAGTGAGACTCTAATCTTATGCATGAAAAGTGAAACTTGATTTTTTTTTTACTGTGTTTTTCAACAAACATGTTTTTTATATGTATTGACTCGACTTGTGATACTAAATTTCAAATTTGTTTTGTGACTATTGGAGTGTCGCGAATTTATGTTTTCTATTACTATACATCCATGGTTTGAAATGAAATGTTATTGTGCTATTATTTGAGAACTAGATATGTTTTCTATTCTACCGTTGCATTGGTATATTGTTTTGAAATGATATGACGAAAAGTATTGGCACAGGGATTTGAAATGTTTTGATGAACTATGTGGGCTGGATGCCTACTTGTGATGAAATGATAAGATGAGATGATGTTTCTCGACGGATTCCGTAGCTACAAAGGGCGTTTGTAGAGGCACAGGTTGTCCGGATACGCTTCTGCAAGAGGTATCCGCAAACGTCATATGGCTATAGGCGCGGCCGGTTGAACCCACATAGGGGGAGGACGTGTGTGATGCCACTGTCTAGCGGTCCTATACATGATTCCGATCTTTGTATGAGCTAGCCCTAGCGAGGCTCATGGCCAACATCGGGGTAGAGAGCGACTTTTGAATATTTATGCATAATAAAACCCCCGATACGCCTGTCCTTGGTCATGGTCGACTTTTGCCAGGATCATTTTCAGCTTGCTCTAAAAATATAATAATTGATTTTGAATGGATACATATATGTATGATATCGTGTGATTGGCTAAATAATTTCAATTCACTGAATATACCATGTTTTACTGTAAAACGTGAATTATTGTTTACGAATAATTTTGTTTGATACTTCAATGGTTCACCCATACTATTTATCTTGATATTAATCTCCTCACTTACTGGGTATCTTTCTTGATACTCAACCCTCTCCTTTCCTTTTTCAGACAGAGTTATTGTGATAGAGCGACGCATCAGGCTCTAGAGGTCTTTGGTAACGTATTGGTGGATTCGGGTATTCACGAAAGTGAGATCTAAATTTAAATTGAAATATGAAATCCGTATTTTCTATCAACCCTGCGAGGTCTTGATATTGACGTTCGTAGTTGGCCATGTACATTTTATGGGATGACTGTATAAATTATGGACATTTATTTGTGAAACTCTCATATTAGCTCATTTCACTTGCATTGAGTCACTTGTAAGCATTTAAAATTTTTAACTCGGGAATTTGTTGTACATGTGTATAAAATTTAGGCCCGTCCAGTGTGGCGGCTGCTCATACTCTAGTTGGGCATAACAGTAGAGGTCTGTGGCTAGGATTGCCAGTATTTTTGATAATCTTGCGTTGTCCTGGTTGTCCACTATAGTTTGGTTGGTATTATTCAAATGTGGTTGATTGTTGTGAGGTCGGGATGACCCATTTATTTAGGTGGTAGGATGGTTGTTCAATATACAAGTTGTTTTGTACATGAGAGACCTCCGAAATATGGGGAGATTCTGTCCGATTTTCTATAAAATGTAGTCGGCATCCAGAATAATGGGCGGCTGCTCACAACCCCGGTTCGGGGCGTGACACACGCCCTTTTTCAGCAATCATTACTCATGGTGCCTCTTTACCAAAAAAGCCATGAGTCGGGGGCAAATGATAGGACAATGCCCTAAAATCAATTTCGATGAGACAGCCTTAGAAAGACCCACACGAAAGGCCCACAAAGGACGGCTATCGGTCGAGATTCAAATACAATTATCTACTGAAGGGTCTCAGTCGCCCAAATCTACCGAACTATAGGATCTCAGTTACCCTGCTAGCGGAACGTGATTCGTAAAGTAAAGGTAATCGCCCCGATCGGATATTCAAAAATCGACCCCCCAACCGGCGGAGCCCTAAAGGCCCTTCATCGGTCTAACGACCGATCGATAGCCAAAGATTCTAGAGGAAGGCCAAAGTGCCCTATTAACCCCCGCTTCTTACTGAGAACAGTATCTTGAGGATCTTTCGGCAGGATCCCTCCAGAATACGAAAGTTTTCCAAATGATGAGAATCACAATCAATTCAAAATATCGAATCCTCGAGATTTTCAGATCGGTTCGATAAGAAAAGTAGGGTTGAAGTATTTCAGTGGCGTACAATTCTTACAGGTATAAGACATCTCAAAACTCTTAAAGTCAGGTACACTCTCTTGGCCTCACACATTGGGCACTCTAATCACATGGAATCACTCCCTTAACCTCTTATTTGTTTCTATCATTCAAAAATTGCTCTTTCTGACTTGAGCGTTGAACTCTCCCCACCGGAGCACCCTCCGGCGGTTTTTGCAGGTACATCTCTTTCGATGACAACCGTTCAAGTCTATAAATAGTTGGTATCTGTGAAACCATAACCCACCTCCAACATATTTATTTTCATATTCTTTCTTCTTTTCAATGTCACTGCTATTTGGGCATATGTTGTGGAGAAAGAATCTGTAGGATTTTTGAATTGGGAGTTTACGGCTATGGCGAGGTATGGGTTGTATAAGGTAATGGTGTCATTGAAGGAGAAGAGAGATGAGGAAAGAAATTAGTTGCAGGGGTGAACTGTGAAATGTGAATAGGGAGGCAATAATAAGACAATTTGGTGTGAAAGGGGATCGTTGGATCTTTTAAACAAGTTTTAGATTTAAAACTTAAGAAATAAAACAATTATGTTAGGAAAGCTCCTCTAAATTACATCCAATAAAATAAATTAATTAAAATATAACTTCAAATACCGATCAATTATATACAAATTAAAAATAAAAAATAAAACATAAAACAGGGAGATGATAACTGCATTGAACTTCAAAACTAAAGATTTTATAGGTAAATGTAAATCACCAAGGTAGAACTAAATATGGTTAACAAATTTACGAGGATATATAAAATTGGAATAGTAATTGACGTAAAAAAGGATTAAAATATCAAAATAAAATCATTTTTCTTTTTGTTCAACTGGGGGCACAAAGATTTAAAAAGAAAATATTACATTAGAAGTGACAATGTCTGATTTTGTGATACCAAACAAAAATAAGGATCAATTCTACAAAATGCAAAATTTAGAATTATTTATTTTCAAAAATCATTCAATATTTAGGACAAACTTTTGCATTTTTACAATCTTTATGATGTCTCACGTTTGTTTTGTCACAATAGAAACTTTAAAATTTATATAAGAATTTGATGGAGGTGGTTTATAACTCTACAGATACCGGCTCCTTGTTGACTCGAACGCTAGCCGTCGATGGGCGGATTCATCTGCAAGAATCGCCGGAGGGTGCTCCGATGGGGAGACTCCGACGCTCAAGTCAGTAAATAGCGATTTTCGATTGAAAGAAACAGACTGAGAGTAGAGGAAAAGTGGTTCCCTGTGATCAATGTGCCTTATGTGTTAGGCTTTTCGAGCGTACCTGATATCGAGGGTTCTGAGATCTTTTATACCCGTGAGAGTTATGCGCCACTGAGGGACTTCCACCCTACTTTCCTTATTGAACTGATCCGGGAATCTCGGAAGTCAATATCACGAATTGATCACGATTATTTTATATCGAGAAGTCTTCTTCTTCGGGAGGGATATTTTCCTTATCTGAAAAATTTCGAAATTGCTGTTACAAAATAAGAGGCTGAAACGAAGGGAGTTCTGACCTTCCTTTTTTAATCAATAGGAATGTTGTTCCTCGTTCGGTTGCTCGACCAATAGAGGGTCTTTCAAGACTTGTCCGGTTAGAGGGCTAACATTTGTTTGATTGATCGAGGTGACTATTTCCACTTAATGGGTCACGATCGGTTAATCAGGGCGGCTGAGGCCCTATCGTTCGGTAGACCCGGGCGACTAAGGCCCTTCAGTAGATCGGTCGGGGCGATTGCGGCCCTTCGGTAGATTGTTGTTGCGGTCGTTGGATATTGATCGACAGGCCCCCTTTTTCATGGGCCCTTTGGGAATTGACTCTGGGTTGGGCCTTGAAATACGTCACATCATTTACTCCTAACTTATGGTTCTCTTGGCAAGAGGCGCTGTCGCTTCGGTCTCAGTAAGCCATTTATCACATATCCCATAAGGACTTGTCTCGTCACAGCTTTCTCCATCTCTTTTTCTCTCACTCTTCATACCAAAGAGTCTTTTTCAGTGACAAAGATGTCTGCTCCTCAGGCTTTTCCGAGTATTGGTGATATTGCGAGCGCCATGTCAGCACAAGAGCTCTAAGAAGTACAAACTGAGATGTTGTTGGAAGACGATTACTCTCTGTTGTCTGCGACAGAGGTTGATAGGGCTAACAGGGCGTCAGAGAACTGTGTGCCGATGTATCTCCAATCGGTCAATTACGGTTTGAAGGTTCCATATACGGGTCCTTTTTCTGAGGTCCTGCATCAGTGGAATATATTTTTGACTCTTCTGATTCCCAGTGCCTGGTGATTGGTGGTCGCGGTAGCTTCTTTATTAGGGTTTTGTCATCTTCGTTTTGATTTTGATGTTTTGTCCTCAATTTTCATTCTGATGAGGTGTGGGAGTAACGGGCCGATCAAGGGGTGGTACAAACTACAGATCTGGCCCAAGTTCTGTTGGAGATTTTTCTATAATGAGTCGATCGACAAGAACTAGATGCAAAAGTTCTTTTTTGTCGAGTTCTTGGACAGGGTTTGTATGTCCTGGCTTCCTAAAGCTGATGGGGTGCCCAATGTAGGGCTGAAACCACCGACCGCTTCGAAGCATGGTCGTTTTATTCGGTCGATTAGCGGCTATTGCAAGCCCACTGGTCAGAGTGTGTGGGTCGAGTCCTTGCTGGACGAATAGATGCTATCCCTGGCTGGTTTATTGCTCGAGGAAAAGAGAAAAGTTGATCGGCCTCTTCTGTTGGGGAGAGCGAAGATCGAGCAAGTCAATTCTTTGAGTCATTTTGATGACGCCTTGTTGGAAAGCGTCACTGTTGGCAAGTTGACTCGTCATAGCGCTAAAAGATCTCTTCAGGAGGATCCCGAGGCGTCTGAGGCCCTACCTAAGTCTTCTTTAGGGGCGACTGGGACACTTCGCGGGTCGCCATCTTCTTCGACGAAACAGAGGGGGACTTCTTTGCTTCCTTCTGCACTTGGGGCTTCGTCTAAGTACTTGGAGCCAACTGCCACTACGCTAATAGAAAGAAGCGGAGACCTTTCTTCTCTGGATGCTGGAGTGAGAGCAGATACTTCTTGGGCTACGAGGAACGGAATGGTGGGACCTTCTTTCGCTGTCCCGGTCTGGCCCTTGTGCAAGGGGAAACGTAAGGTTCCTGAGGGAGTGTCCTCCTCATCCTCTATCCCTATTCGGTCTTTCGATGGAAAGAAAGCTTCAAAAGAGCGCGGAACCGTCACCGTTTGTGCTGGAGACATGCAGTATAGCTATATAGATCTGGCAGAAGCGGAACGCATTGCTGGGCAATTTGACTTCCATCGCTGTGAGCTCGACCTTTATAAAATGTCTTACGAACAGGTCAGCGGAGCCCTTGAGTCTTTAGGCTTGATGGTAACATTCTCATCGCGTCTCCCGAATTCTTCTCCCTCTTTTATCGTTTGTTAATTTGGTTTTCCTTGCAGACCATGGCTCTTGCTCAGTTTTAAGGACAACAGGGGAGGCAGGTAATAAGTCACTTAGAGGGACGGCTCTCTAAATTAACCTGTCTGTGGGAATCAGTCCCCCTTTGGGGAGGAGAGTCTTCGGTCGCTGAAAGCATACCCAGTGCCCTACTTAGCCAAAAGGAAGAGGAGTTGAGATCCCTTCGATCGGAGTTGGTCCAGTACCAAGGGCAATGCGAAAGGCTGAAGTCAGAAGCTCTGGTGCATAAGAAGTTGGCTCAACTTCGTGAGGAGTCTCTTCGAGCGACGGAACATAAGATTGCGGAGCTTGAGGAATCTCGTGCGAGAGAAGCTGTGATCCAGAAGGATTCCTATTATAGATTAGCCGAGAGATTAGAATACGCCGAAGAAATAATCCGCAGTATGGGCCTAAGTAAGGCTCTGCCTTCATTCGAAGAGGAGATCGATATTCAAGATCCGACTGTATAACTTCTGCTCGGGATTTTTGTACTAAGTGACATCTGTTCGTTTAATGAAAAATTCTTGTATTTTTTCCGATAGAAGTCATCCTCTTTGTTTCTGGTTGAGACCTTTTGCATAATGGGGATTTCTAAAATAGATGGACCGCGTCTACTCGTCCGGACGACACGTACTAGCGGTAGATCCTGGGCGACTGAGACCCTCCGAGCAATAGGAATTTTTAGAATAGATGGGCTGTATCCATCCGTCCGGGGAGTTACATCTCATATTGATGACACGCACGAGCGGTAGGTCCTGGGAGACTAAGGCCCTCCGAGCAATAGGAATTTTTAGAATAGATGGGTTGCGTCTACCCATCCGGGGAGTTTCATTCCCTATTGACGACGCGTACGAGCGGTAGATCCTGGGTGACTGAGGTCGTCTGAGCAATAGGAATTTTTAGAATAGATGGGCCGCATCCACCCGTCCGGGGAGTTACATCCCTTATTAACGATGCGTACGAGCGGTAGATCCTGGGCAACTGAGGCCCTCCGAGCAATAAGAATTTTTAAAATAGTTGGGCCGCGTCCACCCGTCTGGAAAGTTACATCCCCTATTGACGACGTGTACGAGCAATAGATCCTGGGCGACTGAAACCCTCCAAGCAATAGGATCGAGACATGAAGATGTTAGAGATCTGTTGATAAGTGATTTGAAGAACGTGGGGAAATACCCTTGCAGCTTAAAAAAATACCAGCCACAAAATCCAATGACTATTTAGGAGCGAAAATGGAAGGCTCCGACCTACATGTTAGAGTCCCAATCCCTGACGATGTTCTGAACTTAATCTTCGTATGCTTGGTGCTAGGTAAAATCTCCAAGGCGTTCAAACCTGGTTTGCCCAAGATGGCGTTGTAGAGCGAAGGGGTGTTTACCACATTAAATACGACAGAAGTCATCACATGATTAGGGGGTGTTCCAAGGGTGATCAGGAGAGAGATAATACCTTCGGAATATATCCATTCACCCGAGAGCCCTTTAACTGGGTCCGCGTGGGGCTGAAGATCGACATGAGTGAATCCCATTTGGCCAAAAGCATCCCGATATAGGAGATTACAACCAGCTCCTTGATCAACAAAGATTCTCCAAACCTCAAATTGTCCAATTTTGGCAGTTATCACAAGGGGATCATGCCGGTTCGGCTTGATCCCAATGAGATCTTCGTAAGTGAAACCGATGACTGGTCTTTTTTCACCTTGTTGTTTATTGGTGCTCGTTGCCAGGATCTCTTTTGGTATAGGAGGAATTGCCTTCGAGCAATAGAAAATTGGTGTGATTAGGCGCCTAACCTCATTTTCTGCTGGTCCATCACAACCTGAAGAATCACCCGATCCCTTCGGTCGATCCAGGGCCAAGCAACTTGGCGCTCCTCTTCTTGGTTGCATTGCGACGGTTCACGCCGATGATCGGAAAGAGAACCTCTTTCCCTTCCTGTGACGAACTCCCATAGTCTTCCTTCATGTACTAGGAATTCTAATTCGTCTTTCAGCTTCTTGCAATCATCGGTTGTGTGACCGTAGTCACGATGAAAATGACAGTATTTCGTTCTGTCCTTATTGGAGTCATCCTCGGTTGATCACGGGGGCCATCGAACATATGGCTTATCTCTGATAAAGGCTAAGATCAGACCAGGGGTCATACTCAGTGGGGTGTAATTGTTATATCTCCTTGAATGAGGAGGTTTTGCCCGGTTTCTCCTGGGCGGAGATCTTCGGGGTGATTAGTTCCGTTCTTTTTGGGTAGTCCGATCTCTTCTATCATCGGATGTTTCAGCATACTCGGCAATAATGTACTTTTCAGCCCGAGCATAAAACTCTTGGATGGTAGCAGGGGGTTTCTTGTGATGGACACCTTCATATTGGAGGGCCGCAGACCCGTTAATAGCGCGACCAATGCGATTGAATGATTCAAAGAAGGGACCCTCATCATCTCCTCCTTGAACCTTTTCAGGAAATTCCTTAGGGATTCCTCTTTACCTTGATATAGCGATAACAAGGCGGTGGACTTCCTCTTGACTCCTCTGCTTATCACAAAATGTGACTCAAACTGTTCGCGTAACTGAGAGAAGGTCTTTATACTCAGCGGTGGGAGAGAGTTGAACCAAGTAAGTACATTTTCAGAGAGAGTAGTGGGAAAGTACTTGCACATGGTTACGTCGGGCATGTCTCTGGAGATCATCACGGTTATAAAGTGGGCCATATGATCCCGGGGTCTGTTGTCCCATTGTATCTCTCCATGGGAGGCAGGAGTACGTTGCGAGGCATGGGCTCCAAGGAGATCTTGGAGTCGAACAGCGACGCATAAGAATAAGAGGGGATTTGGTCTCCCTGAAGGTTGGCCCGCTTTAATTCATCGGCTACCAGTTGTTCGACCAGCTTTCGAAGATTATCCGGGACTAGTTTGGAGTTCTCAGATGCTTCCCCACGTGGGGGCGACGGTCGTTGTTGGGGACGTCTAGATCCCCCAACAGATGATTGGACTTTAGACCTGAGGGCGCGACTAAGATCTTCTAGTTGTCTACTCGCATCCTGAAGTTTGGATTCTAGCCTTTCCATCTGAGGACGATTGACTCGCTTTGGAATGGGGTCAGCCATGGGTTGGACAGGAAGTGTGGGTTGCAAAACCTGTTCTCGATGAGGTGATCTCATGGGAGCAGCCAGATCACGGGTGGCTGGATCAGGCGCCGCAAGTGGAGCGGTTTTAGAAAGTGTGGTAGTTCGCCCTTTCACAGGAGGGATGGCTCTTGAGGACGCTCTAGTTCTCGGAGGCATGATTGTTGATAGAAACAGGAACTACTCTAGTCTGTTTCCTATAGACTGTACCAATCTGATGGATGTGGGTTATGGCTCCACAGATACTGACTCCTTGTTGACTCGAAAGCTAGCCGTCGATGGGCGGATTCACCTGCAAGAACCGCCGGAGGGTGCTCTAGCGGGGAGACTTCGACGCTCAAGTCAGTAAAGAACGGTTTTCGTTTGAAAGAAACAGACTGAGAGTAGAGGAAAAGTGGTTCCCTGTGATCAATGTGCCCTCTGTATTAGGCTTTTCGAGCGTACCTGATGTCGAGGGTTCTGAGATCTTTTATATCCGTGAGAGTTGTGCGTCGCTAAGGAACTTCCACCCTACTTTACTTATTGAACAGATCTGTGAATCTCGGAAGTCAATATCACGAATTGATCACGATCTTTTTATATCGAGAAGTCTTCTTTTTCGAGAGGGATACTTTCCTTATCTGAAAGATTTCGGAATTGTTGTTACAAAATAAGAGGCTGAAACGAAGAGAGTTCTGACCTTCCTTTTTCAATCAATAGGAATGTTGTTCCTCGTTCGGTTGCTCGACGGATAGAGGGTCTTTCGAGACTTGCCCGGTTAGAGGGCTGACATTTGTTTGGCTGATCGATGTGACTATTTCGGCTTGATGGGTCACGATCGGTTAATCAGGGCTGCTAAGACCCTATCGTTCGGTAGATCTGGGCTACTAAGACCTTTCAGTAGATCGGTCGAGGCGATTGCGGCCCTTCGGTAGATTGTTGTTGCGGTCATTGGATATTGATCGACAGACCCCCTTTTTCGTGGGCCCTTTGGGAATTGATTCTGGGCTGAGTCTTGAAATACGTCCCATTAGAATTTTTTTTAACTTTATTGAACAATTTGATAATAACCCAGAATTTTTTAGAGCAATTTTATAAATTTTTCTTGCCGACTCAATCACCAAATAGGTCTTTTATGATAAGAACTATTTGTAAATTATTGGTTTGTTTGTGTTATATCATTTAAGTCCAGTTAGACTTCTCCTGATTTATTATATAAATAATAATATAAATAATATGTATATATATATTATATTTAGAAAGTGAATTTTTGTGTAATGATAAAGTTGTTTTTTTTTATAATCTTGAAATCACATATTCGAAACGTAAAAATAATTTTTTCGTAAAATATAAGAGAAGCTGCATATATATATGTCTACTCTCCTATACCCCATATTAAATGAACACTTTATATATCGAGTGAAATTTTTATATTTATATATATTATATTTGATGAGACTTGATCTAAAAATTCATTATAAAAAGTTTTCAATCTTGTGAACCATGATTCAAAAAGGCATTTTATATCTAGATAGGGATCAATCTTCTCCAAAAATGAATATGACTCGATATATCAAGTGATTGTCATGGGCAATTAACCAATCAGTTGACCTCCATAGGTGTTCAGTACACCTGCGATAACACTACCTTGCCGCATCGGTAAGGGAGTTGATCGTCATCATTATCGGTAAAAGGTGAGACACATGTTCCCAAGGAGAAAAAAAAAATAAAAAAACAGAAAAAGGGGTGGTCGTCCGTGCGCATGGTGGCGGGTGACTTCTCACCCTCTCTCTCTTTCTCTCTCGGTTAAATGACATTAATGCTTTCTCCTTTTTTTTTTTTTTTCCTTCACCCATTTTTTTCACTTCTTTATCTTATTTCGATGTTAAAAAATATTAAAAATATTAAAAAGATCATTAAAAAATATCTATAATATAAATATATTAATTTTTTTATTAACATTAACCGAATAATATATATAAAATAAATACTAACTTTATTAAAAAATTTTATGATTTAATATTTTTTAACGTCCTCCAATTGAGATTAGAAATGTTTTTTATATTAAAAAATATTAAAAATATTAAAAAAATACAAATAAAAATGTTTTTTAAATTTTTGTTAACCATATAGAATTAACTTGAAAATAATAAAATTTTTTTAAAGTGTTTTTTTTTTAAATATCAAAAAATTTACATGTTCTTTTAAAATGTTTTTTAAAAATAACAAAACTTTTTTAAAATATCAAAAAATATAAATTAAAATGTTTTTTAAAATGTTTTTTTTAATTTTATTAAAAATATTTTAAAAATATTTTTTAAAAAACATCTATGATATTTTGTAAAAATATTAAAAAAATTATTATTAACCATTAACATAAGAAACCCATAAAAAAAAAAAAACAGAAAAAAATGGAAAAGAAACCAAAAAAAGAAAAAAAAAAAGATGAAAAAACAAATAAAAACAAAAAGAAAAAAAAAAGGGGCGGTTGCCCGCGCGCATGGGCGGGTGACCGCCACTCTTCCTCACTCCTGGTTCCATGACATTAATGTTTTCTCCTTTTTTTTCATCCTTCACATTTTTTTTCATTTCTTATATTTTATTTCTTTTTTTATGATAATTTATTTCAATTGATTTGTAATTTCATGATAATTTATTTCTACTCAAAAAATTACAAAAGTGTAGAAATTACCGATAAACAATGATCACCGAGCAATACAGAAGAAGTTTTTTAACTTTCTTTCTATACGTAGGAAAGAAAAATAAAAATAGTAAAATCTAAAAAAAAAGTATGTGAAACCTAAAAAAAAAAAAAAAGAAAAAGGTGAAGGGTGAAAAAGAAGAACTAAAAAAAAAGGAAGAAATAAAAAAAAAATTAGAAAAAAGGAAGAGTGAACGGTGAAAAAAAAAGATATAAAAATAAAAGTGCAGGAAAAAAAAAAAAAGAAGAGCTAAAAACAGAAAAAACAAAAGATCACTTTTTCCATAACACACGTGCCATCTCCTCCCCCTCCCACTTGCCACGAATTAGATGATAGAAGGATAAAATAAAATAAAAAAATAAAAAAAAAAAAATGATGAAAGATGGAACAGGCGGGCGACCGCGCAATCAGGGCGCAAAGCGACAGCGCAGGCAGACCCTTTTTTTTTTCTTTTACACTTTTGTTTTTTTCTTTTAAATTCTCTCTTTCTCTCTCTCTTTTTTTTTTTTTTTTTTAACTCTCTTCGATTTTTTTTTCTACTTCATCAATCCAGAGATGGAATGAAACCCATAGATACATTACCTTTTTTTTTTCTTTGCGCCACATTATTTTTCATTTATCGTTATTTTCTTTATTTTCCTTTAATTAAAACATATAAATAAATAAAAATTAAACACATAAATAAAAAATGTGTTAAAATTAAAAAAAAATTATTATTCTTTTGTTCTTCTCACTATATTATTTTTCATTTAGTCGTCAGTACATTATTGCAATAATATATCAGCTATTTTTATTTTCTTATAATTTGTTTTATTAAAACGTCTCACCCGACAAAAGGATGGATTCAGTGGAAGTCTCAAAATCTAAAAGATAAATAATAAACAATAATTATAGCTAAATATTTGTTAGGAAAATTGTTATCGAACCCTAATATTTTGATGATAACAAAACTCTTATATGTATTATTAATGAATTTACCAAATGTGCAGTCATTTAAAATATGTAATACAATTTTATTTATAGAAAGTTTTAAAATATAGAACTGATTAGAAAATATTGTCACAGAAGTTGGGTATAAGTAAGTTGGGTAGAAGCAGTAAGATGGGTAAAAGTAGTCAAAATTCAGAATTATATTTTTTACTATGATTTTATCATTTTTCAAGACTTAACTCAGTATGCTGAGTACAGACTGGGAGTTGTACTTGATCATTAAGTTTATTCAAATTGGAGATTCGAATTCAAATTATTTAGTGAGTTACAAGCTGATTTTTAAGGGAGATTTTGCTATTTATAACTACTCCAACAGTTAATCTATTTGAAATTTGAATTCTTCACACTTTAAGGGCATTGTTGGTGTTTGAATTTGAAAAATAATAGAAATAAAATTCAAAAATTTTGGTGAAGAAAATCAAGCCAAAGTAAGAAAGTTAAGCTGATTCTTTTTATTGCAGTAAGTGTGCTAGTGAGCCAACTTTACAGTATTATATCTTTATATTCGTGACCAGTTTTGGAGGCTTATTTCTTGGCATTTAAAATACTATATACAAAAAATAAACAACATATTTTTACAGAGAAATTTTGAAGTGTTGGGAATGAGATATTAGATCTTAAAATAGGCTGAAAAACAGAATCTGGAGTTGTGATTTTCTCGTATAGACTGATTTTGAAGGGATTTTGAGAGTTATATATTAACTCGATACAAGAGAGGTTTAAATGCAACTTGAAGTGAACTTTAAAGAGTTATAATCAGTCTTTGTTCAGAAGTTTTTACAGAGTTTATTCAAGTATTGAATTGAGAGAAAATAGAACAAAAAAAATGCTTATTTGTTCACAAAGTTTTGATGACTTATTTTGCATTCCTGCTGTCAGATCAGTTTATTCACTTCTGTAACCATTGTTTTAGATTTTGTATAAACTCACAAGTCTAAGCGGAATGTGAGTAACATTTTCTTGGATTGATAGGTTAGGTGTAAGAGAATTTGAGTTGAATAAATGTTGGAATACATCATCTTCAAGGGAAAAAGTACAAATTGTCAACATCTTAACATTGTACTGATTTGTAACTCTCATGACATAATGAAAACTAGCTATTGCTGGACTCTGACTTGCTGAACTGGAAGAGTGGACGTAAATACAAAACTGAATCACTATAAATCGGGTTTGATCTCTCTATCTCTACTTTTTAAATTTATACACTTATATTTATATATTTTATATAGTTTGGCTTTAGTTTTTAAATTAGATTTTAAGTGGAGTAAAATCTATAATTTGAAATCAATCAATTCAACCGCCCTTGTTGGTTGCATATGGACCAACAATATTAATTTTTCAATATATTTTTAAAAAATATTATAAAAGTTTTTTTAATTTTTCTATAAATTTTTTAAAAAATTTGTAAAACATTTTTACTTATATTTTATTTATGTTTTTAAAAAATATCATACATGTTCTAAAAAATAGTTTAAAAAAATAATATTTTTAAGAATCATTAGTTTTCTTCTTTTTTAACCTTAATTAATATTTTAATATTTTTTAAAAAATATTTTTAAAAAATATTATTGATGTTTCTCAAAAAAAATTCAAACAAATTTAAAAACATTTAAAAAACATTTTTATTTATATTTTATGACATTTTAAAAAATTAATATTTTTAATAAGAATTATGTTTTATTTTTTTTCACACCTAATTAATTATTTTATATTTTTTAAAAAAATATTACTGATGTTTTTTGAAAAATATTTTTTTAAAAATTTATAAAATATAAAGAAAAACATTTAAAAACAATTTTTATTTATATTTGTTGATATTTTAGAAAAATATCTTGTTACATTTTTTAAAAAAAATATTTGTAAAAATATTATAGATGTTTTTCTAATTTTTTTTTAAATTTAAAAAAAAAATCTATAAAAAATTTTATTTATATTTTTTGATATTTTAAAAAAATACCATACATGTTTTTTAAAAAATAGTTTTAAAAAGATTAATATTTTTAAGAAACATTAATTTTTTTCTTTTTTTCACACTTAATTAATTTTTTTTAATCTTTTTCTTATAAAAAATATTATTAATGTTTTCTAAAAAATTTATAAAAATTTAAAAACGTTTAAAAAAACATTTTTTTTATAATTTTTGTTATTTTAAAAAAATATTTTTGAAATAAAAATTAATATTTTTAAGAAACGTTATTTTTTTTTTCATTTTTTCACCCTTAATTAGTCTGTAATTTTTTTAAAAAATATAAATAAAAATGTTCTTTTAATTTTTTTTATAAATTTTTAAAAAATATTTTTTAAAAAATATTAATAATAGTTTTTTAAAATATTTTTTAAGAAATATTTTTAAGAAATTTATAAAAAAATTAAAAGAACATTTTTATTTATATTTTTAAAAAAAATTATAGATGTTTTTTAAAAAAATAGTTTTAAAAAGATTAATATTTTTAAGAAACTTTAATTTTCAAAACATTTTTATTTATATTTTTAATATTTTTTAATATTAAAATAACTTTTTTAATCACGGCTGTAGGATGTTTTCAATATTTTTAGTATAATCATAAAATTTGTTAATAAAATAATCATTTACTTTTTATATATTATTTGCTATCTATAGGGTTAATATTAATAAAAAAATAATATTTTTATGTTATAAATTTTTTTCAATGATTTTTTTAATATTTTTAATATTTTTTAATATCAATTTAACATTTCTAATCATAATTTTTGAAAATTTTATATTATAGATTTTTTGAGTATAAAATTTTTTTTAATATTTTAATATTTAAGTATTTTAATATTTTAATGAGGGAGGAAAGTGAGTTAATGAGAAGAGAAAGAAAAAGTTAATGAGAGAGAGGGAGGGCATCTTTACCCTTTTCAATCATAAAAATTATTTTTAGGATAATTGTAAAATTTTATAATAAATGTGTTTATTATCATAACAAATACTGTGTTACTATATGATTAATAACAAATATTTTTTTACTTAATATTTGTATATTTATAATTAAAAAATAAAAAAAAAACATTTTTATTTATATATTTTTTTTATATTTTTAAAAAATATTATAGATGTTTTCAAAAAAATAATTTAAAAAAATTAATATTTTTAAGAAATATTTTTAAAAAAAATTTAAAGAACAATTTTAATTATATTTTTTTATATTTTTATATGACATTTTTTAACTAAAAAGAATATTTTTTAAAGAGAGTAAGAGAGGAGAGAGAGCATATTAATGAGGTGAGAGAGTCAAAGAGAAGAGAGAGATGGGGGGAGAGAGACCATGTGTGATCATTGATGAGGAGAGAGAGAGGAGAGGAGAGAATAGGGTGATCATGGTTCGGTTCGAATCGTGAATCGAATCAGAATCGGTGACTCAAAAGTTGAATTAGAATCTTTTTTTTTTATTCCGGTTTAGTAATCGAAATCGGAAATGAAAACATATGGTTCAGTTTTTGTTCCTAAATTTTAGGAATCGGAACCAAACCGAAATCAAAATCGGAAGCGAAACCAAATATTTTTTTGTTGAAACCGGAACCGAATTTTTGAAAATGATTGGTTTTTATTTTTGAACAAATAATAAACTCATTCAAAATTCAAATTTTTATTATTATGTCACAATTATAATAATAAATATACACAAAAACTAAAATCATTTAAAATTCAATTTTTTCATTATTATGTCATAATAATCAATATACACAAAAATCAAAATCATTCAAAATTTAAAATTTTTATTGTTGTGTCATAATCACAATAAAAAATATGCACAAAAATCAAAATCATTCAAAATTCAAATCAAAGTCATGCGCAAGCACAACAATCAGCATGCACAATAATCAAAATTATTCAAAATTTAAATCAAAGTTATGCACAAACACAACAATCAACATGCACAATGATCAAAGTTATTCAAAATTCAATTTTTTTTATTGATGTATCGTAGTTACAACGATAAATATGCACAAAAATCAAAATCGTTTATAATTCAAAATTTTCATTGTTATGTCACAACAATCAATATGTACAATGATCAAAGTTATTTAAAATTCAAAATTTTCATTATTGTGTCACAATCAGAATAATGAATAGTACTGTTATATCATAAAATTCAAATTTTAAATTATTTATAATTACTTTTATACCCTTTAAAACTATTTGTTATACAACTTTTAGAAAAATAATTTTAGTCCCAAAAAAATATGAAAGTTCTATAAATACCACTTCAATTTCATTTTTTTTATAAATCAATTCTCAGTTCTCACTTCTTACTTCTTATTATCAATATAATCTTACAATTTTACTCTCAATTTCTCAACTCCCACTTGATATTTATAATTTTTCATTTTCTTTCATATTCAATTACTCATTTTTCTTTCAATTTCTAATTCTATTCGATTTCATTTATCAATTATGTTGAGTGATAGAGGCAAGAGTAAGGTTGGAGAATCTTTCCAAAATGAGTAATTTTATCTCGAGAATTTTCCTACACAAAAATCTAAACATGTCAACTTTGAAACTGAAAATGATGATCAAGAAGAGATGTGTGCAGAAAAAGAAAAAATGTTGAGATCCAATATTTTTAAGATACATTTAAAACAAAATCGTTTACCAAATGATTCAATACAAGTTATTTGCAATCATTGTGGGCAACAATTCAAATTCTAAGAAGGTGGAGGATATGAGATATTTAGAAAGCATTTAAATAATAAACATCCAAATGAAACTGGTATTGATAGAACACAAACTCAAATATCTGGGTTTACATCTTCTAATCTTTCTTCTGTTTTTATTTATTCCGATGAAAAAAATAGAGAAAAATTAGTTAAAATGATTGTTATTGAACATTTATCTTTTAGTTTTAGTGAAAAAATATGATTTATTAATTATTATCAAAATGCTTTAAATCTTTCTGCAAAACGTGTGCGTAGAACTACTACTATACATACAACTTATAAACTTTATAAAAGAAAGAAAAATAATTTATAAAAGTTTTTCAAAAATTTTAATGGTCAAGTTTCTATATGTAGTGATATTTGGAGTGATCATTAGCAAAGACATTCATATTCATATATGGCTATTACTTATTATTGGATTGATAATAATTAGAATATCAAAAAACATATCATTACATTTAAAGTTTTTGATGAAAGACATACGACTGAAAATATTTATAAAATTATTAGTTCAATTTTATAAGAATATTATTTAGTGAATAAAATTTTTTCTATTGATTTTGATAATATTTCTGTTAATACCGCTTCTATTAGAAATTTAGAAAATATTTGTAAACCTAGTTTTGGTAGTAAATTTTTTCAAATAAAATTTTCATGTCATGTATTAAATTTATGTGTTCAAGATAGATTAAGATCTCTTAAAATTGTAAGTGAACTACGAGAGTTTTGATTCATTTAAGTCCCAAAAGAATACGTAGACAGCTTAATTTATATAAATTAAGTTCAAACTCTTTTATTTTTTTTAATTGTAAAATCAAATAATTAAATATGTAACATATTGTAATTATAAGAATGATAATATATGTATATTCTTTCCTTTTAATTTATTGATGTGAATTTATTGATCAAACATATTTTAATGAGAATTTTTTTACTATAAATATTTGATTTAAACAGTTACATAAAATAAATAAATCGACGTAAATCAAATCTCCACATACAAAACTTGAGTTTAAATATAATTTAAATACAAGACAATTTAAATTAAAATAAGTCGACTGAATTAATGAATTGAAAAACAATATAGTTAAGTCACATATTAAAAAGATGGGAGAATTAAAATTAAATAATTTAAATTTCGGTTCGAACCGGAATTGAACCGTAAGAAACCGAAACTATCGGTAAGTGATTCAGTTCCTATTCCGTTCGGATTCCGGTGGATGATGAATTTGAACCGTCGGTTCTGGAACTGAAACCAAACCATGAGGAAGCGAAACTGAAACCGTTGGTGAGCGGTTCGGTTCCGATTCTATTGGATGATGAATCGAAAATGGGTGATTCCGGAACTGAAACCAGCGGTTCCAGAATCGTGGCCACCCCTAGGAGAGAGAAGTGGGGAGGGAGAGAAAAATAGAGAGAGCGGTTGCCCACGCATAATGGCGGGCGATCGCACCTTTTTGTTTCTTTTTTCTTTTTAATTTTTTTAGGTTCCTTCTTTTATTTGATTCTTTCCTTCCTTTTTTTCTTTTCACTTTTTTTTAACTCTTTTTTCTTTCACCCTTCACCCTTCTTTTTTTTTTTAACTTATTTTTTTTCGATTTCTTCTTTATTTTTTTTTCACCCTTCACCCTTCTTTTTTTGTCACTTCTTTTTTTTTTCCTCCCTTTTTTGGTTTCCTTGTTACTATTCCTCTTTTTTTACTTCTGTTTTTTTTAGTTTTTTCTTTTTCTTTTTTACCATTTTTTTCGCCCTTCACCCTTTTTTTTCTCTTATTTATCTATCTCTTATCCTCTCCACTTTTTTTTCACTTCTTTTTTCTTTATACATTATTATTAGTATAATAAAGTGAAAAGATTTATTAATGTTTTTAAATTTGATGAAAAGAAGAGAAAAAAAAAAACAAAAAAGGGAGATTCACCTAAAAAAAATGCCACATCAAGTCCAGCTCACAGCAATCATCCACCGCCAAACTGGAGGACAAATACTTCTTTTTTTCCCTTATTAATTTATCTTTTATCGGTTCTCCACTTTTTTCTTCATTTTTTTTTTTTATACAATGTTATTGATGTAATAAAGTGAAAAAAATTTATCAATGCTTTTAAATTTGATGAGAAAAAGCAGAAAAATAAAAAATAAAAAGGGAGATCCACCTAAAAACAAACAAAATAGGTCACATCAAGCTAAACTCACCAACGAGCAATCATCTTCTCAACCAGAGGAAGACAATATCTGATATGGTAAGTGGTTGTTCACGAAAACATTTTTTAAAAAATATTATAGATATTTTAAAAAAACATGTTTAATTTTTTTAAAAAAAATTAAAAAAAAAATTAAAAAACATTTTTATTTATATTTTTTATATTTTTAAAAAATACCATGAATGTTTTTTAAAAAATGGTTTTAAAAAATTAATATTTTTAAGAAACATTTTTAAAAAATTTCTAATATTTTTAAAAAAACATCTTAAAAGAACAATTTTAATTATATTTTTTGATATTTTTTTAAAAGATATTATAGATGTTTTGAAAAAAATATTTTTAAAAAAATTAAAAAGATTGAAACCATTTTTAAAACATTTTTATTTATATTTTTTGATATTTTTAAAAAATATTATAGATGTTTTTTTTAAAAAAAATACTTCTTTTTTTTTCTTTATTAATCTAACTCTTCTCCTTTCTTCACTTAATTTAGAAAATATTTTGATCAATTTAGAATATTTGAAATATAAAAAGTTTTAATTTTTTTCCAAATGTTAAATGCGATTATTTGATTCATACACCATTATATATTATACAATGTCCTCACAATTTAGTGGTTAAGAGTTCTTATTTTAGTATTTATTTCAAGCTTTCGTGTACGGGCTTTTATAGACGTATATAATTTTGATGATTATGAAATTTCTGTATAACAAAAAAAAATTATATATTGTAAAATAATTAATGATCTACTAAATAAGTATACGATATAGAAGTTATTTATAAGGGATGAGCAAACAAGGACATAATGACTTGTCTTTGGTGCATAACCCACAACGATGCAAAAACGTAAAAACGAGGTGAAAGTTGGAATGGAAAGGAGAAAAGGGAAAAGAGACGAGACAGCGTAAGAGCGGCCTTTGGAGAGCAGAAAAACCTGCAAATCCCGAGGGACTTGTGTAATTTGTTTATCTGTGTGGGTTGGGTACCGTGTGAAAGTGTGTATAATTGTTGTCTATTTAAAGTGACGAATGCATTTTTTGGACTGTAAGTTGCAACAAAGGAGGGCAATAGAAAATGTTCAAAATGGTGGGAGGATTCGTTAGCTTTCGTGGCCAACCCACCCACCCACCCACCCAAATTATCCCACCTAATCCCTTCGACCTTTAATCCTTACCTACCACCCCATCTCATCTCTACCTCCCCATTCACTGCCCCTCACATTTTTACCTGTCGCTCTCTGCCTCTCTCAAATCTCTCTATATGACACCTTCAACTAACGCCGTTTATCCTCCCTCCCACAAAGTCTGACGACACCAACCCCCGCCCCCACCAGAACCTCATAACTATAAGTCACGCACCCCCAACGTTTACTATCATCTCCACCCTTCTCCAGTCCACTTGCGTTGATACCCGATCTTCTGATTATAAATAAAAACCTCTTCCCCAACTGCATTTTAGACCACCATTCGTCTCCCATTCTCCACCCATCAGACTAACTCCTCCACTGTCCTCCAGGCTCTGTTTTGATTCCCCTGCAGCAGCAGCAGCAGCAGCAGCAGTAGTAGACTGTAGTAGTAAGAAGAAAGAGTAGATTTGGCTTTTGGCAGAAAAACAAAATGGATTTGGTGGTGTTGGAGAAAGCGCTGATAGGGCTGTTCGTGGCAATCGTGGTGGCCATCACGGTCTCTAAGTTCAGGGGAAAGCGCTTCAAGCTCCCCCCGGGTCCATTCCCTGTACCAGTCTTCGGAAACTGGCTGCAGGTCGGCGACGATCTCAACCACCGCAACCTCTCCGACTTGGCCCGCAAGTTCGGGGACATATTCCTGCTCCGGATGGGCCAGAGGAACCTGGTGGTGGTGTCCTCGCCAGACCTGGCGAAGGAGGTGCTGCACACGCAGGGGGTGGAGTTCGGGTCGAGGACCAGGAACGTGGTGTTCGACATATTCACCGGGAAGGGTCAGGACATGGTGTTCACGGTGTACGGGGAGCACTGGCGTAAGATGAGACGCATCATGACGGTGCCTTTCTTCACCAACAAGGTGGTGCAGCAGTACCGGCAGGGTTGGGAGGACGAGGTGGCCGCCGTGGTGCAGGACGTCAGGAACAAACCTGAGGCCTCGACGACGGGGATCGTGCTCAGAAGACGGCTGCAGCTCATGATGTACAACAACATGTACCGCATCATGTTCGACAGGAGGTTCGAGAGCGAGGACGACCCGCTCTTCGTCAAGCTCAAGGCCCTCAACGGCGAGCGCAGCAGGCTGGCCCAGAGCTTCGAGTACAATTATGGCGATTTCATTCCCATTCTCAGGCCCTTCCTCCGTGGCTACCTCAAAATCTGCAAGGAGGTCAAGGAGAGAAGATTGCAGCTGTTCAAGGATTATTTCCTCGACGAAAGGAAGTAAGTTTTACATGTTTCTCTGTCGTTCAGATTCCAAAAATGAATTAATTTAAGCCAAATATGGGCTTTTGGTTCAAATAAATTCATCATCCCATCTGGTTCGTAGGAAGCTGGCCAGCCCCAAGAGCAGCGACAACAACGAGTTGAAGTGCGCCATAGATCACATTCTGGAGGCTCAGCAGAAGGGAGAGATTAACGAGGACAATGTTCTCTACATCATTGAAAACATCAATGTCGCTGGTACGCTCTTTCACATTCTTTCTTCTTTTCTTTATAAAATTTTTGCTTCTTTTGTCGACATGTTCTCTGAATGATTCGTATGAATATTCATTTTTCCCATGATTTTAATATTCAGCCTATGTACTTATAATTTCAAGATTGTTTGATTTGATGACTTTTCCTCAAAAGGGCGGCCATTTGGTTTGTATGATAGTCCGCCAGTCATTCGGCCCTAAGCATTTGATTCATTGGGAAAAAAATTAAAATTAAAAAGAAAAGAAAAGATATATTTGCCAAAAGTAGGTTCTGCAGTTTGGGCGATTAAGCAGAAAACAGTATATATTCTTGAACTTGTAATTCGAGGTTTAACAGTTCTTAAATGACAAGTCTTTTAATCTTTATACTGAATTTATGAAGTATAGAATGTTTGGAGATGCTTGAATCATTACTCAATTTCGCGTATTGCCCTTTTCTCTTGAAAGCCTATCTAAGAAGGAAGTGGGACAACAGGGATTTAAGAAAGCCACTCCCTTTGCTCTACTGCACCCCACACATTTAGGATAGCATAGTTCATCAACCAGAATGTTGGGTCGAAGGCAGACGGCCGTGTGGACAATTCTGTTGAGAAAGGCAAACTTCAATCGTTAGGCACTATTAGTTGGAACCACCTCATTCTCGAGAGTTGGTTGGACCTAGCAAAGTAGGTGTTGGGCATTTATATACAAAACAACCACCATTAATTTTGATCATACCTAATTCCAAAGAGTTGGGATCCAGATGAACCCGGAAAGATTTTTCAGGTTTAAGTTGGGAGAAGTGACAATTAAGTAACATTTTATTTGAAAAGTATCAGGTGTCTTTGTTTAATCCTAGATGTTTGAATTCGGTGTAGTATTTATATAGATCGGGTTAAACTCAAACCTTTAGATTTTGAAATGCATAGCTCAAACGCTTGTAGGGCACCATATAACCAAGAGAATTCTCTAGTTCTTCGCCTATTCTGGATGTTGCGTGGAATACTAGCCATCTCCTAGTTTTTGTTGAAAAGGCATCATTTCTTACCTTAACGTGCTTCTTGAGATTGCTTGAAGACCGGTTCACATGAGAAGTTCGATGGGAGATCCTATGAATCAGTCAGTTTAATATGGTTATACTTGGTTTCATTATATTTTTCCCGGATAGGTTACGTTGCGGGATAGACTTTGATGCACTGGACCATGTTTGGTGACACTAGCGACAAGCGCTGAAATCTTGATGGTGTCGAAGTAACTTATGGTTGGAGCAATTAACGTTAATTAATTATTGGAAGGACAATTTTATCAGGTCCATGCTCAAATGTCATTTTATGGCGAAGTCGTTATCAATACGGAAATGCTAATGGAGATAAATGTTTGTTGTTTGGTGTTATGACCCTTATCAGCTGATGCATTTTTTTATTAAGTCAAAAGCAACTAATCGTTTAGTGTTATTCCCTTGTCAGTGGAATCATTTTTTTAACTTATTTACATTTTATATGTTTTACTTGTATTATTTTTTTAACTGAGGTAAAACTTTTATGAGTAAAAGTTAAATTTTTTTATAAAAATGATTACAAATTATTATATCTATAATTCTTGTTCTAAAAATCTCATTCAAATTCAATTGGGTCCAACCTCAACTTTCCAACAGGATCTTTGTTGGTGTAAGCTATCTGCAGCTTAACAATATTCATCAGAACTCTTGGGCGGAGGTATGCGCATAGGAATTCCTCCCCCCCCCCCCCCCGCCGCCCAAGTTATTACTGTTTTCCTACCAAATAATAGGACCATCCTCTCTATTTCATGCTTCCAAAAAGTTTTTATGAATTAGTCAAAATCAAAACGCTTGAATAAAATGTATACAGAAAAGAAGTTGTGTCAACCGTTAATTTTATGTGTGATTTGAATTTCGCAGCCATAGAGACAACACTGTGGTCAATTGAATGGGGCATCGCAGAGCTAGTAAACCATCCACACATCCAGCAAAAGCTAAGAAATGAGATAGACTCGGTGCTTGGGCGTGGAGTACAGGTCACAGAACCCGACACCCATAAACTTCCTTACCTCCAAGCAGTGATCAAGGAGACCCTAAGGTTCAGGATGGCGATCCCTCTTCTGGTCCCGCACATGAACCTCCATGATGCTAGGCTTGGTGGCTATGACATCCCAGCTGAGAGCAAAGTTCTGGTGAACGCATGGCGGCTGGCCAACAACCCGGCCCACTGGAAAAACCCAAATGAGTTCAGGCCTGAGAGGTTCCTGGAGGAGGAAGCAAAGGTTGAGGCCAATGGTAATGATTTCAGGTACCTGCCCTTCGGAGTGGGCAGGCGGAGTTGCCCCGGGATCATACTTGCCCTCCCAATTTTGGGCATCACCCTAGGACGCTTGGTCCAAAATTTTGAGCTCTTGCCTCCTCCAGGACAGTGTAAGATCGATACTTCGGAGAAAGGGGGACAGTTCAGTTTGCACATTTTGAAGCATTCTACTATTGTTGCAAAACCAAGGGCGTAAACCATCATTTCTTGTGCCTCATTACTCAAAGATGGTTTTCTTTAATATCTCCCGTCTTGTTAACTTTGTTATGTGCTGCTGTTACTGTTCCTGTGTGTCCGCTTTCTCTTTGTGCGCTCCTCTTTTAAACAGAATTAAACCCATTTTGTAAATTGTATGGAATGGTCATTGTTCTAAAGGAAGAATATCTTAATAAAATAACCCTTTTCGGTTAACCATATTGTTGACCAACATTTCGTTGTCTAATGAGAAGGATGTTAGAATCTCATACTAAGTGTTTGGATTCGAGTCTTGGTTAATAAAAATGTTATTGGGAGAACCTTTTTCAAATGAGTACCTGACAATAACACGACTTAAATTAATCAGAACGAAGTTACAGGATACAAGACGATGGACCAAATAAAGGACACAAAAAACAAAGATTAACCATATTGTTGGATTTATCACTGGTGATACATGGTCCGGTAGCCTCTTACCATGAAGCCTGACCGGCCCATAGTCGTAAAGCCTATAAACCGCTAAGTGCCCTCTTGGTCAATACCCTTCCACTCGCGGGAAGACATTCTTCCGGTCTTCCACACATTGCTCGGGCACTCCCACTCCCCCACTCTCGATGCAATCGTCTGCTCAATAGGTTCTTCAGCCTCTCGACCCCTTAGACCTCTTGGTCCTTGCAAAGCTGATTTCCATTACGCGACGAGTCTCGATCATGGTTATATGATAAAAAAAGAAATCTTTAGAAAGTTTGAACATTCCTTGATCCGATATGAATTTATCATAATCTCTCTCGATTAGGAAGGAAGTTCCCCTAATGACAGACTTTCCTGATTTCTATGGTGACAATTGGAGTTTTCCTATATGGGAGGATTTTGAATCTACAGAAAATCTATAACTACAATTTCAGCAATCTCAAAAGATCTCTAATAACCTTCCCACAAGGGAAGTAAGAATTTTATACCTCTAGACACATATGGGACTCACCACACATGTTGTATATACTATACAAAGGCAATCTGTCAAGTACACACATCTTATTTTACATACTACACATTCAGAATCTCTCCTGTCAGAACCACCTTTGGTAAATCTTTTGCAAAATCCTTTGCTGAATACGACCCAACAAATACCACATCACCAAATGAGATGTTGCATATTAAATGGACCAAAGAAACATAAAATAAATAGAACAAAATTCTAACATCAATATATTTTCAACAATTTTTAATTAAACGTTAAATTTTTAATCCAACATAAATTTGAAGTAGATGAATCGAATTCCCAAGACAAGGCCAGCAACTAAAGCATTTTCCTAATTAATGTTGCATGACTCTTCTTTGCGCACCATTGGCAACCTACAAAGAACGCCGTAATGGATTGCCTCAGAATCAAGGAATATGGTGAGAGGATAAAACTTAAAGACGGTGAATATGTTCACATCATCAGGATAAGTATCTGCCTCCAGCACGCTATTGCACATTCCTGGTTTTGAGTACAAATTGAGGTAGAACCCGTGTGGTATTACAAAATTTTCTTCTCCGAGTCATGTCAATAAGGGAGTAATAGGAGTAAAGAATGATTTGGTTCAAACGGAACGCCAACAACTCAATGACATCTCCACAAGCTTGTCCAAAGAATCCTTTTATCAGGGCTGCTCAGCCGTTGAGTTAAATGTATGCATTGACATTTGACAACCCATATCTGCCAATTCATTCGCTTCGGTTTTATACTTCTTCAACCTACATCAACACAGTCAAATATAAAGTTAAATTTACGTCCAAAAAACCATGAATTTGAATACTAACATCCAAATTACAGTTCTCATGGGGTATGGAAATAACCTGAGGGAGGCTCATCAACTCAAGGACAGCTCTTGTTGGAGTCAACTCATTGTCAACAATCCGAGCAACTGCTGTCAGTACAGGCATCTTCACATTATATTTCTGGGCCAATGCAATTACAGCTCCAGCTGTTGATACACCTTCAGCAACCTTCAAACGCAACCCATTAGTACGCCAAACCAATTAATCAAGTTCAACAGGGAGAAAGGAAAAAAAAATTAGCACCTGGTTCATGGAACTTAATATGTCTTCAAGCTTCTCCCCAGATCCAAGACGGACTCCAACTGTCCTATTTCTTGAAAGATTCACAAAACATGTGAGCATTATGTCTCCAGTCCCTGATAAACCCGTAATCGTAGTTGATTTTGCACCCATCTAAAGAAAACAGTAGATAGGAAACTCTGAGATAACATCTTAGAATAGGAATTCATTTGAAGCAATAATAGCAGTATCAACAACTTCCTGATCAATATGAACATCATAGAAGAGAAAAGCATGTTATCCTTTAAAGTGAAATTTCTGAACAGGCCCTCCTAGTTAGCAACTTTGCACTTAAGCCCCAGGAGGGCCTGTTGCTATTTTGCGTTTTCGCTTTTAACTACAATGCCAACAGACATATATCTCTTTCCCCTGTGAACACTAAAGGATTACCTTAGTTGCTAACCATCGTATCTCAGAACATCCTTGTGTAACAAGAGCTGCCATTGAGTTATTGCCAAGATTCATTCCTTCGACCATCCCGGCAGCTATTGCAAGTACATTCTTGAGGGCACCTGCAATTTCCACCCCTGTAACATCACTAAAGTATCAGAAGTTAACAACTTACATACCTGAAATTCAAGTAACAAATACACATTTATAGAATAAACATCACAATCTGGGTACAACATCTAAAAGGAGATGAGTGAAACAAAGGGGGCCAAAAGGAATACTAATTGGCACTCACACAAAATCATTCATCGATTAATTTTGTCCATGAGAGAGTGGAATTGTACCATATGTACAGTAACAAGGTAGATTCCTTACCTTGATGTACTAATTCTTAGATGCTCAGATGCCAAAAGCTGCTGAACCGCATTCGCAAGATTTTTATCCTTAGATGCTACCACCATTGCTGTAGAAGGGAAATATAATGTCAGAACCATGTGCATATCACTTTAAGTCCAAAAAAGGAAGAACAAAGTGAAAGCTTGATTAGCTAATAAAACCTAGTTTTCGCAAAAGCAACTAGAATGACCTGTTGGCAACTTATTCATCAGTTCCAATGCGAATGAAGGCCCAGATAATGCAACAAAAGGCTGGCGAGGATTCTTTAGCGCCTGGGGTATAATTTGAGACATCATCCTTAAGGTGTTGAGCTCCAAGCCTTTGCTAAGTGATATAAAGGGCAATCCAGGATCAATGTATTCTGCTATTCCCTCAAGCAAAGAAGAGCTGAACTGCAATAAGAAAGGTTCTACAAATCTGGTTGCCAGTATCCATACATAATCGTATACATGAATATGATTTTTAAAGTGGATAAAAAGTGATAATGTGGCAGTAACTAGTGGAAAGCCACAGGAATCAATTATATAACCACTGCGGTTAAACATGAGATAAAAATGAAGTCGGAATTACAAACATTTAAACATGAAGATTTGGAAGACCTGCACAGGCACAGCATGAAGGCAAAAGTCTGCATTTAGAAGAGCAGCTCTAGCATCGGTGGTTGCAAAAACATTTTCAGGTAGCTTGTGTTTAGGGAAATATTTCCTGGGAAGGAAAAGCAACAAAAAGTAAAATGGCTAAGACAAACTAAAAGAAGTGTGCACACAATTCTTCATTCTAACAATATCATAGTCGTGAGTAAAAGAGTTGAGGAAATAAACCATATCTCCAACATTTTTCATTGGGGGAAAATATTCCAAACTGTATGTAGAGTCGAGAAATAGAATAATAAGCATTAAGCACCATATAAGTTCATATACATGCAGAAAACTGGAAACTTACACATTACAGTGACTCTCATTTATAGCTTGACAAATTTGAGGATCACGCACAAGCAAATTAACTTCCAATTGAGCCTTTCTGTCTGCAACATGAGCAGCCATCGCTGTACCAAAGGATCCGCCACCAAGCACAACCACCTAAAGAACAAAAAAGAAAAGTGCAGTATAAAAGGAGAATGGCTAAGTTGTAGCAAAGGGCAAAAACAAGACCAGAAAGTGGAAACATCAAAACCACACAAAAAAGAAAGAAAGCAGGATTTATGTGATTGACTTAGAAGCCTAGATCCTTGGTCATACAAGAGCTAATCCACGATCAGGTGAGAACTTGGAGGTACAACAATGGGGAAAACACTCTGAAAACACTTAACCCCAATACACTCAATACTCTCAATTTAGGGCTCTCTCAAATCCCGAGGATACATCATATGATACCCACGGGTAATACATAGGCAAATAGAGCAGGGTCTACAAGACATGAATTCCAAGGCACAACATTAGAATCAAATATGTGAGTACCCATCAAACAAGAACGCCTACGAGGACGTAGATATCATTCAAAGCTAATGTAGAGTATGGAGTATGGACCAAGGTGGTTCTACGTTAGGATTTAATAAGCTCTATTATGATTTCTAAGGAAGACTGGTCAAGAATATGAGCCTTGAGGATGCAGTTAATTTCAATCTTTTTCTTTTGTAGTGACAGTTAACGGCAAGTATTTGTGGTTACAATCGCATCAAATTTCTTCTCAAAAAAAGGAAGAAACAAAATAAACAGAGGGAGTATACAGTATAATATATATACATATACACATATATCAAGAGAAGAGAAAGAAATGCTCAGTAGAGGGGATTGTGGTGGAGGGAATGAAAGAAGACCTTGTTAGAACGCTCGAGAACGTCGGTTTTAGCTCTGGAACGCCAAGTCCTGGACCAACGGACTAACCTCTCCCAAGCAACCTTTACAACTTTGCGGCGATCTTTGGCGGTTTCAGTTGCATTAGTATTACTGCTAGTGCTACTGTTAGGGTTTTCATTTACAGGGAGTGGTGGTGGTTGCGGGAGATCGATGCTGGACCTGGAGGCCGATGCAGATTGAGAACTTCTGCAACTACTGCAATTTGCATTTAGATGCCGGAGACTGCGGAGACGACCACCGCAGCCATAGCCGTAGCCGTAGCCGTAGCCGTAGCCGTAGCCGTAGGGTTTATAAGCAGCAGGAGAGAAAGCCAGTCTAAGAGTTGTGCTGCTGCTGCTGCTGCTGTATCCCTTCTGCTTTGTTGATAGCAACAGCAGCGGATTCGCCATTGCTGCTTCTATAACTGCACCCATCCCCTTCAATTCAGGTTTTTGGTTTTCTTTCAGACAAACTCACAGCCGAGAGAGAGAGAGAGAGAGAGAGAGGTAGTTCAGATTTTTGCAGTAAGGGAAAAATAGGACAAAGGCTCTTGTATCCGGTCCGTTTCTTCACATGGTCAAGGTAACTCCTTTTTTCCTGGGCCCGTGGTCAAATGACACAATGGGCTCCTCACAATCGGCCAGTTGCACCCATTCAAAGAGAGATATAAACTGTTAAATATTTGTATATCACGTCTAAAATAATGAATAATATGACATTTAATTGCGTTTTAATATTATCATAACACAATATTAGATACTAAAATATAGAATTTTTATACTTATATATAAAATATGTGGAATACTAAACTAGTCGATTTAGATTTAATACACAAAATATTTTCCACACAAAGATAGTCAAATCGATTCATAATTTAAATAGATTTGATTTAATTTTAATTTTATTAATTAATAAAAATATATCTATACAAACTGTGGATGAATGATTTCTTTCAAAATTTATTTAGTTTATCTAATAGTATACAAGACAATGGCTTGACTCAACAGACCTAAAAAAACCCTAATACTTATAGAGTAATTTTGCATGAATCAAATAAGTTTTGAAGTAAATAAACTAAATCTCATATTTAATAATCTTAAATAGTTATTAATCAAATCGTTTTAACTAAGTCAAATAAATATTTCATTAGTAATTCATCAAAATCAAAATATAATATTTTCATTACTAGTAATACTCGATTCATTTTACTCTAAAACATCATGTTAGCTTGATTTCACTAACAACAGGAAAACACAATCGATTACTAGCTCTGTGATTCCTACTTTCCTGAAGCGATTTTATCGACAAAGTGACTTTGTGGATTATGCAAAGACCTAAAATCCAAAACGAGAGAAAACCCTTCCATTAATATGAGCATTTGTATAAACATTAGCACTACACAGCATATAATCATGATTATGGTGTGTTTTTATCTAAATGTGCAATTTCGATATTATTTTATACGGGTTAAATAGACTTGGATCTCAGATTTGAACTTATAGCTTAAATATATGCTACAAAGACTACCTAACATCGCCGGGTGTTAGTTGTAATTTTGGCAAACTAAAGAATTAGCTTAAAATGTTTAGCTTGATGCACGTGTGTAAACCCACACTTCGGGTTTATTTCTTTTAAGTCCATATTTTTTACTTCAAGAATTCTATATCAAAGTCCACACTTGAATCTAAGAATAAAGTCCAAAAAATTCAAAGTGAAATTTCTTAAAGAAGTTTTGAGATGTGGGACCTATGAAGTACATTTGGAAGTGTGAGAATCGAAGAAAATATGAATTTTCTCACCAACTAATACATTGCCTCGCATCAAGCTCAGAAATCACTCTCTTTTCATTTCTTCTTCATCTGCAAACCTATTTCTCTCTCTCTCTGGAAACTCTATTAAAGTGTTCCTCCACACCTTAATCAAACAAAGACCTGAACCTCTTCAAAACATTAAACACATTTAAGATGATTTCAAATTTTGATTTCAAGTGTTTTCATCACCCTCTTTACTTTTTCCTTTCTAGACTTTTTAGGTAAAGTAGATTTTCAAAAATTTCTTGACTTTAGGGAGAACCCAGTGTTTCCATATTAATTGTGTTATTGAAACACTTCTCTCACCATTTCTTTGTTTTATTCTTGAAGTTAGCTGAATCAATTCATTGATTGTAATAAGTCTAGAGAAAAAAAACTAGTTTGACTCCAAAGGAAGGCAAATATTGCTTGCTGTGTATGTTTTTCCTACCTATGCATTGAATGTGAATATGCTTGAACTTTATGTTAAGATTTGATTCAATGAAGAGTTGGAGATGTTAGAGTAAGGATTTGGTTATAAAATTTTGTGTCATGAAAGTAGGCGCATGGAAGGAGAGAGGGCAGCAGGTGTGTGTGTTCATGCACGGGCCACGCAACTTGCACCACAACCACTCACACTGTGTGTGCACAAGTGTGTTTCAAGTGAGGTAATAAGCGGGTTACAAGAAGATTTAAGATCTGATTTTGATAATGAAGTAGGCAAGAGGGAGACTAAAAAGCTCATGAAAAAATATAAGGGGCGGTAGTGTGTACACTCGCACTTGGATTATGCAACTTAACAATACTACAGTTATTATGTTTTCTTTTTGCTTTTTCCTATTTTCTTTACTTTTTGTCATAAAAACGCAAATCTTTGATTTTTGTGATTGATAGTGGTAGTTGTGACAAACTCGTTGGCCAAAACATTACAACTAAGTTGGGAGTTAAAATGGAGAAGCATCCAGAGCCATAATTGATAAGATGGATTAGAGATGCGTTAGAAATCAAGGTGACTAAGAGATGTTCGGTTCCTTTTTCCACCGGGAAGTACAAGGACGAGCTACTGCGACATAGTTGATATCAATGATGCATGGTCCAAACCTCATCGTAAAGCAAGAACCCAAGGCCCAATGAACCAAAAGTGTGAAAACACGCCGAAACATATCGTTCATGTGGGATATATCTCCCAAGTAGGTATGACCCATCATCTCGGTGCACATCGAGCAAACCCTACGCGGTAGAAGACTGATCGGCCTCTAGATCTTCCCGATGCTCGGCATTAGGATAACTTAGATCAATATTCGATTTTTCCTAAATTGCGAAAATAACGTCTTGTAATTAGCAATGAGACTCCAAATACTAATCGAGAAAGGAATTCCTTGATAGCTAGAACTTTCTTAACAAAAAGAATTTTGAATTTTATGAAAATCTTCCCCAAAGGGTCTTGTGATCTCATGGCACTCTCATATGGAAACTAAGTTTTCAACATCCTAAAAGCACAGGAGACTCATGGAACCAACCTATATATATATATATATATATAAACACACACACATCATGAGACCACCGGCAAGGTAAGTCCTCTCATCTCATATATAGCACACAAAGATATTACAAAATTCTTTTTCAGTCTGTTTCTCTCATCAAAAACCACTCTCTAACTTAAGCGTTAAAATTTCCCTCGCCGGCACATCCTCCAGTGATCTTTTTCAGGTATCATCAATCGAGGTCACTCGACGGCCCGTTATCCTGTTCGAGTTAGTAGAGCCATTATCTATAGAGTAAGACCCACCTCTAACAGATTGACACAATATGTGAGAACAAACTAGCACCTTCATCCCAACATGATTTTCATTTTAGTTCCTCCCCTACTGCCATAACGCTAATCAAAAGGAAGAGATCACCAATTGGTTTTGATGACGATGATTTGGTAGGGGTCGACACTAACCGAAATGACCGATTGGCCATTACGGCCGAAATAGGACCTTTCCTTATCAAAAAAATAAAATAAAAAGAAAATTCGTTTAACAAGGAGAAAATCGAGGTCTCTTCTTTTATGATACTTTTTAGCTAATGGGCTTCACCCCATCTTACCTTCAACACACTGAAGAGTATATACTTCCAGAAGGTGTTATTTCGCTCGATGTAACTTTAGGGATACCTCCTCACCATGCTACCACCATAACCACTTTTTACATGATTAAACTCCTGTCTCCTTATAATGCCACCTTAGGCTGTCTTAGCCTAGATAGTCTCAAAGCACTCCCAAGCATGAAACACATGAAGATTAAGTTCAAAACACCTCTAGAAGTCACAACACTTCATGGTGACCCCGACTCGTTGATCGTCCCTATAGTCGAAGAGGAAAGGGAAGTCTTCTCAGTAGATACCTTAAAACTCAGAGATGATGTTGAGCAACAATCCAAACCTCAACCCAGCGAAGAAGTGATCGAAGTACCAATTACGGATGTACTTAGACAAATGATCCAAGTGGGAGTCCACTTACCAACATCCTTGCAGAACGCAATTGTGGATTGCCTTCGACGATATTTTAAAGTCTTTGCATGGTTCCCGAAAGACATGTCAAGTATTCACCCTTCGGTTATAGTTCATAAATTAACTATAGATACAAGTTGGAAGCCCATTAAGTAGAAGAATATGGTGTTCGCACTAAAACATCAATGCAGAATATAGGAGGAAGTCCGAAAACTCCTAGTGGTAGGATTTATTCGGGAGATAGAATATCACAAGTGGCTAGCTAATGTGGTCATGATAAAAAGGCTAACGGCAAGTGGAGGATGTGTATAGACTTCACCGACCTTAACAAAGCATGCCTGAAGAATAGTTATCCACTCCCCAACAATGATAAACTAGTAGACAATGCATCGGGTCACCAACTCCTGACTTTTATGAATGTATGCTCTGCCTATAACCAGATACATATGGTCCCTGAGGATGAAGAAAAAAACCAGTTTCGTCATAGAGTTCAGCACTTACTACTACAAGTCATGTCATTTGGCTTCAAAATTGTTAGAGCAACCTTTTAGCGGTTGGTCAACAAGATCTTTAGTAAACAGCTTAGTAGGAACATGGAGACTTATGTTGACGACATGCTCGTCAAGAGCACAGATACCGTAGATTACATCGCAAATTTGAAAGAAACGTTCCAAACATTAAAGCATTACAGCATGAGACTAAACCCAGTAAAGTGCATTTTTGGAATCACCTTCGAGAAATTTCTAGGCTTCCTAATTATCAATCGGGGATTGAGGTGAATCTAGAGAAGATATAAGCTATACTAAACATGACACCATCAAGGATATTAAAGGAAATGCAATGCCTCATAAGGAGGATTGCAGGACTAAAACGGTTCATGTCGAAAGTGAGAGAGAAGTATAATCCCTTTTATGATGCTCTGAAAAGTCCCAGAAGCTTGTATGGACACCAGAGTGTAAAGCAGCATTCAAACGGCTCAAAGTATACCTCACGTTATCTCCACTCCTTTCTCGACCTATTCCCGATGAGAAACTCTAACTTTACCTCTCCATTTTTGACCGAGCGCTTTGCATTATTCTTGTAAGGCAGGAATCCACTATACAGAAGTCCATGTACTACATCAACTGTATACTTCAAGAGTCGAAGACTAATTGTAAAACCATCGAGAAGATGGCATTCGCCCTAGTCATCATCGCCAAATGCCTCCAACCTTACTTCTAAGCTCACATGATTGTGGTATTGACCAACCAGTTTCTGAGGCGGATTCTAAGAACACCTCAGATTGACTTATTAAGTGGAGCATTGAGTTAGGTAAATTCGACATTGAATATCAACCAAAACCACCAATCAAAGGCTAGACCCTTATTGATTTCATCCTCGAATGCAGACTCCCGACACCTATCGAACAAGCCCCTACCAATGACCGGGAAGAATGCTCGTTGCCTGAATGGACCCTCCACATAAATGGGTCATCTAACACTTCAGGAAGTCGAGCCGCACTCATTCTCATAAAATCAGATAATTTCAAATCTGAATACATCCTTCATTTCGACTTCTAAGCAATAAACAATTAGACTAAATATGAAATCCTTCTGACCGGATTCCAGATTGCGAATTGCAGTATCATTAGAAGCCCAAAACATACGGGTCTTTACTGATAGTTTGTTGGTAGTCAAATAGATTAAATGGGGTCTATAAAACTAAGGAGCCGACAATGACAAAGTATTTAACCAAGTTACGCAAGGCGGTGGACGAATTCGAAAAGGTGGACATACAATAGATCCTCGATCAGAAAACATGAGAGCCAATACTCTCAAAACTAGCTAGTTCTAACTTGGTAACAACTAGTCGAACAATATATATATAGAGCCTAACATACCTAAACATCGAAGAGATTGAGCAGATCTTATCGATGAACAGTTCACCAAGTTGGAAGGACCCCATAGAAGCCTATTTGAAGTATGAGCAATTGTCAAGCTTATCTACGAAGCAGCTAAGTTGAAGCATAAAGTCGACCACTATGCTATTATCAATTAGGATCTCTATAAGAATTCTTACACCCATCCATACCTAAAATATCTGACACCCAAGAAAGGGAATTATGTGCTCAGAGAAATCCATGAAGGGATACGTGGAAGTCACCTAGGCACTCAGAATTTGGTGAACAAGGCTCTTCGGCAAGGGTATTCTTGGCCTACCATAAAAAATAATGCAGATGACTACATCAAGATATGCAACAAATGTTAATAATTCTCGTTGGTACCACGTTAGTCCTCTACCGAACTCTATCCAATAGCGAGCTCATGGCCGTTTGCCTAATAAGGAATGGACATTCTTGGACCGTTCTCATCGGCCACTGGAAAGCAAAAATTCCTAGTCATAACAATCGATTACTTCATCAAATAGGTAGAAACCAAACTGTTAGTCCAGATCACTTCCAACAAAATGCAGAATTTCATGTAGACGTCCATTATCACAAGATTCGATGTGCTCCAAGTTCTGATTACCGATAACGACAAATAGTTCAATAATAGAGGTTTCCAACACTTCAGTAACAGACTGGAGATCTAACATCGTTTCACTTCTATTGCATACTGGCAAACTAACGACCTCGCTGAGGTAACTAACCGAACAATCCGATAAGGACTAAAAGTTACACTGGATGAAGTTAAAGGTCCCTGGGTATACGAGCTCTATAACATCCTCTGGGCCTACCGGAGGACACTTGAAGGGCAATAGGAGAAACATCGTTTAGTCTAACTTATGGCTGGAAGTAGTGATACCAGTGGATATCGACATCCATTCACTCCAAGTAGATCAATATGAGTACAGGCGGAATGAACTTGCATTATGTGAACAGTTAGATTTGCTCCCTAAACTATGAGAAACCACTTCTGCTCGAATAGCCACTTATCAATAGCAGATGGCGTGATACTATAACAGGCAAGTTAGGACTAGAACCTTTAAACCGAGTGATCTAGTGTTAAGAAAGGTAGAAGTCACCAGTCAACCTCAACTAGGGGCAATCTAGCACCCAGTTGGGATGATCCTTATCAAATATGCTTAGAAGTTTGCCCGGGGACATATCGTTTCAATCACCTACATGACTCAATTGTGCCCAAGACTTGGAACTCTGAAAACTAGCGCATCTACTATCAATGATGATTGTCACTCTTTTATGGGAACATGCTCTGCTCCATACTGAGTCTAACAATCAGGTAAGACCTTTACGGTCCTCCACCCTGTTATACTATCCTATCTACCAAGTGATTTATTTCTATACCTATGTTTTTCAAAACGTGTCATCAATAAGGAATGTATCTCCCCGATGGGTTGACATAACTCATCCTATCATTTGAACTCTTTTGATCGAATGCTCTATCGAACATAACGTGTTGTCAATAAGGAATGTATCTCCTTGACGAGTAGACACGGCTCATCTTATTATTTGAACTCTCTTGATCGAATGCTATATCGAACGTGGCATATCATCAATAAGAGATGTATCTCCTTAATGGGTAGACATGGTTTATCCTATCGAACGTGACGTGTTATTAATAAGGGATGTATCTCTCGATAGGTAGACACAACCCATCCTATCATTCGAACTCTCTTGACCGAATACTCTATTAAATATAGCATATCATCAATGAGGGTTGTATTTCCCCGCTAAGTAGACAAGACCCATCCTATCATTTGAATTCTCTTGATCAAATATTCTACCAAATGAAACGTATCATGAATAAAGGGTGTATCTCCCTGACAAGTAGACATTACCTTTGATTAAACTCTTAAAACGAGTTAACTGATATTTACGCACATATAATCCACTAAGGGAAATGCCAGTTGAGTGATTCAAATGTATTGAGAAATATTATTATGCTTTACATCGCAAATACAAGACAGATATGTAGTACAATTTTCAAGAAGAAAAGATAACAAGTTTATCTACTAATATTGTTACAAGTTAGAATAGTTACAGATGAAATGAGAAATACAACCTTCCCAACGAGGCAAAAGAGACATCATAATATCGGAGCAAAAATTATAAAATTTTTACAAGAGAAACTGGAAAGGACTTTAAAAAGAGAGGAGATGGTCAAAAAGAGATAGAAAAGATGCATCAAGTTTTACATCTTCTCCATCGTCCGATCTCCTCCGATCTTCTAACTCCTCGTATCGCCCGACCCGAAAAATGCTAAAGAAGAATCCTCAGTCACTTGTTGTACGAAGGGGCTAGACGATAATTTTGACCTTAAGAAGAAAGCTTCCTCTACGAAGAAAAATCTTTCCATTTTGGAGCTAAGATCTCTTTGTATTCAAAGGCAACATTCTCAAGGAACCTAGACAAATTCTACCATAACACTGGGATCCCAAACATCAGATGGAACTTTGTATCAATAGTCCCATTCTTGATGGAGTCTTATATCAATAGGGGTGTAACACCGATACTGCGGTATCCGTACTATTGTACTTCTACTCATGAATTATATAAAAACTTTCTCAGTTTATATATATATAGAGAAATTTTTATTTATATTGATTTTCGATTTTTGAGTCTTTAGATTGAAATTTTTCATATATTTTAACTTATCGTGTTCGCAAATCATAATAAACCTCATTTTTATGAAATTCACATTCTAGTGAAATATGGGTGTGAAATTATATATATATAATTATTTATAAAGAAAGCAAAGGAGATGCTACGTTTTTGAGTGAAACGCAGCACCCCCCATTTTAATTAGGGTTAGAAACCCTAATTAATCTTCTCTCACACTCTTCGTCTCTCTCTCTCCCGTAGCTCTCTCTTCGTCTTCCTCTCCCGTCGCCTCTCTAGTTCGCCGCCACCATTACCGCCTCCCTCCGCCTCTCTCCTCTACTGCTCACCGCCACTCTTTCACTCTCCATCGTCTTTCTGTCTCTCTATACCTTACTCTCTATTTTTTTCTCTCTACCAAACTCTCTCTCCCTCTCTATCTTTCTCTCTCGATCGCTCTCTCTCAGTTCTCTCTCTCTTTTCCCTTCGATCTCTCTGTCTCTCTCACTCCGTTCGGTCGAACATCTCCCTCTCACTCTCACTAGTTTCTCTTTGTTTCTCTCTTTCTCTTGTTCGATCGTGCTGTCACTCCCTATGTCTCTCTCTTCCTTGCTCACGCACTCGCGGTCTTTGCTCTCCCTCTGCCGAGAGCGCTTCTGCAATCTTTGCAGAAGCCCCAAGCCGGCAGCAGCAGGAAGCCTTCGAAACCCTAGACCGTGACCTGCATTCCATCCCCTGCGCATGTAAGAGCGATTCCTTTGAACAGTAGCTCTAGAGTTTGATTCCTTCGGTGATTTAGACTAACTAATAGAGTTTGCTTCAGTTTGGAACCCTGCAGGTCTTGGATTGAACGGAGTGTATTCGGAAGTTAGGGTTGTGAACTGCAAAAAACCCTAGGTGAGGGATTTCTTACTCATTCGATTAATTGAATGAATTTAGGGTAAATTTAGGGTTAGAAATCTTGTATACGTTTAGAATGTATGTTCGATTGGAATAGAAATGTAATTTCTGAAATTCTATACCTGAATGTTAGGGTTAAGTTTAGAAATCTACATGAATTAGGTTGTTCAGTATAAAAGAAGCATGTTAGAGGATGAAAGCTCGAGCTTGAGCTCGAGCTCGATTCGGGCTCAGGTATTTTGGGGTCGAGCCCAACTAGATCGAGCTCAAAAACCCGACGAGCCCGGTAATTATGTTTTTAAAAATAATTTTTATTTATTAAAATAATTATATTTTTTAAAAATAATTTTAAAAATAAGTAATGACACTATCCGATGACACTTCGAACTTGAACTCGAGCTCAAGAAACGCAAGCTCGACAAACTCAAGCCCGAGCTCGAGCTTATCTAAACAAAACTCGAGCTGAACTCAGGTATCATGATACCCAAGCTTGACCCGGGTGTCATAACACCCCTACGAGTAACTACCAAGTTCACCTTTCAAGGCTGCCAAACTGAGACATAAGGCTACCCACTATCCCATCATCAATGGAGATCTTTACAAAAATTCCTTTACCTATCTATACTTAAAATGTTTTACTACTAAGGAAGGAAATTACGTGTTTTAAGAGATCCATGAGGGGATATGTGGCGATCAGATAGACGCTCAGAATCTAGCAAATAAAACCTTCCAACAAGGGTATTATTGGCCAACCATAAAGACTGATGCGGATGGTTATGTCAGAAGGTGCGATAAATGCTAACGTTTCTCATTGGTACCACATCAACCCTCTACTGAACTCTGCCCGACAGCCAGCACGTGGCCATTTGCATAGTGGGGAATGAATATCATTGGGCCGTTCCCACCAACTACCGAACAATGAAAGTTTCTAGTGGTGGCTATCAACTACTTTATCAAATGGGTAAAAGGTGAATTATTAGCTCAGATCACCACCGACAAGATACAAAATTTTGTGTGGACGTCCATCATCACCAGAATCGGTGTGTTTAACGTTCTAATTACCGACAATGGTAAACAGCTCGATAATAAAAGCTTCCAAGATTTCTATAGCAAGCTAGAAATCTAACACCGTTTCACCTCTATCGCATACCTACAAGCTAATGGCCTTGATGAGATGACAAATTGAACAACCCTACAAAGATTAAAGGCCGCACCAAACGGAGTCAGATCTTGCTGGATAGACGATCTCTACAGCATCCTGTGGGCTTATCGAACAATGCCTCGAAGGGTAACGGGAGAAATGCCATAGTCTAACTTACAACTGCGAAGTAGTGATACCAGTAGAGATCAGTATTCATTTACTCCAAGTAGATCAATATGAGCATGGACAGAACGAGTTTGTATTATGTGAATGGTTAGACTTACTCCCTAAAACAAAGAGAAACTGCATTTGCTCGAATGGCAGTTTATCAGCAATAGATGGCACGCTATTACAACATGCGGGTAAAAGCTAGAGTGTTTAAACCTGGGTATCTGGTCCTCCATAAAGTTGAAACTATTGGACAACCCCAACCGGGCAAGCTAATGCCTAATTGGGAAGATCCCTATCAAATACGCTTGGTGGTCGACCCAGGAATGTACCGACTTAACTATCTAGATGGTTCGATTATGCTGAGAATGTAGAACTCAGAGAACTTGCGTATCTATCAACAATAATCTCTATCCCTCTCACTAAATTTGATACATGCCCTCTCAGTCTATCCATAAGAATGTTATTTCTTTCACATGTCACTAGCACATTTTTCCAATCAAACGAACATGTCGTCAATAAGAGATGTATCTCCTCAACAGGTGAATACTGCTCAACCTTCCAATCAAACGAACATGTCGTCAATAAGAGATGTATCTCCCTAACGGATAGGTATGGCCCAATCTTCCTATCGAACGAAATATAAATAAGGGATGTATCTCCCTAATAGACAAGTACGGCCCACTCTTTTAGTCAAACACACCGAGACATATCGAGAAGTAACGAAATGCTACACATAAAGACCGGGCCAGCTAGCCGACCAATAACAACGACATTAGTTAAGGAACTCACTCAGCAGTACACCTCTCATGTTGATGTTCTAAAATCATGAACAAGCAAGACAATCATCTCTCGATCAAGACAAGACTAACAAGTAACGAAACTTTATTTATTATTTCAGAGCAATAAATCCATATCGGAGTACATAGTGGAGGAATAACACAATGGAAAATTTATACATTCCTAAGTTAAACTAAATTACATCAAAAGGAAAACCTTAAAGAATGAAATGACGAGTATCTTCGTCTTCCCAGATGGATTCGCCCTTTGAGTCCAGAAGCCTTCTCCTTCCTACCAAAGTGACCAACGTCTTCCTCAACTGATTCATAGATAAACTCTACGAATCTCGTAGCCTCTGTCCAACACCTAGCAAGATGATAAAACTAAAAAAACAACTAGATGCTAAATAAAATTTGGAAAGGACTTTGCAGCCCTCAAGTTGCTCTCAAACCTTGACAACAAAAAAGCGTAAGTGCAATGATGAGTTGTAGGAGCTAAGTCAGAACACTTTGGGACAAGATCGTCATAATAGCAGTCTCTGACTTGCCTAACTGATATGATGGGTCCCTGTACTTGCGATTCTTTCATTGACGGAACCTTTACCTGCAGCTTTCACCGCCACCACTCTTTTGGAAGCCAGACCCTCAGAGAAGAAAAAGCCCCCTCTCAACTTTGAATCCTCGCAAAAGACACGACCTTTCTATCACAAGCGGCCATCCTAAATCCAACCTCCCATCTTCATATATTATATAGCCCAAAGATAGAACCGAATCACCAAATCTCCCAAAAGTCGAAAAGGCATTTCGCATTTAATGACCACACCTCATTACTAACGCTTTCCATTGTGTCTTTTCCGCTCACCCATGATATTTCATGCCTTTCAGTTTCCCTAATTACTACTGCATTAATTCACATCCCTAACGTCAAGTGATAACATTGGCAAAGTAGCATTTAATTGATATCTTTTCGAATTCTCACCCATTTGGAGCTACTCCTGAGCTCCTTCCTCTAGAACAACACCAAGAGTCGGGGACAAGTGATGGAACATGGCCCATCAACCCATTACCTCAAGATCCGATGTCCTTTTAAGCCCGCAGTCCAACAGGACAAAGCACGTGTCCATCTCTTGATGGTCGATGTAACTCATACTCTCATACCTACCGACCAGACTCTTCTCGACTAATTGGTTCTGCGATCTCGGGATACTTCCATAAGGAAACTAGGGTTTTCAACACCCCGGATGCACACGACACTTAGATAGGGAGCCTATACATACGTTATAAGGTCGTCGTCCAGGTATGTTTTCTCAGCTTTCACGTAGCACACAAAGGCATTACAAAACTTTTTTTCATTCTGTTTCTATTTTGGAAAACCGCTCTCTGACTTGAATATCGGAATCTTTTTTATTGGAATACTCTTCGGCAGTCTTTTGTAAATCTCACCGATCAAGATCGTCTAAGGAATAGTCATCATGTTCAAGTCAGTAAAGGCATTATCTGTGGAGTCAAACCCACTTCTAACAAAACCCATAACCAAACTTTCGTAGCAATAGGAACCACCCTATCACCCCAAATTAAAAGGCATCTTCCTTCATAAATCATGAGCCAAGAAAAATCAAAAATTTACATCACAGTTTACATTTAATAATCTATTTGTGGCTAACGACCTTGTCTCACCCAAATCAAAAGGCATCTTCCATCATAAATCATATTGAGAAATAAGTCAAGAATGATCAAAATTTTATATGACAGTCTATACTTGTAAAAAATTAATAATTTTCAAATTAAAATAATTTTAAATTAGTTGAAATATATTTAAATCAATAGTTAGGTAAACACGTATAAAATTTTCTATTAAGTTGGCTTTTGATTCATTTGGTATCTATATGGCTCCTACTGGATCATATTTTTCATTTAAGTGAAAGGGGGTGGTTGCAAATTTGGTTTCACTTGGAAGGGCCGAAAGGGTTAGATAATCCACACGGCGCGGCGAGCGCCAAGAAACTCCCAACGCAACACAACACGCCACGCCAGTTTCAGTATTCAGAACAAACATCACCCATCACATTCACACGCTTCCAATTTTGGGCTTCGCTGGGGGCCCGGGGTGGGGGGGCGCTTCTCAACTCTGATTTTCCCTTTCTTCAACCGACTCTGTCAGAGTTTAACTAAGCAGGAACAGCAGCAGCAGCAGGGTAGTCATCCAACGAACGTATTTGATTCTCTCTTAACCATATTCGTTTGTTTTATATATTTGCATCTCCAGTTCTGTTTCCTTTTTTATGGATTACCTTTGCTCAATTATATTTCAAAAACAGAAACTATATATTCCTGTCCCAAGTCCATTTTTTTATCGCAGTAACAATAACATGCTAACTACAATTTTTTCCGGTTGATTGAAATTACATAGGGAGATTGGATTTGGCATTGGGTGGCGATGAATGTTTGGTATTGGCGTTTGATTCTTGATTCATTTCATGTATCATGTGTTTGATTGAATGATGTGCAGGATGGGAATTGTAGACCATTATCTTCATCAAAGAAGAAGAAGAAGAAGAAGAAGAAGAAGGGATCGATGGGCAAAGGAGTTGGGAGGAATTAATCCAATATTGCGTTATATGTTAAAATAATTATGTATTGCATATTGTCAAACTCATTCATACGAAAGTGATATGATAAATTTGAAAAATTCCGTAATTAGGATTAAGTATTTCAAAAAAAGTGATCTGATAAATTTAAAAAATTCTGTAATTAGGTTTAAATATTTTAAAAGATATAGAAATAAATTAATGTATAGATATTAATGGACATTTATTATTTATGATGGGTTAAATAGAGAATGTTTAAGGGTGATTTAAAGATAACTATCATAAGCTGATGGATTTAGAAAGTAAAAGTCACCATATAATTATAAATAGCGTTATAGTTATTGAGTTAATACATTACTCTTTTTTTTAATACTTATATGATATAGGGAGAATTTATGAGAATATATTTGATTTGAAATGTCGTATTAGGATTCTGTCTCAGATGAAGATTAAATCAAAATTTTACTTTATTCAATTTTCAGATATGGAATCAAGTATTTTTTCGATACGATCTGAATTTTCAATTTCGATTTTTTAAGTTTTTAATTCTCATACCCGTCGGCTCTTGTCTCTAATTTCACCATCACTAAGATTGCTTGGCTTTTGGTTGAAGGGGCAACATAAACGTATGCAAGTGTTGTGATGTAGGCCAACGAATCCTCACCCAACCACAATTAAATTAATTAGAAGCAAAACAGACAATCCTCCCTCTCGTGAAACAAATATACAATGCAGCTTGTACCATCCAAAGCGGTATAAATAAAAAACGATAACCTTTTGCTTGGAATGCAGAAGATCATCAGCTCCTCCTAAAACTTGGTCATGTGACATTTCAATTTCTTTACATCCGACTGCTGCAGCGGCTTCTGAATGAACTCTGCAGCTCCTTCTTCTAGGCATCTATATATATATATATTTAGTTATAAGGTAGAAAGAGCTAAATCTATGTACAAGGAGAGAGAAAAGGAGATATGATATTATTTACTTGTAAGTACGAGCGGGGATGCTCTCTGATGATGTTATCACTACCGGAATCTCCCTTGTGGCAGATGAGGCCTGCGTTGTATTGTTATGATAATCTCAAATGGACATTTAAATTAGTAGGCATTAAAATAAATGAATAAAAAGGCCAAGGAATACCACACCTTAACCTTCTTAAGCAGCTCATAGCCGGTCATACCCGGCATACAGTAGTCAGTAATTATCATGTTCACTTTCGAGGCCTGCCAACCATTTCCATTCATACACTCAAATGTAAATAATCCAACTCAGAATTTAAATTTATACTTCATAATATATGTGTGTGTAAATACACAAACATCCCTTCGTAAGTTAGGGCAATAGCACAAGTACGCTATTTAACATTAATAAATAGGGCCCATTTAGGAGACTTAATCTTAATTTTGACTGAGCTATCAGTAATTTTCAATAATTTAAAAAAAAAAAATTACTCATTTAATTCTTTTTATAAAATAATTTAATTTCTAGTTAGAATTTTATATTTTGTCAAAAATTTATTATGTTGATTAAGAAATATAACAAGATAAAAAAGTAGAGATAAATTTAAAAGGAAAAAAAAAAAAAAGTGGAAATTTAATGAACACTATTTATGCAGGAGGAGGATGAGAGTCAAAAGAAGCTTACGGTGGACTTGGTGGAGCCCTGCTGACCATCACCCAAGCCCAAATATTCCAATGCCCTCTGCCCATTTTCGGCTGTTGTCACTGCCGAATACCAAATAACAAAAAAGATAGAAACCCCTTTTCAATGATGCAACAAGTAGTGTCGAACCAAAACACCTTTCCATTCTACCATATGATCTCTCCCACTCTCTATCTCTCTCCCCGGTCTGTCTCTAGCCTAGTGCAGGCAATGGAGTCAAATCATCGTGTTTTGACATTTGACATGGACCACTGCCCAATGGATTTGACCAGCAGCCGCGAACATATCAACCTAAAGCCGAATTTTTCTTTTTTTACTGAAAACAAAAAAGGTAATCATAGATGTTATGGGTCTTGAGTACAAGTCAAGACCAGAGATGTTATGTTTCTTAAATACAAGTCAAGTCAAGACTTCGAGATTTGCCTTGACCTCTCTATGCTTGACCTACTGTTTCATTTGATAAATGAGAGAAATATGATTTGACTTTTTCCCCCCTGGACTTATTTGCCAGTCCTTACTTTTCCTGATCTTTTTTTTTTTTTTTTTTTAATGTAAGAGAGAATGGGTATAAACTCGAGATTTTCAAACGAAAATTTGATATCACCTGAATTATAATTCTTTCTCTAATCCTAAATTATTAACAACTACTAAACTGATTATGTTTGATCTGACCTGATCTGACTTACAAACTCTCCAAATTGCTCTCTCTGCCAGTACCCACCTGTTTGGTTAATTATCTACTCTTCTGCTCTCCTCACAAAACAGGAAACTTGTTTTTTCTTTTATTTATTCAAAATAAAATAAATAAAATCCTAAATCTTGCTCACCCTTTGGAAATTGAATAGCGTGTGGTTTTTGCAAGGCTGAGTTCCATATTCCAACCATACTTAACAACTCTTTCGAAGTACTACATTGTCCCTATAATACATAAGTTATATTTTTTTTTTAGGATAATGTCAGAGAAATTAAATAAATTAAAAATAAATAGATTAAATTTTCATAATTCAATTTGGTATATTTTAAAATATTTTATCTTTTATATGAATTATCATGTAAAATTTAATTTATTTGACTGATGTAACATTATTCAAAGTTTTTTTATCTTTTATTGGAAATGTGAATCTTTATAAATTCCCTTTGATTGGTAATACTCCTAAACAAAGAAGCTTGATATTGTGTGCGTGTGTGTGTGTTGCGTCTTTGAAGTGGTACTAACTAATACTGAGCAACAAGTTGAAATTTGTAGCTTTTCAATTCTATAACAGCAATACCCACCACGCGCGGACGTGACATGACACAAGGCTTCTCAAATGATAGGATAGGAAAAAAGAAAAATGCTTGAGAATAAACTGTTGGAGGTAACTGATAAGGAAAAAAAATGAGGAGAGAAAAAGACGCACATGGACACAGGCTAAGAGAAGAGAATGAAAGTTGAGATACCTCTGCAAGCAGAGTTATGGAGTAATCTTTCTAGGAGTTTGCGATCAACGACGTTGTCATCAACAGCCAATACATGGGGTTCTTTCCCGCTCCTACTCGTAGTCTCTCCCATCGCCAACCCCTTCTCCTTTGACGAACAAGTAGACATAATTTCTTACTTGCAATATAATATATGTATAACAGACCAGATTGCTTTGGTTTGTGAATTGTAATGCGGTTGGGATTGTGAATGGGTAAGAGCGCGCGCGCACACACACACACATATATAAGAGGTAGATATGTTAATTAAGATACAGTAAGTAGGGGGTTGGGAGAGAATTTGGAAAGCCAAAATAAAGAAGAGAATCCGTTTAGAGAATATAATCCAGTGAGAGAAGAGAGAGAGTGAGAAGAGGGGGATTGCAGCGTCACCCCAAGATATTTCGTGATCCTTTTTGGGTTTACTCATGATTCGATGCAGTCCCCCTACTCCTGTTTTTCTACTCTCTCTCTCTCCCTCTTCATTAGAGAGAGAGAGAGAGAGAGACAGAGAGAGAGAGAGAGGGAATATGGTCAGTATCTGCAGCCCATCTGCAAAAAGATCCTTTCTATTCGCTCTTTCCTTTTGTTTTTCTGTTACCCTTTACATTATTGTTATTAATAAGTGAAGCAAAGGAGGGGCGTGAGCGTGTTATAAAAGCAAATACGGATTTCCCTCCTGCCAACTCAAAGATCTTTGCTTTGAAAGGTTCTTTTGTGCTACTCTGCCTACTGCTACCTGAGGCAACAGCATCAGCAGCATTTGCAATTGTTATTTATCATATTTATGATTCTTCCAAAATGCAAAATAGCAAAACAAAATATATTTTAAGATCTCATTTATTGCTCCAATGCCACAACCATGCATTTGCTTTTGCTTCCACTCTCCTGGTCCTGGTGGCTTTACTGCCTTTCTCTGCACCTTTCCCCAACCCTTTCTCGTTCATTCATGCAAATGCAATCCATCCATAAAGTAAGATACGCATTCAATTCATTATAATTATATTACAGACGAAAAAAGATACCTCTTCACGTTCAGGCACACGATTCATATTATTTATGGATGGTTTGGTTTGGACTGACTTGGGTTGGGCAAATAATGAAAGATGATATAGGGTAGGTTTGCTCTACCACACTTCACTCTTCTACCATTCCTCCTGCCCCACAACTAATTATTATAATACATACATATATATATATATATATATATTGTTTTTTATTATATAAGCTGATGGCCCCACCAATGTAAACTGGATTCTGCACGCCGTCCGAGATTCATTTGGGTCTGGTCAACCTCAATCCAAACAAAAATCAAGATAATATGATTCCATTTCCTAATCCCTCCTACCCAAGTTGGGGAAACAGATGAATTGTTGTTGTCCATACTCTTTTATTGGATGGAATTGGGACACGTGAACTCCACTTAAATGATTCAATTCTCCCTGACCAAACCAACTAGAACCAGAAGTGACTTAGCAAAGGCAAACGAGGAACCCCATCGCCTATCTTCAGCAACCAATAGCTGATGTGTGTACAACTACGTGTTGGCTGATACAGCGAAAGCTGTGATTGGGTTTGTCACAACTCAAAATCATAAAGACCAATACACAAAACCAACCCTAAGTTATCGAGAAAGAAACCTATTATTATTAAATTCCAAACGTCCGAACAATGAGAGTCTTACAAAGAGTTTAAACAGCCTAAATAAATTTAACATAAAAAAAAGAAACAAAGACTAATACAATCCTTCTAGAACTAAATTTAATTAAAAAAAAAAAAAAAAAAAAAAAAAAAAAAAACCTAAATAAGCTAAAAAAAATAACTAAAATATTTGAAACAGAAAATAAATCACGTCCACATTGCAGGTGCACCAAGGGAGTGGCAGGTGCTCTGCCAAGACTAGGCGTGGATGATCGCATGTTCACACGCGAGGAAGCAGGTATGATGGCGAGGAAGGAATGAGAGGAATGCAGGTGCGTCCCGCATGCATTGTTACGTGAGCGCATTCAATCCAGGGAGTGCACCTGCATTTGCATGGGCGCAGGTGTGATGACCCTTTTTGCTGCGGCTACTGATGTCTTGGGCAATATTTCATCTCATTGGCTAATAATCACTCGACTCTTGAGTACAAAAGGAACCAGATATGTTAATAGTCTCGACCATTTCGATATTCTCAACTTCCTTATCAGGGCTAACTTCAAATCGCGTCATTCTGATTAAGTGGCTTTGTAAAGGATCCAAGACATTTCAATGGTACTTATAAGATTGGGAGCCCACGGGTAAATTTTGGATTATCAACACATCTTCCATTCCCAAGTCTCTCAGTCTTTCTTCTGCTCTATTGTTCCCAAAACTCAAACAGTATATATGCATGAATTTAAACCCTACAAACCTCGCCGTATTAAAATATAAAATTCCTGTATATTCCGAATAACAATTACATTCACTAATCGAATCCATAAAGTAACAATCACATTTAGAAATCCAATCTAGAAACTCTTCTACTCCCAAATCAGCGCAAAATATAGAAAATTTGATTTTCATACAATAATTTTGTCAATTAAGATCACAACTAGTCTATCATTTTTTTTTTTTTTTCAATTTGATACATAATCAAATGGAATCAAACCCATGAAAAGAGAATAGAAATGAAGAGACACTATCGTTTGAGCCTCTATTGTTTTCAACGACCCTACCTTGGCCTTCTCTGTATGAATTAATGTAAATGATAATTTTGATGTTCATACCCCCGTATTTATTACAAATCTATACACGAAAAAGAAAAACCTCTTTTACATCATTTATTCATGTCACTCTTGTTGCACGCGGATTGACAGCAAATCCTTTTGTTCGTAAATAAATAAAATCAGTTTCATTCGATTCTGCCTGACCCTCTACTTAATTCAGTGAAAACTTGGTGTGAAGTGTTGGAGCTTGGGGTAGGCCCGGGGCTAGGGTGAGCCGAGAGGGGACAGTGAATGTGTGCAGACCTACTCAAACATAACTTTTCTGGCCACATGCAATATCAAACCATATATGACATCAAAATTAATTTTCTCAATTATTATCACAATACTTCAATACAATAACCAATGTGCAGTGCAAAAATATTTTAGGCCAAATTTTAAAAATTTTTCTTTAAAAGATAATATAATAAAAAGAAATTTATAATTTTAGAGGAGGTCAAATAATTTTGAAAATCTCATGTCTTTTTACATTAAAAATAATATCAAAATTTTTACCTTGGCCCCCTGGGGATGCCATTTACCGCAACCACACCTTCTCTTATGGTATGTTTTCATGATAATAGCAGACTTAACAATCACACTCTCTGAAATGGTCAAAGCCTAATAGAGACATGAGCTCTCATTAGGTGAGCCTCCTAGACAACTACAAAATATTGGAGAAAAAAATAACTTGCTTGATAAGTAAATTTATTTTATCTTATTGTACAATTTCAACCATCACGAACCGCCTCCTCCTATCAACTCTCTTAAATGATAACTTTGTATGTGCATGTCGGATTTGCAACATTTTGTTGCCGTCTTGGACTGGGAAAAAATTGCTTTTGCAAACCACCAAGGTATCTTCTCTCTTTACACAAGTGAAGGAGAGACCAGCGAAGCCAGAAATTTTTTACAGCCGGTCCACATTTCTAGCAGCTAAAACTAATTCTTGATTAAATCTAAAATTGATTATTAAACCTCCAAATAATTTAATTAAATAAAAAGTGATACGAGTATTTAATTTAAATGATTTTTTGTAATTTTAATGGTCATAAAAAGTATTAATTAAAAAATAAAAAACTAAGATCGAGTGTTGGACTTCTGCTAGGTTTGCTTGAGCCAAGGTTTTTTTTTTTTTTTTGGGTAGGACAATTGGCGGTGAACACATCCAATAATCAATAGCAGAAGCTGTAACATGACCCCCATCGCTTCTGAACCGAGTGGGGAACTTTGAAGGATGTATAGTTAAAATGCTTGCGATCATTTAATGCAGCCTCCGGACTCTACTACCCCTAAACGAAACAGATTTTTTTTTTTTTTTTTTTTTTTTTAAATTAAGAAAAACAACCCTCAGCACACAGCAAGACAATCGATAATGATTAATAATCAACCTTCTCAGCTAGGATACCTTCCTATGTCGGTCAAGAAAGCAGAGAATTGATCGATCAAATTAATCCTTGTATGTGCCACTAACACTGAATTTGATTTCTCTAATAATTTGGAGACGAGATAAGATATGCGCGCACACAAATGTGCCACGTGCCACTAACACCTTTGCGATGCAGGCAACAATAACACCAACACTAGACACTCCAGACCCATGTTCTATTACTCCCTTTGAATGATCTCTCTTATAACTTAGAACCACGATACCACAGCATGGCAGCCGAACTCGGCTATCATTTTACGCTGGCATACATCAATTGTCAACACATTATTATTTATGACATGCCACCGATTCAATTCCTAAAGTTACATTGATCACAAAGATGCAGTATGCAGCATCACCTCATTAATTGTCAAACTCATTTGATGCTTGCCTTCAGAAGTGAAGATGTGCATGGCCCGCCAGAAGTCATAAAAGGTATTCCCTTAAATGTGGCCACACCATTATCATCAGTGTAAAGATGCTGCAACCATAGAAAGTTCAATTCAGTCACACCATTTATATTATGTTTGGATGGAAGGATTTGGAAAGAAAAGAAAAGATTTTGAGAGAAAATTAGTTATTTTCTTTCATTTGGGAGTTTTATATAAAAAGAAAAGAAAAGAAATAGAGTGATTTTTAACATAAAAAATTTTCTTTCCAAAAGTGGAGAGAAAATGAGAGAAAAAAAAGTTATCTCATAAATATATCAAATTTACTCTTTTAAAATTGAAAGTAAAACTTTTTATTCCCAGCGAGTCCCATTTCTTTCTTTTTCTTTCATAAAACTCCCAAACAAGACGAATTTTCTCTTCTTTTCTTTTCTCTCCTAACTAATTTTTTCTTTTCTCTCCAAAACTCCCAAACATACCGTTAAAGTTGTTTACCAAGAAAATAAATTTCACATAAGACCGGCAGTCCTATGACTGCAGCTCCCAAGGTCCACATTCTGATTTCTTGACATTTAAGATACAACCCACATATTTAAGTAAGACCAACAAAGAGGACAAATATTTGATTCCATCAATGGGCTAAAGCATCAAAATTGCATAATTAAAAATGAAATGACATGAAATTTGACCAATTTCAACAGATTTTGAAACATCCCAACAAAAGAACAATGAAAAATAAAGGCTGCACCTGAGCTAGACAAGGGGTAAGGCCAACACAGGAGGAACAGCTTGTCTTCCTCACCGGTAAAAGATCTAGGTCATGTTAAAGTTCCAAACTAACAGCTCAAACAGCAAAGTTCAAACAACTTGGCACTTTCTTTCTAGGCTACTGTCATCTGTTAATGTAGCAGGCTCTACTCAAACTGGCAGAGATGTCTTCAGAAGATGCTCAAGAAATTAGAAAAACACATAAGGGGAAGTAATCACAAGGACTTCTTATCACAATTATATTAAGGAGGGCACTCCATGCCAAAATGCCTACAATGAAGACATCATCTTATCCAACTTCCCAAAGACCTTCATTAGAAAAGGGGAACCTTTTAGTGTGCAGATCAGAATAAAGCCAATGAACCTTGATCTGCATTTAAATGACTTAAAGAACCATAGGCAGCTTGTAGGGGTCTTCATTGCTAAGAATTTTTCAACGATGCATTGTCTTGTTTTACTTTATCATTTAATTTTCTTCTTTTGTCATTTCGTTTCGCTTGTGGAGGATGTGAGTTAATCCTTATTTTCTTGCTTTTCTTATCTGCATCTATGGATTTATTTGGGTAGAATATCCTCTTATGGGCATTATTTACTTTGGTTATTCTTTTATTTGAAAAAAATGGTAGCAAACAACAGGACAGAATATTGTAAGATGGATTAATGCTAGCCAAACCCTCAAATGCCATCTCCCAGGCTTGGATGGCTAAATGGCAGGGCAACAGGAGGAAGATGAAGCATATATATCTGAAGGGAACAAGAATTATTGATTGATGACCCTATTGCATGCCCAATTGCTTAACACACAAGCTATTCTTCAGGTAAATCATACCTTAACTGGCTTCACAAAGCAGGAAAAAACCTCTAAATCAAGCAAAAAAGCACATACCGGCGTTATCTTCTCCAACTGCTTCTTTTTAGGATTCAGAACTTCTTCTGGATTGCCTTCATGCCTATATAAAAACAACAAATTCAAGAATATGTACCAAGAATATAACAAAACTGTAGTGATTAGTCTGCATCAATTTGAACTTTTAAAATTTGAGACATAAAACTTCGAGTTTATGAGTGCAATGGCAGTCAAGAATTCTACATCAACAATTCACCAAATTCTTTCAGGAGGAAAAAAGTAGCTAACTCGTAATATGATAACAAAAAAAACCTCTGCTCTCATTAAAATACTCCTCACTCCTCTCCATAGCATTATTGAGTCAAAAAGTAGTACCACACTGAGAGGAGGCTACTTTTAAAGTTGCCAAGTTAGTGCCCAGCCATTACAAGCAGAAAAATAAGACCAACAGCTCCATAGCATATTAATACCAAACAACTCAACAAAGCTCCAGATTGACTTTGCGCATCATTTGTTATACATGAAGTTTTGTGATCACTTATGCATCTTCTAATGAAGCAAAAACCAATTTCCCGAAAGGTTCATATCAATTATGCATCATTTGATACTCGTAAACACTTTTTTCAAAAAAAAAAAAAAAAAAAGAGTTGCACATAGTTATATACAAAAATGGGTCAAATGCGAGCAAAATGAATTTCTTCCTCACTAGGAGGGGTGATAAAATGACCAGTAAGGGTTGCAAAGTAAACCTGTAGGAATTGTAAAGGTATACCAAGGAATGTAACAACTCAACATAGATTTTAAGTTTTATAGTATATTTAGAGGTCGGGCACCAATAAGCAAGAAGTTATGGTGGTAGAAGAAGAAAATCCAAATTGTTATATGAACTAAACAAGAGTATTATAAAAACCTTATAAGTAAAAGAGCCACCGATGCGTTTGAGAATTACAAAATTGGAGGGAAAAAAAAAGATGAAAAACATTATTCGCAAATCAAAAAGTAAGGTGTATAATGAATTATATAAAAAAACTATAAACTAAAGATGGAGAAAAAGAGATTTATAAAATTACCTAACTAAGGGATAGGAAAGGAAAAGATCTAAATAGTATTAGGTATATTAAGAATGAGACCAATAATGTCTTTTTAAGGAATGAGGACATAAGAAAACCTTTAAGTGATAATTTTGACAACCTCTTTAACGATGAGAGCGCAAGAAATATCGATGATATTGTGATGCCATTAAAGTAGACCAATATGGATTTTAAACGCAAAATTCATCCTCATTAAGTAAGAGAAGTCTTAAAAAAAATGAAGAATAATAAAATCATAGGATCCGATTGCATCCCTATTAAGGTGTGGAAATGTTTCGGTGAGGTAAGGATAGAAATGTTGACAAGTCTTTAACAAAATTTGACAAATAAAAAAATGCCCAAAATGTAGAGCGAGAGCATAGTTGTACCATTATATAAAAATAAAGATGACACACAAAATTGTTCCAATTATAGGGTAATTAAATTTATTAGTCATACTATGAAATTGTGGAAGAGAATGATGGAACATAAATTAAAATTGGAGGTAAATATATCTCAAAATCAATTTAGGTTGATATCAGGATAACCTACCACCGAAACCATTCACTTACTCAAAACATTTGATGGAGACGTTTAGACCACATGAGAGAGACTTGCATATAGTATTCATTGATATAAAAAATGCATATGGTATTCATTGATATGAAAAAAAAAAAAAACATATGATAGGGTTCCCACATACATAAGATGGTGGACATTGATGAAAAATGAGATATCCTTGAAATATATTGATATTATCTAAAATATACATGAGAGAGTTGTTATCATTATAAGAACATGTGAGAGTTTAAATAATAACTTCTTAATTAACATTGTGTTTCACCAAAGTTCAATATTAAGTTCCCTCTTTTTTTACAATAATGATAGATGAAATAATGAAAACATATAAGATGAAATACCATGATGTGTATTTTTTTACAGATGATATAATGCTGGTCGATGAAATCAGAAATGTATTATCACTAAATTGGAGTTATGGAGGAATATACTAGAATCCTGAAGATTCAGATTGAATCGAATAAAAACTGAGCATATGATATATATGTTTGGTGATAGTCATCAAAATGATAAAAAAACAATTAAATTAAAGAGACAAAATGTACCAAGGAATGAATATTTTAGATATATTAAGTTCCATCATTCAAAACGATGACAACATAAATAGGGACGTGAATAATAGGATTCAAGTGAGTTGGATAAAATGGAGAATTGCGTCTGGAATTCTTTGCGATTACACAATGTCATTGCAGTTGAAGAAAAAGTTTTACAAAACCGAAATAAAACCACACCAAGTGTTGGGCGATTAACCAACAACAAGAGTATAAAATGATCATAATTGAAATGAAGACCGATAAAATTAAAAAAGATGGTATCAAAAATGAAAAAATGCGAACTAAATTAAGAGTGAGTTCAATTGTTAACGTGGTTTGGAAATGTGCAACAAAAACCTAAAGACACCGGTTAGAAGGAGCGAAACCTCAAATCTAGAAAATTTAGTGAAATGTCAGAGTAGACTATTCAAAATCTAGATACAATTTATCCATAAATATATTAATGTCAAGAATTTAGTTGATGAGATTATTTTAGATCGAAATGAATAGCTTACAAGAATTCAAACCAATTGAATTAATGCACAGTTATTATTATTATTATTATTATTATTATTATTATTATTATTATTAAGTTTCAATAAATAGTTTATTTTTACTTCTTTTTTTCATTATTTTTAGTTTTTAATTTTATTTTCTCTATTTTTGCTTTCAAACTTTAATTTTTTTTTCCTCTCATATCCCCTTTATTGGTCTCTCAAATAGCCAACCATAAAATTTGAGATTAAAGCTCAATTTTTTTTTATTTTTTTATTTTTTTGTTGTTCATATCACTTTTATATCAAAAATAGGAATAAAGCTGCAACTGTGACCTTCAATTACCAAATTAACAAAAACAAGTATGCCAATAGCCTACTTAAGGATATTCTCGTAGCATTCTTGTTCTGCGACTTGAACTGCTTGTAGAAACATCTTATATTTTGTATATATGTATAGTGTGAATAGAATGAGAGCTTACCCACTGAATGAAACACGCTCTCCAAGTTTCGCACCCTCAGGAGGGAGTAAAGGTTCCACAGCTGTATGATCTTCATTTGAAGCACATAATACCTGTGACAAAAAGATCAATACCACAAACAGAAAAATGCATGGCCACGTGTGGCAATCCTTTGGTTAATTCCAAGCATAAAATAAGCTTAAACAGATCCATTGAAGAACTGAGCAGATAGATGTATACATATAAAGTAAGAGTTCTTCCTTTTGAGTGATCAACAGAGACAGGATTAGCCAACTTTTTTTAATAGTACTGCAGCAGGCTTCTGTTTTTGCAATGCTTCCATGTACCCAATTCAAGATATGAAGTTGCAGAAGTCTATGTCGACTTTTGCTCAATTTTAAGGAGAAGCATACTTACTTTTTTTTCATCTTTTGCAGAATTAGCCATCTGACACAAACTAAATACTAAAAGGCATCACAACAGTTCCAAGCAACCAAACTAAATGCCACAAGGGAAATCCATATGCTAGCTGGAAAATGCTAAAAATTGGTAGAACAGAGACCACATTGATGCACTTCTGATGTTTTACACTTGTAATTTTAAGAGAATGCAGAAATCTATACCAGTCCTTCAGACATGACATCCCGCAGCTTTCCAGGTTTCACATTTGTAATAAGCACCACCCTGCGTTTCTGCATGATAATGATGTGAACCAGACTGCTTAATGCCATAATCAAAGTAACTGGCCAAGGTAGAGAGAGATAAAAGTTGAAATTTTGAAAAGAAAAACCCCCGTAAAGAAAATGTAACAAAAACCAAACTATTCCCATTGATCAAATAGCATTCATACCATCAATTCATTTGGAGTGCAATATTTTGCTAGGCCACTAACCACTTGCCGCAACTTGGAATCTCCAATGTCTATCTCCTCAACAAGTAAACTGCCTCACATATCCAAAGAAAAATGCATTAGGAAAAATGAAAGACATCTTTCAAGATTCTTGGGTTGTAGGTCAACATCCTAAGATCCCATTTTATTATAGAAGTGAATTTTTTTTTAAGATGATGATAATAAGAACAAGAACAAGAAGAACAAGAACTATGTCTCTCTCTCCATTTCAGCTGTATTACAGCAACTAGGTTAATGAAAAATGTTTGTCAGAGGAAAAATGTTTGTCAGAGCACAATTTATTTTTTAGCATTTCCAAGCAATTGGAATGGGAATGGGTGTAGTTCCAATTTCCACAAGGTGTAAGGCATTGGTCAGAAGAAAGTAAAACATTGTCAGCATACCTATCAGCTGATGGATGCTTCCAGGCTTTGCGGATAAGGCCAACCTGTATGTTAAGCAAATTGACGCTAACCTCTTTATCTTTTTCAGCAGCATCTTTATCAGGCAGTTTCTTCTGTGCCACAGCTTCAGCATCTTTTGCAACGTTGTTCTGAAATTGTCAAGGAGAATTCAATTGTGATGAACATTTAATAAATGGAAGCACACAAATAAATTAATCAAAGACTCTAGAATTTTTATAAGCATGCATTTATCACATCATTTCTTTTCGTACTGCTTGCTCTCCTTTACATTCTATAAAAACAGACATGGAAAACAATTTAATGGCAGGAGGTAACAAGAAGCTTCTTCCCTATCCCTATTCTCTATTACAGGACTATGTAAAAGCCATAGTAGTCAAAAGCGCGCTTTAAGCGCCAAGCGCAGCGAGGCACCCCTTTAGGGCTTTTTTCAGAAAAAGCCCAGCGCAGATGAAAAAGCGCAAAAAAGCGCACAAAGCGCAAAGCGCTGAAAAGCGTCGCTTTTTCATTTTTTATGTCAATGTTCTGCAGCAGCAAGCTTCTCCTTATGCTTCTCCTTCTCCTGCTACTGCTGCTGCTTTTTCTGCTTCTGCTGCTTCTTCTTCTTCTTCTTCTCGTCCTTCTGCTTCTGCAGCAGCAAGCTTCTCCTTATGCTTCTCCTTCTCCTGCTGCTGCTTCTTCTTCTTCTGCTTCTGCTTCTGCTTCTGTTTCTGCTTCCTTTTTTTTTTCTTTCTTGCTTGCTTTCTTTCTTTCTTCCTTTCTTCTCAGTTCTGTAATTTTTTTCCTGCATCCTTTTTCAGTCCTTTTCCCCTCCCCCCTCCTGCATCCTCTTCAGGCCTCTTTTCTTTTCTTTTTCTTTTCAATTGCTGTACTGTAATTCTTTTTTTCCTTTGATCTGCAATTTCCCCCGTGTTCTGTAATTTCCCCCCTGTTCTGCCCATTTTTTTGTCTGTGTCATTTTTTTTGCTCTGCCTATATTTGAAAGTGTTTGTTGGGTTTATTGAAAGTGTTTGCTGCAATGACTAGTCAACTACTTTGTTCTCTTAATGTGTATGTTCTTCATGTGAGTGCAAGGGACAATGTAATATCACAAAATAAAGGAAAAGGAAAAGGAAAAGCTATTGCAAGTTCATCTAGTAGGGTTCACATAAAAGATGAAGAGTTAGATTTAGATAATGATGTTGAAGAGGAGGATTTGGAGGACTACGAATCAACTCATGATGAGGAGGATGATGAGATTGAATTGGAGGAAGACGAAGATGACGACTAACTAGGAGCTTCATGATCTTTTATTGTTTTTTAATTTTATATATTATCATTAAAAGTTTTAACTCTTATATATGTTAATATTCTAGTATTATAATATATTTCATGTGCTATTATTGTATATTTAAATATATATTTTAATTTTATATCTTAAATGCGCTTTATATGAAAAAGCCTACGCTTCACTTTGCGCTTAAACCCCAGGAAGATTTGTCGCTTTTTTGCGCTTTTCGCTTTTAACTACTATGGTAAAAGCTCAAGCTGTATGCACTTCCACCAGTTCTTGAATTAGATTGTATGAATGCCTAGTGAAATTTTTTACCACCACCATCCAACCTGAATGAACACCAAAAAAAAAAATCAAAGAGAAAGAGAGAGAGAGAGAGAGAGAGAGAATCGCATCATCACCTTTGAGATATATTGATGAGATGTGGTGTCATGAACCAGTAGGATATTTGATTCAAATATCCCACAAAGGAAAACTAATATAATCAAATAGTTGATTGAATGTAAAATATTTATTTTTGAAATGAAGAAATACCACAGGAGGACTTGTTTTCAAAGGATCCACTTCTGTACCACCAGCACCTTTCTTGCTCTGTTGAGTCTTTTTTGCATTTGAATCTGAGTCCACCTTTGCTACACTTTTCATAGCCTGGAAAAAGATAACATAAAATTGACAAAAAAAAAAAAAATCGTTTATTTTACAAAATGGTGAAACAGCAACAAAAAAGAGTAACTAGCAACAGAAGCAGCATAGGATTTTTTTAAAATATATATATATTATGTTTAGAAATTTGGATTTTCACATACAACACCCACAAACCAACTCAGAGACATGGGTGATCATCCCCAAAGATTATGTTGCAAGTACACCTTATCTCCTCATGACAACTCTTGCACATGCCAAAGTGCAAAATGCAACAGTCAGGCTAACAAGATCAGTATTTCCAAAATATACGTCTAGAGACAAGTAGCCAAAAGAAAATATTGGAAGATAATTCTTCCCACATTTAAATGAGAGAAATTCACTCACTGGAGGCTCAAATGCAGTCTTCTCTAACAAAATATTTTCAAATAGTCCTCCAAGACCCTCCTTATTCTGCAAAATGATTGAGAAGGTCAAAAGATAACTTTACAAGAGATACAAATAACAGATAGAATAAGTGGAGACTTTACAAGAGATACAAATAACAGATAGAATAAGTGGAGAATATGTCCAACCACAAGATCAGAGATTACAAGTTAAGGACTAATTAAGATGGCAACCAAAAAATGCTCGAGCCATTTTTGGACATATGCTGGTTTTCAAAAGAAATCACCAGCCAAACCAGGCTGATCAGTTTTCAATTTGTTGTAACTGCATTGACTGTACAAATTATAGAAAGCCAGTGAAATCAGTTTCCCCACATTTTTTGGCGAGTACTGCAGAGTTCTCGGTGATTCAAAGAAAAGAATTTGAATCAAAAACAACCCGAAGATTGGTCCCAGATCAGACATTAAGGAACAACGGCTATTGATCAACCTTGCAACTCATGATTCCCACCAAGAGACACTGAAAAATGCTGAGATTTTGTGATTACTTCGGCATCAGCAACCAATTTTGACGAATTAGAGAGAGAGAGAGAGAGAACACAACCAGGAAATAGCCAGGAAATAGAGGCTATGGATTGTATAAGTTCAAACCCTAATTTCTGAGAGAGGTTGGGATGGCTGATCAATGAGTAAAGGTTCCTCCAAAGGGAAATTGCTTTTTTCTGAAGGTCAAACTACAAAATAATAATAATAATAATAATAATTGCTTTTTTCTGAAGGGCAATCTACAAAAATTTATCTTTGGTTTGGTTCGTTTTCAAGATGCCAACCCATAGATCAAAAAAGTTGCAACTAGTTACCTGATGGTTTTGTCCATTAGCATTTTTTACCCCCTCCCCCGTTTTCAAGAAAATAAGGGAAATGCTACGTGCATGGAGTGTGAGAGCCCCCCCCCCACCCCAAAAAAAAAATCACCCCTGATTTGATCATTTGAGACAATTTTTTCATTCAAAACCCTAGATGAAACCCATAAATTACAAAAATCATATTCCTTAATCAATCATTTGATCAAAAGTGGATGGGTTCTTAAATGGATTTGAGCAATGATGGCAGCCTTACGATGTCTTTGGGCTTTGGAATCATAGAGAATGCAATTTTTCGTAAGCAATATTTAAAATGTTGAGCTGATGGTGTCAAAATGCTAATGAAGGAAACCAATGGGTAGTACATGCGAATTTTTTAACAAGTTGGTAATTTGAAAACAAGCCAAACACAGGTAGTTTTCATAGTTTACCCTTACTTATATACATATAAGATTATGGATAAAATAAAAAAAGAAAATGAATTAGTTCACTTCTAAGTAGACAACCTTCAGTGAGAGTATCTGTACTGCACATAGTGCAACCTCATGGCCTTAGTGTTTTTCTTAGACCTAAAGCTATTCCAAGCTTCTATTTCCCAGTTTGATGGTAAAACAATAATATCTACAAGCTTCTTAGAGGCAGGCTAGTACATAGTCGACACCAACCATACTTGGTGCCCCCAAATAATTTTATTTATTAACTTTTCCAAGGAACAAACCAGGCATCATTGCATTCGGGCACCCTGAAAAGACTGATGGCCAGAACACTTTAAGGGAAGTACATGGGAACGTAGAAGAAGAGCTCCATACTGAGAAAATTGTGGTTCAAAGAGAATTGCGCCACACCTCAACCTCCTGCCCCCCCCCCAAAAAAAAGAGCTTGTAGGAGTATATAATAGTCAAAGTAAAGCATTCCTAACCTGAATGTAATCCATCCACCTCATCACATTGGGGAACTTTTGTGTATCTCTCTTTGAAAGACCAAACTGACAACAGAAAATAAATATGAAACCAATCAATGAGAAAATTTGCCTTCATCATCAACATATCTATGAGTTATGGAAAATTACTTGTAATGAGGTTCCAAAATTTAACGAATAGCTCCACCTTAGAAACAGGCAAGAGAAGCTGAGGTGAAACCTCATAACTAACCAAAATGAATATTGCTCACCACAAAAGAGTGTATTATAGAAAATACTACTACATCCGCTTCTGATGGCTTTAATCCATCTCCCAAGAGAACTGACTTATGAGCTAAATCATTGTTCAGTTCTTTGAGAGCCCCAAAGCAAGCTTCTGAATCTACAGGGAAGCTCTCAGAAAATTCTAACCACTTTGTCACCTAAAACAGAAATGTGGATAAGGATATCAAGAATTGAATAATAATTTCAGTTTGAGAATGAACTCCATACAACAAACAAATGGATTCAGCAATTGATGCTTGAATATCAGATGGAGCTTAAGACAAGATTAATTGTAGCAAAGTTACCTCATCGGTATTTTGAAGAGAAGCTCCAGACGAATTTAAAATGTTCAAATACAAGCTCTTGGTATCATTTTGAGCAGTATTGTGTAAGAAAACTTTCTGCAAAAAACCAACTACCGTTCAGCAATCAGATAGGCAAAACACTATCAAAATACTCAGAATCATGCAAGCCTATTGGTATATGAAATCTTCAATAGCAGATTTAAAGTGATTCTAGGTTACTCAGGCTTTTTCTTTCCCCAAAAAAAAATAAATAAATAAATAAATTGGGGGTGAGGGATTTTATATTGCATAGTTTTGAATGAAGAAGGATAATGAGAAATTTTGTTAACCCACAGCATAAACAAATACAGAGATTCAAGGACCACGATTTAACACACACAGTGCCGCAAAGAACATAATTAACAATAAGAACTTTGGGGAATCATGCCCTCCCCCCACAATGCACTTGTCAAACTCGTTCACCAAGTAAGCATCATGGAGATGGCCAAAACCCGATTTCTATGGCAGGGTAGTAGACTCTTTCACCAAACTTAGTTTGAAGAGAGAGAGAGAGAGAGAGAGAGAGATAACATGATTCAAAATACGAATTTTGGGGAATCCTGCCCCGCCCGCAACAAACAATGCACTGGTCAAACTCGTTCACCGAGTAAGCGTCATGGAGATGGCCGTACCCCATTTTTAGATAAGGGCAATAAACTCCGTCCCCATGCTTAGTTTCGAATGGGCATGAAAAACAACCTTCCCAACTGAGAGATAAATAACAGAAAACGGAAAACTAGAAACATTCATTCAAACATCTAACATGAGACTAACAAAAATTAAACATGTATACGAAATAGGAGATTGCATCGACATTGCAGTTTAAAGAATGAAATGAAGAATTTTGGTCAAAAGAAGTTCCTACAGGGTCTAAAGAGAAGCGCTTGCATAGAGAAGTAACAATCATCTCCTGTCTACTTAAACTGGGACATGGCTTGCTTCCTGCCTCCTCGATCGTCATTTCTCTCCTCTCTCTCCCTCTCTCCCTACTGCGTCTTTCGTCTTCAAATCAGGGACACGCTATGATAGCATTGGCAATAGCGCAAAGCGAGCTTCATAGATTAGGTTAGGGCTTTTACTTTTTGATTGAGGTAGGTTTTTAGAATTTGGGCTGGCCTAAGTAAGGCCCATTCAAATACAGACCTCCCCCAAACTTAATAACGGGCTCAGCTTCTCCAGAGTCCCAAGTCCATATTTTTCTCCGCAACTTATTTATTTATTTATTTTTTTAAGTGTATTACTTGCCAACCGCAGCTGTTATTCAGATTTCATCCAATTAATTCAAATGAATATTATGAAACCCATTACGTGATTACTCTCCCAATACCTATCTCTCCATTTTTAAAATTCGAATTCAAAATTTTGATTAAGAAAATCTAACACACGACTGCTACATTTACAACGTATTAGTGTCTTCAACTTAATATGTCCCCTTTTACTATGGGTTTTTTTTTTTAATAAAAAAAATATTACTTTTGGGTGCTTTAGGGGTCTAAATCCCATTATGTTATTATCAACAACAATGTAAACCCTAATTTTCTATCACAAATTTTTGTCTTGTTTTTATTCCAGATCAAATTTTAGATGCCAAGCAAAACTAAATTTACTATTTTCCTCTTCTATGATAGAAGAGAAACCCGGCCATTGGGCTATAATTCAAGTGTACTGTCCTCTCTCTCTCTATATAAAAGTTTCAAATTTGAGTCTCACTGTGTATAAAAAAAAAAAACAAAAAAGACCCAATTGGAGAAAAAGTTTAAGAAAGCGACATGTTTAATAATTTGGAACCATGAGCATTCCCGAAGTGAAAGGTCAAAATTAGAAGGTGAAGGCAATGTCACCCTAGGTTCGAAATCGGGCTAATTTTGGCATGTTTATGTAAGAAAATTAATTTGATTCAATTTGAGTTGTTCAAGTTAGTCGATATATGAGTGGATTAGCAAGTTGATCACATAAATTAGTAAGTAATATAAACACTCATACTAAAAATTTCACAGATGATTGATTTAACAAATTTATTATTATCAAAATACTATACAATAAAAAGAAGGGGAAAATAATAAAAATATGAAATTCAAAATGAAATCCACGAGAGATTCTTTTCTTGTCTCATATCCAACTTTCTTTATTTTTATTTAGTAATACAACAACCATAACAATAATCTAAATTTTAATTTCAAAATTTAGGATCAACCTTCTTAGAAACAAATATGAAGTAATTAAAATATAGATAATATATGATATTAAAAAAAAAAAAACCACACACGCACATACACACCACTCAAATACACTTTATAATACAAAAAGTGATGATTTAACTTATTCTAATTCTCTTACGCTACTCATTTCTATCATAAATCATTTTTTCAGTTAACGCTTTTACTATCATATCTTTGCGAATATATTGTATCTAGATTTTTAACGGTCTACCTCATCATTTTACTAAATCTCATATATTTAAACTCTATACTCTCCTAACCGGTGCGTTTTTGAGTTTTCATTATACATTGACAAACCACCTCAAATGATACTCTCACATTTTATTCACAATTGAATTTAGTTCCAATTTAGTGAGTATCTATTCATTTCTAATCTTATTTTTCCTAGTTTTATCACATATTAACATTTTCATTTCAGTTACAGTCATTTTTTGTTCTTGTTATTATTTAATGGCCTAATATTCGGTATCATACAGTAGTATATATCTTACTATCATTCTATAAAACTTTTCTTTTAGATGTAGTGATATCATGCGATCACAAAAAACTCAAAATGTCATTCTCCATCTCATCCAACCCGTTTGGATCTTACAATTTATATCTCTATCTATGTTATCGTCATTTTGGATAATGGATTCAAGATATCTAAAACGTTCACTTTTTGATATGTTATGTCTTTTTAATATAATCGTTTCTTTATTGTTTTGACAATTATCACTAAACGTGCATTTTATGTACTCCGTTTTAGATCGATTCAATCTGAATTCTTTAAACTCTAGTGTGTCCTTTCATAACTCCAATTTAGCATTAATACCCTCTCTAGTTTCATTTATCAATACTATATCATTTGTAAAGAGTATACACCATGATATTTCATTTTGGATACTTTTTGTGATTTCATCTAGTACTATTACAAACATAATTGGATTTAAAGCAAATTCCTGGTGGAGTCCAATATTTATTGGTAAACTATCACTTACCACCCGTAAGTTCTTGCTTTGGTGATAGTTCCATCATATATATTTTTTATGAGATTAATGTATCTAATGGAAATTACTTTCTTTATCAACGCCCACCACAATATATTTTTTAGAATCTTATCATACGTTTTTTCTAAATCAATGAATACCATATGTAGATTTCTTTTCTATATTTTAAATGTCTCTATTAAATATTTTAATAAATAAATTATTTCGATAGTGAATCTTCCTGCCATAATAACATAATTTATAAATTTATGCGTATCAAGGGTTGTTCATAATGTTTAGTATGAATAAGCGCTATTACATTCAATCCATAAAAATAATTTGTCAAAATTCACAAAGCATACATCTCGAATTATGGTGTAGAATTTAAGTTTATGTTGTAACAAAAATTTAAAAATATTTATTTGATAGTTACGAAACCAAAAATCAATAATAAAACAAATAATATATATAGTTACAATTTTCAAATCAAGAAAAATAAAAGAAATTATATATATATGATGGACAAGTCGGATTAAGACTACAATTCTATCAAAATACAACGGATGGCCAAAATTTTAAGCTCCCACAAATTGTAGAATAGCGTAAACGGGAAAATTATAAATGGGTATGGATAGGGCGGATAGACGGTATTATTCGACGAATTTATGCTTACTTCTATTCACTCAACCCTCACCCCCAACCAAAAAACAAAGCCTAATTTTCATGCTAACGGTTTTCCCCGATGCATCTTAACCAAAACGTTGAACGTTGTGGTCAAATACGATCTAAATTTTGTTTGGTCTGCGGGAGTAGATGATTGGCTGAAGTAACTAGTGCAGTTTTTTTCCTTTTTTTTTAGTCAAATCACGACTTACAACATAAATCTATATAGAATTACAATTATCATAGTCCATCCGAGCTAAAATAATGAAAAATAAACCTTTACTAACTTATTGACATCTCTTCGTGAAACCTGGGTTTGGTCTTCTTGGTGAGGTTAACACTTTCTTGGATAATTTTTTTTTCTTCCTTCGATTATTGGAGCTTCAATTTCATTCGTTCGTGTGGTACTTAGGCTTTATGGTTTATACACATTGACATGCTCTTTTTCTTGGTAAGTAAGTGTTGGAGGTGAATTATGACTTCACAGATACCGACTCTTCGTTAACCTGAGTAGTTGCCATCAAAGGGATGTGATACCTACAAAAATTGCTGGAGGATGCTCCGACGGGGAGATTCCGACGCTTAAGTCAGAAAAAACGATTTTTGTATATAAAGAAAACAGACTGGGAGCTCGAGACAGTGATTCCCTATGATTGGAGTGCCTAATGTGTAAGACCCAGAGAGCGTACCTGTTTTGAGGGGTTTTGAGATGTTTTATACCTATAAGAGTCGTATGCTACTGCAATGCTTCAACCCTACCTTTCTTATCGAGCCGATCCAGAAATCTCGGGGATTCAATATTTTCGAATCAACTGTAATTCCTATCTTTTGAAAACTTTCATATTCTGGGGGAACCTTCCCTTAACTGAAAGATCCTTAAGATGTCTTTCGCCGTGAAGGACAGAAGTTAATAGGATATTTCGGTCTTCCTTTATGATCGTTGGAATCGTTAGCTATCGATCGGTCATTTGACCGGTGAAAGGTCTTCAAGGCTATTTCAGTTGGGGGACCGACCATTAGATACCCGATCAGGGTGATTATCCTTACTTGATGAATCACATTCGGCTATTGGGATGACTGAGACCTTATCGTTCAGTAGATCTAGGCGACTAAGACCTTTCGGTAGATAGACATATTTAATCCTCGACCGGTAGTTGTCCCTCGTGGGCTTTTCGTGTAGGCCTTTCCAATACTGACTCATCGGATCTGATCTCAGGACCTTATCACATCATTTGCCCCCGACTCATAGCTTTCTTAGTAAAAAGACACTATGAGTAATGATTGTTGAAAAAGGTGTGGAGTTTTTTAATGTGACTCTTGTCATTTTTATTTCCATGAACCGTTTTCGATATGCTTCATAAGGGTTTACACTCTTTAGAGAGTATTGCATCTCATTATTATCACTGCTTTTTCAACTTTTCGAAAAGCCTCTCCTTATATACAAAATGTCGAAAGAAACTTCCTCATCGCGTAGTATAAACTGTATTCAGAGTACCATGACTGAAGAGAATTTGACGGAAGTCCAGAGGGAGATGTCGCTCGGAAGCAACTTTGAGTTTGTGTTGCTCGACGAAGGGGATAGAGCGAGTTTTGCCCCTGATAGTTGTGTTCCAGTGTATAAGCAGTGTGTGAAGTATGGCTTGAGGATCCCGTATATGACCCATTATCGGGGATCTTGAGGTATTAGAACATTCATCATTCGTTGCTGATTCCAAGTATCTGACGCTTTGTGATTGCCTTAATTTCCATGTTAGGGTTTTTCCGTATTCTTTTTGACTTAGAGATTTTAGGGACCCTTTTTTCTTTAGAGCATTGTAGTTTCAAAGGGTCTACCCACGGCTGGTATAAGCTTTAAACCCGTCGGGAGTCTTGTTGAAAATTTTTCTATAGTGAGTCCCAAGAAAACACTGGATGCAAAAATTTTTCTACATAAGATTTTTGAACAGGGATCTCCTTCTAGTATTTTCGGATGTCAATCAAGTACCTTTCTTGAACGTGAAGATCTCGAATCTTCTCCGTTATTCTCGTTTTTTACGTGCTGTGGCCCGCTACTGTGAGGCTTGTCGCAGGAGCTCATGGATAGACTGTTTGATAGAAGACGAAATGTTGCTATTGACCGACTTGCTGATGGACGAAACGAGATAGATCACCAAGCCCCTCTTACTGGAATGACAAAGAATACTGTGGGTTGATTCTGCGTCGGTTATAGACTCTAATCTTCTTGATGAGGTTTCTACCGAGCGAGAAATGCGACCAAATGCGAAGAGGAGGCCATATGATGCTTTTCTTGAGTCCCAACGAAAAAGGTCAAGAGCTTGATCGCCCAGCCCTCCTGTGAGAGAGGAATAGTCGGTAGGAATTGGAGGGCATGAGCCTCCCTTAGTGTATTCTAAAATAGGGGAGGGTTCACTGGTTAATAATGAAGTTGGGGAGAGAAGTACGCTAGACGAGGGTCCCTTTGAGGCGACCAGAAGTGCTCCGGTTCAAGATTCGATGCGGACGGAAGAGGCCTTGGTGACGCATGCTTCTACCGCCCTCTGAGAGAAGTATCGGAATGGTCTTCTTAGGAGTCCCAATACCTTCTATAGGATATAGCGGACGAGTACTGTGTCCCACCACCTATTCCAGTTGAGTCCCTTACCAGGGAGGAAGAGGATTTTGAGGAAGGATCGATAGCGGTCAGCGTGGGGAGTTGTCAATTTAACTTTATCGATTCTCAAGCGGCGCTACAGTTGTCCAAACGGTTTGAGTTCTCTCCGCAACTTGCCTTTCGAACGATGTCTTTGGATTGCGTTGATAAGACCATCCATTCTCTCTGTCTTACAGTAAGTATTCTTTCTATTTGGGCTACGTTTGGTTCTTATTACCTCATGATTCTGACAAGTATACTTCTTCTCAGGTTTCAGCTCTGACTGAGCTTCAGAGGACGTGGAGAAAGGAGTGTGATGAGCAGTTTGCTCGTATGAGCAACCAAGTGCTGGTACTAAAGGATGCTCTAAAAAATCAGGAAAAAAACATCGAAGAGGAAAAAGACAGACAGATCAGGCGATTTCAAGAAGACCTTACTTCGGCCCAGGCTCGTTGTGAAGAATTGGAAGCGGAGGTGTGTATTCGAGGAGCGCGATTAATAGTTGCTGAAACATTAGCTCATCTCCAGGAGGAATCCCTCCGAAATGCCGAACAAGAGATAGCTGATCTCAAGACGTCTGCTGCCAAAGACACTGTCAACCTTCAGCTTTCTCAGCACATATTACTCAAGTGTCTGAAGTATGCTGAAGAGATTTTTTGACAAGTCGGTCAGTACGAGACTCTGCCTCCTCTTGAGGGGTCAGCGGATTCGAATTCTGCCTAGGTTTCTTCCAGTGCTCCCTTGTAATTTTGTGTCATCTAACATGGAGAAGTTTTTACTCCATAACTCATTGGAGTATAATGATTTTCAGTGAGAAAGTTTTGAATGCTTTATCCCGTTAGTCCGGTGGGGGGACTCGCCCCCTTGATAATGCTCCTGATCGATTGAGTCGGTGTGTCCAAGATTTGGTGTTTGATTGGGAACCTTCAAGGTTAGAGTCGTGTCCATCCATTCGGGGAGATTGATCCCCTTTATTCAGAAGGTCTGGGTGGCTGAGGCCCATTGGTCGATTAGAAAACTTAGGAGTTAGAGCCGTGTCCACCCGTTCGGGGAGTTTCATCCCAACTTAACTACATATTCGTTCGAAAGATCTAGGCGACTGAGGCCCGTCAGTTGATTAGAAAACTTAGAAGTTAGGGTCGTATTTGCCTGTTCGGAGAGTTTCATCCCAACTTAACGACACATTCGTTTGGAAGATCTAGACGACTGAGACCCATCGGTTGATTAAAAAACTTAGGAGTTAGGGCCGTATCCGCCCGTTCGGGGAGTTTCATCCCAATCTTAACGACACATTTGTTCGGAAGATCTGGGTGATTGAGACCCGCCGGTTGATTAGAAAACTTAGGAGTTAGGGCCGTATCCGCCCATTCAGAGAGTTTCATCCTAACTTAACGACACATTCGTTCGAAAGATCTGGACGACTGAGACCCATCGGTTGATTAGAAACCTTAGGAGTTAGGGTCGTGTCCGCCTATTCGAGGAGTTTCATTCCAATCTTAACGACATATTCGTTCAGAAGATCTCGGCGATTGAGGCCCCCTGGTTGATTAGAAAACTTAGGAGTTGGGGCCGTGTCCACCCGTTCAGAGAGTTTCATCCCAATTTAATGATACATTCATTCAGAAGATCTGGACGACTGAAACCCGTCAGTTGATTAGAAAACTTAGGAGTTAGGTCCGCATTTGCCTGTTTGGGGAGTTTCATCCCAATTTAACAATACATTCGTTTGGAAGATCTTGGCGACTGAGTCTTGTCGGTTGATTAGAAACCTTAGGAGTTAGGGTATTGTCCGCCCATTCGGGGAGTTTCATCCTAATCTTAACTACATATTCGTTCGGAAGATCTGAACGACTGAGACCCGCCGGTTGATTAGAAAACTTAGGAGTTAGGGTCGTGTCCGCCCGTTCTGAGAGTTTCATCCCAACTTAACAACACATTCGTTTGAAAAATCTAGGCGAATGAGACCCGTCGGTTGATTAAAAAATTAAGGAGTTAGGGTCATGTCCGCCTGTTCGGAAAGTTTCATTCTAACTTAACGACTCATTCGTTCAGAAGATTTGGGCGATTGATACCCGTCGGTTGATTAGAAAACTTAGAAGGTAGGGTCATGTCCGCTCGTTTGGGGAATTTCATCCCAATCTAAACGACACATTCGTTCGAAAGATCTGGACGACTGAAACCCGCCGGTTAATTAGAAAACTTAGGAGTTAGGGTCGTATCCACCTGTTCGGGGAGTTTTTTCACCACAAATCATTAAGAATCCTGTGCTGCGTGTTATTAATGCGTAACAGGAGAAAATCGAAACCTTCATCAGGGGAAAAGCGTGGGGAACTCCGGGTCATAGGCCGGGCAGATGCTAATGGGTATATAAGACTCATGCCAATTGTCTTCATCGTAGACTTGGAGGATCACCCTTCCTGGTTCATTGTGTAGTGGCCTAGGATCCGACTGATAGGGCGGCTCATTCTCCTGTGGTGCATTATGCCTGCCGGGGGAAGGTAGGTTCCTCTCCTCCGCATTGATGAAATACTGCAATTTATCACTGCGATCCAAGAATTTCAACTCGTCCTTAAACCTTTTGCACTCGTCGATCGTATGGCTGTAGTCCCGATAGAAATGACAGTACTTGGACTTGTCCTTATTGGGATCTTCTTCCGTGGGTCTAGGGGACTATCTCACATATGACTTATTTTTTATCTGATATAAAACCCGACTTGGGGTTTCATTCAGCGGAGTGTAGATGCTGAACCTTTGTGATGATAGAACTCCTAGTTTGCTTCTCTTCAGAGAAGGCTGACGGGGCAATCGGCTACGTTCCTTTCTGCTAAGGTGTTTTCTCTATTGGTCGAACGCCTCTGTATCTTTTGCCGCGATATATTTCTCCGCTCGGGAGTAAAATTCTTAGATGGTTGCTGGGGGCTTTTTCGTGATAGATACTTTCATGTTCGAAGGACACAAGCCCATTAGGAGAGCTGCCAGTGCGATGTTGTGGTCCAAGGCGGGGACCTTCAATATTTTTGTCTTAAATCTTTCCATGAAACCTCTTAGAGACTCTTCCCCCTGTTGTCGCAATGATAGTAGAAATGTTGACTTCCGCTTGGCTCCCCGACTGATTAAAAAATGAGTTTCAAACTATTGTCAGAGTTGTGCGAAACTCTTGATACTGAGCGGCGGAAGAGAGTTAAACCATGTCAGGGTATAACCATTGAGAGTGGTGGGAAAGTGTTTGCACATCATTACATCCGAGAGGTCTCTGGAGACCATAACTGTTATGAAGTGGGCGGTATGGTCGTGAGGGTCATTGGTTCCATTATATCTCTCCATAGGAGATAAAAGGACATCCCTCGGCATTGGTCCTGAAGAGATTTTTGAATCGAACGACGATTCGCCTAGGGGGTGTAGAGGATCTTCTCTACCCCTTGCACTTGCTCTTTTATGCTCAGCGGCCATGAGTTGTTCGATCTATTTTTTCAAATCTTCGGGGTCATATTGGAAGACCACCGACGGTTCAGGAAACTCTCGTCTTGGTGGTCGTTCGTATTCGGACCCTGCTACAGATGAGTGGCCGTCTGGCCCGAGGGTTTGGCTGAGTCTCTCTAATTGTTTACTCATTCTTTGGAGTATCGACTCTAATCTCTCCATTTGGAGTTGGTTCGCCTGCTCTAGCACTGGCACTGAGGCCATGATCAACTGCTCTTGAGTCACGGGTTGTAGGATTTGCTCCGGATGGGACGGCCGGGGAGAAAATGCGTGATCACGACTAGGATGATTGGGTGCCGAAGGGGTGATAGGTTCAGTGGGCATATGGGCGTGCTCTTCTACAGCGGGAGTGACCCTCGAGGACTTGCTAGTTCTCGGAGGTATAGTCATCAGCAGAAGTCACTCTAGTCTGTTCCTACGGACGACGTCAATCTGTCGAAAGTGAGTTATGACTCCACAGATACCGGCTCTTCGTTGACTTGAATAGTTGCCGTCAAAGGGATGTGATACCTACAAAAATCGTCGGAGAGTGCTCCGGCAGGGAGACTTCGACACTCAAGTTAGAAAAGAGCGATTTTCGTATGAAAAGAAAACAGACTGAGAGCTCGAGAGAATGATTCTTTGTGATTGAAGTGCCTAATGTGTAAAACCCAGAGAGCGTACATGTCTTGGGGGTTTTGAGATGTTTTATACCTGTGAGAGTCGTATGTTGTTTCAATGCTTCAACCCTACCTTCTTTATCGAGCCGATCCGAAAATTTTGAGAATTCAATATTTCGAATCAACTGTGATCCATATCTTTTGGAAACTTTCATATTCTGGGGGGAACCTTTCCTTAACTGAAAAATCCTTAGCATGTCGTTCGCCGTGAAAGACGGAAGTTAATAGGATATTTCGGTCTTCCTTTATGATCGTTGGGATCGTTAGCTATCGATCGGTCATTCGATCGATAAAGGGTCTTCGGGCTCTTTCGGTTGGGGGACCAACCATTGGATACCCGATCAGGGTGATTATTTTTACTTGATAAATCACGTTCGGCTATCAGGGCGACTAAGATTTTATCGTTCGGTAGACTTGGACAACTGAGACCCTTCGGTAGATAGACATATTTGATCCTTGATCGGTAGTCGTCCCTCGTGGGCTTTTCTTGTGGGTCTTTCCAAGACTGACTCATCGGATCTAATCTTGGGACCTTGTCCTATCAGTAAGGAATGCATCAACACCCATTTGTGTAAATTCGACATGAAGAAGTAATTAGAAAGAATGTGTTTAAAAATATTCAATTGCCGCTGTCCTACTCGTGAGACTTTTTGAGTTTAGGATAGGAAAAAAGGAAGATAAAAGTTGAGCAACATGAGCTATGATATCGTTTTATTGTATGGATTTATTATTTCTAAATGAGATATGTTGGAAAAATAGTCTAATATAAAATCATATCAAATATTTTGTTAAATTATCATAATTAAAATTTAATAAATTGAAATTAAAAACTTAAATCGGATTGAAAATATACCTAATTTTATAGTTAGAAACCATACAAAAATGAAATCCTGATTTGGATAGAGTGTAATCTCTCTATATGACGAGAGTATTAGAGAATTATAGTGATATATTAATCTAAAAATCATAACTCTATTTATAGATATAGAAGATAACTTTAATTCTAAATTCATAACAGAATTTGTCTATATAATTTATTTTAGTTATCTTATCGAATTTATATGAATTTGAATAACTTTTTAACTAAATTTAAGTCTCAATATTTCCTATTTAATCCATTATAAATAGATTTTGATAATAATATATATGAATTTAGGTAACTTTGATATAGATTTAATTTATGATTTTGATAATATATAATACATGATTATTTAATTATTATATAAATATATAAATTTGATATTAAATTTAATATTAAATTAATGGTCCTAACAAAATACTGATACCCCACCAACCACACCCACACTACCCCCAGCCCTACAACTCTTGTTCCCCTCGCCCCTCCTAACCCTCTCGGAGAGAGAGAGAGAGAGAGAGAGGTGTGAGAGGAACTTCACAGGGCGGGTAGATGCAGCCATCGCACTAGATTCTTTTCTTCTACACTTCGGAACGCGAGACGTGACCAGAATTTTATTATAACTTTTGGAAAAGTAAAGGATGAAAAAAGGGACGGGGAGAAGGAGGAAGGTTTTGGCTGCAAGCATTTGCCCGTTTCCTCACATTTTCACACATCCCCTTATTGACTCTTATCTGGGCAAACGAGAAATTCCACTACTCAAGACAAACACCATATAACCACTCATTTTGACTTTCCGCTCCTTCCCCACACCCATACCACTGTTTCCATTGTTTGGAATTTTGCAGAATAAAAAATTAATTAAGTGAGAAAAAAAAGAGAACAAATTATAGAGAGAAAAGAAAAAGTAAAAAAATTAATTTTTTATTAAAAATAAAAATTTTATTTTCAATTTTTAAAAGATATTTTTAAAATATAAAAATATTTTAACTCTAATATTTTTTTTTCTTTCTATTTCTTTTCACTTTTGGGGGTGAAAAAATTTTAAATTGAAATCCCTCTAAATCTCTCATTTTCTCTCGTATTAAAACTCTTTAAAAAAATCATAATTTTTTCTCCTAACCTTTTATTTTTTCTCTAAATCTTTTCATTCAAATAACCTCCAATATAATCTTAATTCCCCCCCCCCCAAAAAAAAACCCCTTCCCTTGTACCCTTCATTGTATGCGTGAATGCACATTTTTATTCGATAATTTATACTAACTATGATAATTAATTTATAATGATTCACCTTGAGAGGCCCTTAATAACTATTCCAACACTTAAGAAAAGATTAATGAACTTCATGTAATCATTTATTCCACTTGTAATCTTGCTTCTGATCTACAACCATAAGTCAGGATTATGTTTAAGATCATAGTTCTTTATTGTGACCCAGAAGTGGGGAAAAAGAAGGAGAGGAGGGACAGACTTGGATCAAGATAGCATGATATGATGATAAAGCGAAGTGAAGAGTACAGGAGTATGGTAGGCCAAGGTGCAGGGTGTGCCACTTTAAGGAAAGCCAAGTTAAGAGAATTTTTTTTTTTTTTTTTTTTTTTTTGAGAGAGAGAGAGAACCTTTAGCTTTTAAGCTTTCTTTATAAATTCCATTGAAGTGAGGGCCCCCTCCCGCACTAATTCAATTTACCTCTCTCCCTCTGCGGCTGCAGTTTCTGCCATTACCACTTTTCTCTTCTACTATTTACCTTTCACTTTATTGCGACCTTCCTCCGCCATTACTACTACCCCCGACCTACCCATCTTTATCAAGGAGCAAACCAAACCCCCGGCCCAACCCCAATCTTCAGGCATGGTGGGGCTTTCTCACTAAATCGCCACTTCCCGGGTTCACCTTCACTTATGAAAGAAAACCATAAATAAACAAAAATGGCACTTCCTCGTCATCCTCATTTTCATCAGTTTATTACTAATTTTGGGCCAAGTGGTTACACATTCACCAACCTAATTTGAAAAATATGTACTAAGCTATTTCTCAACTAAATTGTGTAACTTCGTGTTCATTGGAAATATTTTAACGTTCTATCAAAGGGGGCAACCACCGTTATAAAAATTTTATTCATATTGTAATTACGCTGTCAGGGAACAGACAGAAACTGACGTGTATGCCACGTATGAACAGCAGGCGCCACGTCCGAATGGGAGCTCCCATAAAGAGGCCCAACCAACCTGGCCACTGCCGTTAATTAATGCTTCTCTTTTACATTTTTCCATTCTCTCTCCCCTTTTTCCTACTCCTTCAGAGACGCAACTGGGGGGAGAGAGAGAGAGATCTTTATAATGTCTGGTAGGAATGAAGCTCGGAACTTTCAGCTGCTCCGGCAAGTAGCGGCTTGCCGGCGAGTTCTGCGATAGCTTCGCCGAGTAAAAAGCCCTAGCTTTGCGTACCATCTCCGGTGGTCTCTTTGAAGGTTGCGGTGGCATTTCCCTGGGTTTTTCTCCGAATGCGAAGCTCTTCTTTGAACGGTTCATCAGATCTTAACTCTCTAGAGTTGCTTTTTTGTGTTATATTTTGAGCACTTTCGTGTTTCAAACTTTCAAATCCACGGTTCTTTTTTCTATTTTCCTGGGCCATTTTCTAGGGCACTCAAAATTTCCATTTTCAACAGTTTGAGCTCTATTTGTTTGTTAATGTGAGCGCCCTTTACTATCTATTTCTTGTAGGTGAAGAGAGAGGGGGAAGGGGAGTGAGAGACTTAGTTTGGGGGTCATTGGGTGCTTGCTGATCAGGTTCTTTTGTTCCTCCTCCTACTTCTTTTGCTTATTCAAGTTTAGAATCTCCTACTATCAGCTTCAAGTTTAGACCTTCTTCTTCTTCTCCAAAAAAGGGCCTGCTTTTCTGTCATAATCTCTCTCTCTCTCTCTCTCTCTCTCTCTCTCTCTCTCTCTCTTCAGGGTAACATTTGATTGGTGTTAATATAGTTTAGTTAAGGTGGATTATCTTTGAATTCGGGCAACTTTGTATTTTGAGGGGATATTCTTAAATGGGAGCATAAAAAAGACGGTAAATTGAGAAAATGAGAAACTTGCTGGTTTGTATTTTAGCGTTGCTTGTCTTATCCCGGGCTGTAGACGTGAGGTCTTTGAATCCCTCTCTCAACGATGATGTGTTAGGCCTGATTGTGTTCAAGGCAGACATTCAAGATCCAGATTCAAAGCTAGCATCTTGGAATGAAGATGACGACTGTCCCTGCAACTGGGTTGGAGTCAAATGCAACCCTAGATCCAACCGTGTCACTGAGCTTGCCCTTGACGGCTTCTCTCTTTCAGGTCGCCTTGGTAGGGGCCTCCTCCAATTGCAGTCTCTTCGGAAGTTATCATTGTCCAGCAATAATTTCACTGGTTCCATTTTGCCAAACCTTGCCCGCCTCACTAACCTCCGTATTGTTGACCTCAGTGGCAATGGTCTTTCTGGACCCATCCCAGATGATTTCTTCAACCAATGTGGGATTCTTAGAGTCATTTCTTTGTCTGGGAACCGTTTTTCTGGGCAGATCCCCAGCAGCTTGACCTCCTGTTCATCTCTTGCTTCTGTCAACTTCTCCTCTAATCAGTTTTCAGGTCCATTGCCTTCTGGGATTTGGTCCTTGAATGGGCTTAGGTCACTTGATCTTTCAGATAATTTATTGGAGGGAGATATTCCTGAGGGGATCCAAGATTTGTATAATTTGAGGTCTATCAGTTTGCGTAAGAATCGATTTAAAGGGCCACTGCCAGATGGTATTGGAGATTGTTTGCTTCTGAGGATGATTGATCTTAGTGAGAATTCTCTCGCCGGGAGCCTTCCAGCTACAATGCAGAAACTTACCTTGTGTGATTATCTGAACTTACAGGGTAATTTATTTGATGGTGAAGTTCCAGATTGGATTGGCGAAATGAAAGGTCTTGAGGTTTTGGATCTTTCTGCAAACAAATTTTCTGGTGCCCTCCCACCTTCACTAGGGAATCTTCAGTCCTTGAAGACCTTAAACTTTTCAATGAATAGCTTCACTGGGAGCTTGCCAGAGTCAATGATCAATTGCCTGAACCTTGTAGAGTTGGATTTTAGTCAGAATTCATTTGCAGGTAGTCTTCCTGCATGGGTTTTTAAGGCTGCCTCGCAAAGATCTTTGTTTCCGGTGAATAAAATGAGCAGATATACCAGCCAATCTTTATCATCAGAGAAGTCACACAATAAGCTCGAAATGTTGGATTTATCCTCCAATGCATTTTCCGGTGAAATTCCAACTGCGGTCAAGTTTCTTAGAAGTTTGCGGTCATTGAATCTGTCTGGAAACTCTCTTATAGGTGCTGTTCCTTCAAGTTTCGGAGAAATGAAAGCCATGAATGTTCTTGATTTGAGTAAGAATCAGTTCAACGGAAGCATTCCTTTGGAAATTGGAGGAGCCATTTCTCTTAAGGAACTGAGATTGGCAAACAACTTCTTGACTGGAAAAATTCCCACATCGCTGCAAAGTTGTTCTTTGTTACAATCTTTGTAAGTTCTCTTGCTTGTCTTTCCTTTCGCTTCTCCTTATTTATTTCTAGGTGAAGATTAGGAAGTCTACTCCTTTTTCAGTGGATGAAACACCTCTAAATTTGGCAAAGGGAAACACTTTTGGATAATGTTTGCACAATGCTGGTGTCTAAAGAGATATGCCATTCTTTTCAAAATAAAACTCCATTTGTCTTCTGGCCACAAGCAACTGCTTACTGCTTTCTGCAATCACAGCTGCCTCGTTCATTAGTTACTCTTTAATGGTTCGAATAGTTATTGATTGTTTCGAGTTCTACTCTTTTGGGCTTCATGTGGAGATCTTGCTGGGTACTAAGTTTTGTTGAAGTACAGGGTGGTTTTCTTCTATAATTGTTCAATAATATCTTTTTACTGCTAATTTGAATTTTTAAGAACTTCATGCTGAGTAACCTATAAACTCTTCATTATGCTGACATAATTTATTTTCTCTGTTTATCTCTTTTGTTTGGATTTGGCAGGATCCTATCACATAATAAATTGACTGGTCCAATACCTGCAGCTATTGCAAAACTCACCTATCTAGAATATGTGGATTTATCTTTCAACAATCTCAGTGGCAGCCTCCCTAAGCAATTGGCTGATCTTGCCAACCTTTTATCCTTCAACATATCTCACAACAGCCTCCAAGGTGAATTACCAGCTGGAGGCTTTTTCAACACCATTTCCCCTTCATCAACCGCTGGCAATCCATCTCTTTGTGGATCTGCAACAAACAAATCTTTCCCTGTTGTCCTTCCCAAGCCTATTGTCCTTGATCCCAACTCTTCTTCTGACTCGAACGCTGGTTCATTGCCCCCATATCTTGGTCACAAGAAAATCATTCTCAGCATTTCTGCACTTATTGCCATTGGTGCAGCTGCTGTCATTGTCATTGGCATAATTGCCATTACAGTCCTCAACCTTCGTGTCCGTTCTTCCACCTCTCATTCTGCTGCGGCCCTCACATTATCAGGAGGTGATGAATTCAGCCATTCCCCCATTACTGATGCCAACTCTGGGAAACTTGTCATGTTCTCTGGTGAGCCCGACTTCAGTACAGGAGCACATGCGCTGCTGAATAAGGATTGTGAGCTTGGGCGTGGTGGATTTGGAGTGGTATACCGGACAGTTCTTGGTGATGGCTGCCCAGTTGCAATCAAGAAACTCACAGTATCAAGTCTTGTTAAGTCCCAAGATGATTTTGAAAGGGAAGTGAAAAAACTTGGAAAAATCCGGCATCCTAATCTTGTGGCTCTTGAGGGATATTATTGGACTCCATCCTTGCAGCTCCTAATATATGAATTTGTCTCTGGTGGAAGTTTGTACAAGCATCTGCATGAAGGATTAGGAGGAAACTTTCTCTCATGGAATGAGAGATTCAATGTGATAATAGGAACAGCTAAAAGTTTGGCTCACCTGCACCAAATGAATATCATACACTACAACCTTAAATCAAGCAATGTCCTTCTAGACAGCTCTGGTGAACCCAAGGTGGCCGATTTTGGGCTGGCAAGGTTGTTGCCAATGCTAGACCGTTATGTTTTAAGCAGCAAGATTCAAAGTGCACTAGGTTATATGGCACCTGAATTTGCATGTCGAACAGTTAAGATAACTGAGAAATGTGATGTTTATGGATTTGGAGTTTTGGTTCTAGAGGTCGTGACAGGGAAGCGGCCAGTTGAGTACATGGAGGATGATGTGGTGGTGCTTTGTGACATGGTTCGAGGGGCTTTGGAAGAAGGTAGGGTAGAGGAATGTGTTGATACGAAGCTCCTGGGAAGCTTTCTAGCTGAGGAGGCAATTCCAGTGATGAAATTGGGCTTAATCTGCACATCACAAGTGCCTTCAAACCGACCAGACATGGCAGAGGTGGTTAACATATTGGAGCTGATCAGATGTCCTTCAGAGGGACAAGAGGAATTGGTATAGCTAATACTGCTAATGATTTTGAGGGACAGGGCATGTTATGGGTTATCCGGCGAAGAAGAATCCGGTTTGTCATCCAATCGAATAGAATAGGCAGTAAAAATTGTTTGTGGAGATGGAAAGATTTGCCTTAAAATCCCCCACCTCCTTTTTTGGTTGTTTTGTTTTCTGTATCCATGTGTAGTCTCTCCTCTGTTACCACTAGGATACCGGATTCCTTTTCATCGGGTTCCTTGTCACCCAGTTACCAATCATCTTTATTTCTCTTTTCCTTATTCACCCATTTTGGTTTTAATTTAATGAATTAATTCTAGAATGAACTTCACATAAGATGTGCAGTAATGATGTGTACTTTTAACAGTTGCAAAGTTTGCACATATTTGGAGCTGCAAACCTTGACGGATGATTGGTTAACACAAACATCGCTCCAAGTGGCAGTGACTTTGGTTTGCCATTTGCTCTAATGGGGGAAGGGAAGAGCTAGAGGATGGCAAGAGTATCTTCCCTTTGGTTGTAAGGGACGCATTATTATCAATATGGGCTTTTTCATGTCAATTGTTCTTTTTTTCTTTTTTTTTTTTTCTAAGATTATACGAAGATTTGAATTTAAATCTTCGTAGAGTAAGGGTCACGAGTGCTAGACTGTCAATTGTTTGAGATCCTTTTGACAATCTCCTAAACTCATGCTTTGTCCCTGTAGGGCATACTTGGCTCTTGGATGCTCCAATACAGGTTGTGCATAGCCATTTTGAAGTTATTGAAAAGGTGTAGCTTTGGGTACTCTCCTCAATGATAGCTGCACTGCAGCTACAGGTAATATTAAATAGTTAAAAACAAAAAAAACATTTATGAATTATGGAAGTCAAAAGTGAATTAAAGTGTCTGATTACTGATGTGGGTTTCAAGAATCTCACCAAACCTTTCAAGCAATTTAACCTTTTCTTTCAATTTTTTAAAAAATGGTGGTGGAGAAATGAATTTGTGCAGTAGGACCTTGCATGATGCTGTCGGGAAGGGACTCCGGTAATTTAATATATTATACCCCCTCATTAACAATGAACTTTATTCCCAATACCACTTGGTGTTGACGACTGGTACACCTCAGCAACAGTATTATATATGAGAAAAAATAAATATAGAGAAAATATTATTTTTTAAAATTCTAATAGATTTAATGTGATTATTGATATTGGTATTGATAATTTATTTAAAAAAATTATGTAAATTTCTTCGCTTTGTTTCTTTTCATGTCCTTTTTATTATTCCTAGTAAAGTGAAGACGTAGATGCAATGTGATGGAGGTGGGCGAAGGTTCCTCAGATACCGATTCTTTCTTGACTCGAACAGTAATCACTGATGGTGGATATACCTGCAAAAACCACCGGAGAGTGTTCCGGCGGGGAGACTCCGACGCTCAAGTCAGTAAAGAGCGGTTTTCGTTTGAAAGAAACAGACTGAGAGTTGAGGAAAAGTGGTTTCCTGTGATCAATGTGCCTCCTATGTTAGGTTTAGAGAGGGTATCTGATGTCGAGAGTTTTGAAATCTCTTATACCTGTGAGAGTTGTGCATCGCTGAGGGACTTCCACCCTACTTTCCTTATCGAACTGATCCGGAAATTTCGAAAGCTAATATTACGAATTGATCACGATTCTCTTATATCGGGAAATCTTTCTTTTCGGGAGGGATGCTTTTTTTATATGAAAGATCTCAGATTTACTGTTACGAAATAAGAAACCGGAATCGAGGAAGTTCTGACATTCCTCTTTAATCAACAGGGGTGCTACCCATCGTTTGGTTGCTCGACCGATAAAAGGTCTTCGAGACTTATCCGGTTATAAGGCTGACATTTGTTTGACTGATTGAGGTGACTGTATCCGCTAGATAAGTCACGATCGGTTAATCGGGGCGGCTGAAACCCTATCGTTTGGTAGACCCGAGCGGTTAAGACCCTTCGGTAGATCGATCGGGGTGGTTACAGCCCTTTGACAGATTGTTGTTGCGGACATTAGATACTGATCGGCAGACCTCCTTTTCGTGGACCTTTTGGGAATTGACTCTTTTGGACTGAGTTTTGGAATACGTTCCATCAGTTGCTCCCAACTCATGATCTTCTCGGAAGAAGAAGTGCCATGAGTGACAATCCTCGAAAAGGGATGTCCCTTTTTATTTTGACATACGCCGCTTCGATTTTCACGAACCGTCTTATATACGCTTTGTAAGAGTATTCGTTTCCTAGAAAATACCCATTTTCCTTTTTCCTCTGAGAAGCTTTTTTTTTTTAGCGAAAAATGCCGACAGACGTTTCCTTATTACGTAGCATAGACAACATTCAGAGCATTATGACTGAAGAGGATCTGATAGAAGTCTGGAAGGATATATCGCTCGGAAGTGACTTTGAGTTTGTGTTGCCTAGCAAGGGGGATAGAACGAGTTTTTCCCCCGAAGGTTGTGTCCCCATGTATAAACAGTGCGTGAAGTATGGTTTGAAGATTCCATATACGAGTCCACTGACGGAGATCCTGAGGTACTGGAATAATCACCCTTCGCTGCTCATCCCAAACGCTTGGCGATTCATGATTGCCCTAATTTCCTTGTTAGGGTTTTTCTGTATTTGTTTCGACCTGGAGATTTTTGGGACTCTGTTTTCCTTGGGGCGATATAGCTTTAAAGGATCTACTCACGGTTGGTATAAACTCCAGACTCGTCGAGAGTCTCGCTGGAAGTTTTTCTATAGTGAGTCTCAGGATAAACACTGGATGCAGAGGTTCTTCTTCATCAGATTTTTGAACAGGGATCTCCTTCCCGCATTTCCAGACGCTAACCAGGTGCATTCCCTAAACGAGAAAATCCCCTCCCTCTTTCGACACTTCCATTTTCTGCGTGCAGTGGCCCGTTATTGTGATGCTAGTTGCAGGAGCTTGTGGGCGGATAGGTTGGTGAGAGACGACATGTTGATATTTTTCGGTCTCCTCATGGATGAGTCAATCCAAATCTCCAAGCCCATTCTGCTGGAGCAATGGGAAAAAGACTTGGTCGACACTGTGCTGGATGTTGATGCCCGTCTTCTTGATGAAATCTCTACTGAACGGGAAATGCGGTCTCATACAAACAGGAAGGTGGTTGATGCTTCCCCTGAGTCCTGGCGGAAAAAGTCTAAGACTAGGGCGCCCAGTCTACCTGTTGGGGAAGAAGAGCAAACCGAATTCAGAGGGCATACGCTGTCCCAAGAACATTCTGAAACCGGAGGGGACCACTTAGTTGGCAAACCCTTTGATAAAGCCTTTGGTGAAGCCCTTGGTGCGTCGACTGGGGTTGGAGAAGGAGGTGGCTCCGGTGAGGGATTCTTCTAGAGGACTGAGAACATTCCGGTTCAAGAGCAAAGGTCGGAAGTGTCTCCTGTGATGCAACCTTCCGCTTCCATTCCTGACGACACTTTGGGACAATCCCATCAAGGGTCTCAGTGTCTTTTTGTCGATGTATCAGATGACTATTGCACTCCTCTACCTATTTTGATTGGAGAAGGACGGAGTGCCAAAGAAGGGTCGGTGACAGTTTTCATTGGAGCCACAATTTTAATCTTGTTGATCCACAGGAAGGGTCACAGTTGGCTGAGCGTTTTCAATTTCTTTCGAGGTCCGCCCTTCGAAAGATGCCTCTCGAGTGTACCGATAGGGCTATCCAATCTCTTTGCCTTACAGTAAGTATTTTCTTTGTGTGAGTCGAAGTTGAATCTTTACTATTGAATCTTTACTATCTCTTGACTCTGACCATTGTGTCTTTTTTCCCAGACTTCTGCCCTAGCTGAGCTTCAAAGAAAGTTGAGGGCTAAGCGGGATGAACAATTTTCCCGTTTGAGCGATCAAGTGTTGGCACTCAAGGATGCCTTGGAGAACCAAGAGAAGACCATTGAAAAGGTCAAAGATAGGCAGATCAGGCACCTTCGAGAAGACCTTGTTTCAGTTCAAGCTCGTTGTAAGGAATTGGAAGTGGAGGCATGTGCTCGGAAAGCGCGATTAACAGTCGCTGAAACGTTAGCCCATTTATGAGCAGAATCCCTTCGAAGGGCTGAACAAGAGATAGTTGACCTCAAGACTTCTGCTGTCAGAGATACTGTTGCTCTACGACTTTCTCAGCGTAAGTTGCACGAGCGTCTGAAATGCGCCGAAGAGATTCTTCGAGAGGTTGGTCAGTACGAGGCTTTGCCCCCGCTTGAAGGATCAGCGGGTTCGGATTATGCTCCCGCTGTTTCTTGTGCCCCTTTTGTCCTTTTGTAATTTTGTGGAATGAGAATTTTTTATCCCTTGATTTATTGGAATGTAATAATCTTCAACGAACTTTCGATGTTTTTTCTGATCGAGTAAGGTTCGGGGAATCTCCTCTGATTCTAGTATGTTATTGAAGGTTCTTGACAATCAAGGTTGTTTCAGTATTTTCTTAGGAGATCGATTCAGATGTGTTTCTTTAAGAGGTCCGGGCGACTGAGGCCTTCCGATCGATTACAGACTTTAGAAACTAGGGTTGTGTTCACCCTTTCGGAGAGTTTCACCCCATGCTCATTCGGAAGATTTGGGCGACTGAGGCCCTTTGGTCGATTAGAGACTTTAGGAGTCAGGGCCGTGTCCGCCCGTTCGGGGAGTTTCATCCCATATTAGCGACACATTCGTTCGGAAGATCTGGGCGGCTGAGACCCTTCGGTCGATTAGAGACTTTAGGAGTCAGGGCCGTGTCCACCCGTTCGGAGAGTTTCATCCCATATTAGTGACACATTCGTTCGGAAGATCTAGACAGGTGAGACCCTTCGGTCGATTAAAGACTTTAGGAATTAGGGCCGTATCCGCCTGTTCGGGGAGTTTCATCCCATATTAGCGACACATTCGTTCGGGAGATCTGGACGGTTGATACCATTCAGTCGATTAGAAACTTTAGGAATCAGGGCCGTGTCCGCCCGTTCAGGGAGTTTCATCCCATATTAGCGAGATAATCATTCGGAAAATCTGGACGGCTGAGACCCTTCGGTCGATTAGAGACTTTAGGAGTCAGGGTCGTGTCCGCCCGTTCGGAGAGTTTCATCCCATATTAGCAACACATTCGTTCGGAAGATCTAGACGGCTGAGGCTCTTAGGTCGATTAGAGACTTTAGGAGTCAGGGTCGTGTCCACCCGTTCGGGGAGTTTCATCTCATATTAGCGGCATATTCGTTCGGAAGATCTGGGCTATTGAAACCCTTCGGTCGATTAGAGACTTTAGGAGTCAGGGCCGTGTCCGCCCGTTCGGGGAATTTCATCCCATATTAGCGACACATTCGTTTAGAAGATTTTGGCGGTTGAGACCATTCGGTCGATTAGAGACTTTAGGAGTCATGGCCATGTCCGCCCATTTGGAGAGTTTCATCCCATATTAGTGACACATTCGTTTGGAAGATCTGGGCGACTGAGATCCTTCGGTCGATTAGAGACTTTAGGAGTCAGGGTCGTGTCTGCCCGTTCGGGGAGTTTCATCCCATATTAGCGACACATTCGTTCCGAAGATCTGGGCTGCTAAGACCCTTCGGTCGATTAGAGACTCTAGGAGTCAGGGCCGTGTCCGCCCGTTCGGGGAGTTTCATCTCATATTAGCGACACATTCGTTCGGGAGATCTGGGCAGTTGAGATCTTTCGGTCGATTAGAGAATTTAGGAGTCAGGGCCGTAGCCGCCCGTTCGGGGAGTTTCATCCCATATTAGCCATACATTCGTTCGGAAGATCTGGGCGGCTGAGACGCTTCGGTCGATTAGAGACTTTAGGAGTCAGGGCTGTGTCCGCCCGTTCGAGAAGTTTCTTCTTTGAAGGTAATTTGAAGCCCCAGGCCATGCGTAGTCAATGAGTAGTAATAAATATCAAAATCTTTATTAAAGGAAGAGTGTCAGAATGTCCGGAGCATACGTTGGGAAGACGCTAAATAGAACATAAGGCTCGTGCCAGCCATCTCTATGGTGGACTTGGAGGATCACCCCTCATGGTTCCTCACGCGGTGGTCTGGGACCTGGCTTACGAAGTGGCTCATTCTCCATTGGTGCGTCACGCCTGTTTGGGGAAGGCAGATCTCTTCCTTCTAAGCTAATGAATTTTTGTAGTTTTCCACTGCGGACCAAGAATTCCAGTTCGTCCTTGCGTCTTTTACATTCATCGATCATGTGGCCGTAGTCCCTATAGAAATGCTAATATTTGGATTTGTCTTTTTTAGGATCTTCTTCTGCCGGACGAGGGGGCCATTTGACATATGACTTATTTTTTATTTGATACAAAACTCGACTCGGGGTTTCGCTCAGTGGGGTGTAGATGCTGAACATTTGCGAAGGTGAAGTTCCTAGTTTGCCTCTTTTCGGGAAACGTGGGCGTGGCGACTGGTTGCGTTCTTTTCTGTTATGGTGGTCTTTTTGTAGATCGAATGCCTTTATTTCTTCTGCAGCAATATATTTCTCTGCTCGAGAGTAGAATTCTTGGATGGATGCTGGAGGCTTATTTGTAAAGGAGACCTTCATATCAGAGGAGCGCAGGCCCGTTAGGAGCGCGATAAGGCGATATTATGGTCCAGATCAGGGACTTTCAGCATTTCTGACTTGAATCTCTCTATGAAGTTTCTGAGGGATTTCTTTTTCCATTGGTGTAATGATAAGAGGGATGTCGATTTCCGTTTAGCCTCTTGGCTGATTACAAAGTGGACCTCGAATTGTTATCGGAGTTGTACTAAACTCTTGATACTGAGCGGAGGAAGAGAATTAAACCAAATTAGGGCATTACCCTTAAGAGTGGTAGGGAAGTGCTTGCACATCATGGCGTCCGAGAGATCTCTAGAGACCATCACTGTTATGAAATGAGCGGAATGGTCGCGAGAGTCGTTTGTCCCGTCATACCGCTCCATGGGAGGCAGAAGGATATCTCTCGGCATCGGTTCTGACAAGATCTTTGCATCGAATGGCCATTTGCCTAGGGAACGTTGGGGATCTTCCCTATCCTTTACTCCTGCTCGTTTTAGCTCAGCAGCCACGAACTGTTCAATCTGCCTTTTTAGGCCTTGGGGGTCGTATTGGGAGGCCGCTGATGGTTTCGGGAATTTTTGTCCAGGGGTTGTTTGTATTCAAATTCTACGACAGATGAGTGGTTGTTCGGTCCAAGGACTCGACTGAGTCCTTCCAACTTTTTGCTTATTCTTTGGATTCCAGATACCAATCTTTCCATTTGGGGCTGTTCTACCTGTTCTGATTCTGGGATCCTGACTTGCTGTCCCTGATTTGTATGTCGCGGAATTAGTTTCGGATGTGACGGTCGGGGGGAAAACACAGGATTGTGGATTGGAGGATTCGTTATTGGGGGAACACAGGTTCGACGGGCATAAGGATGTTCCCCCTACAGTGGGGGCGGCTCTAGAAGACGCTCTAGTCCTTGGAGGCATGGTAATATAGACTTCTTTAGTCTGTTCCCACAGACGGCGCCAATCTGATGGAGGTAGATGATGACTCCTCAGATACCGACTCCTTCTTGACTCGAATAGTAATCACCGATGGTGGATACACTTGTAAAAACCGCTGGAAGGTGCTCCGACGGGGCGACTCTGACGCTCAAGTCAGTAAAGAGCGGTTTACGTTTGAAAGAAATAGACTGAGGTTGAGGGAGAGTGGTTCCTTGTGATCAATGTGCCCCATATGTTAGGCTTAGATAGCGTACCTAATGTCAAGGGTTTTGAGATTGAGAGTTGTACGCTACTAAGGGACTTCCACCCTACTTTCCTTATCGAACTGATCCGAAAATTTCGAAAACTAATATTACGAATTGATAACGATTCTCTTATATCGGGAAATCTTTCTTTTCGGGAGGGATGCTTTCTTTATATGAAAGATCTCAGATTTACTGTTACGAAATAAGAAACCGGAATCGAGGAAGTTCTGACATTCCTCTTTAATCAACAGGGGTGCTACCCATCGTTTGGTTGCTCGACCGATAAAAGGTCTTCAAGATTTATCCGGTTATAAGGCTGACATTTATTTGACTGATTGAGGTGACCGTATCTGCTTGATGAGTCACGATCGGTTAATCGGGGCGGTTGAGGCCCTATCATTCGGTAGATCTGGGCGGCTAAGGCTCTTCGGTAGATCGATTGAGGTGGTTACGGCCCTTTGGCAGATTATTGTTGCGGATGTTAGATACTGATCGACAGGCCTCCTTTTCGTGGGCCTTTTGGGAATTGACTCTTTTGGATTGGGCCTTGGAATATGTCCCATCACAATGCCACAGGCTTTAATTGCATTTCAATTTTCAACGTCTTATCACAGCCAAGTTTCAAACAATCTGCTCAAATACCATGCCGGGACATGATTCTCCTGATCAACGGAAGTTGGAAGAGAGACTATTTAGGGTTGTTAAGAATTCAGACTAGGTTTTTAACAGTTGGCGGTGGGTTAAGTTCTATAGATGATGACTTTATTAATTTGAACGGTATGCTTGGTTGCCTGATGATCCGACTCGATGGGGCCTACAAAAAACTATCAAAAGTTATTCTGACATGAAAGATTGTCACGTTCAAATTAGAGAGCTGTTTTCGAGGTATTTTGTCAAGAGTACGCGAGCGTATACTTGTGTATGTTTATGCGTACCTAGTTGATCGATTTAACAATGTATATATAGTTACCTGGTGTGAGAGACGTGCGCATACAAGGGTTAGAACCCTAGTTTTCTTACAGAAGTGTCCTGAGATTGCGGGGAACATGATGAAAAGATACCAAAAGATTTTGAACATTATCGATTAGGAAAGTTCACATAGGTATGGAGGTTTCTTTTCATGATAGGAGATCTCTTTTCCTTTTATGGAAGATTCTATTTGTGCTTGTAAGAGAAGTGAATATTTCCTTTAATGGACCGAATGATGATCACCGAACACTGAAGAAGTGCTGTGACCGAGTAGTTATCTATCGACGAGAACTTGGTTGATGAGTGCTGAGAGAGCATGAATCATGTCTACCCATTTGGGAGATAAATCTTAAATTGATGACACGTTTCAGTTCATTTGTCCTTTAAGTCGGGAGTCCAGAGGGTTTAAAGTCTCATGATAGTGACGTGCCTTTTATTTAGGTGGTTGATCGATCAGGTAGAGATCGACTGAGTGAATGGTTGGGTCACCGAGGGTCACTTGATGTGTTGTGGGCTAGTCTTGAACCCATCATGGTTAAGACGTTTTAGTCATGTATCATCATTTACCCTCACTCCTGTTCTTCAAAGAAGGAACATTAGGAGTATGGTCTGGTGGAGACTTTTTGGATCTTTGTGAACAAAGAATTTAATACGGCATGTGTCGCTTTGGTTACCGCGAATCATCCTTAGCACGCTTCTTATATCGCACATCCCACGATTGGTTTCCCCACTACCGACTTCGCTTTTTGACAATTACCTTTCTTAGAGAGTCAGCCTTCCAAGAAGATCATCAGAAGAAATGGCCAAAGGTTTATCATTTGGTTCTTCTCTAGCCATCAGAGATATTAAGAGCACCATGTCACAGGGGGAATTGCGCGATGTCCAGAGCGACATGATGTTGGGGGATAACTTTGAAATCGTGTCAACGACAGATGTTGATAAGGCCAACATGGCTTCGGGGAGTTAAGTCCCTATGTACAAATAATCGGTGAAGTACGGCTTGAAAGTGTCGTACGTAGGCCCCATTACTAGGGTTCTATTGCATTGGAACATCTTTCCTACTTTGCTAATTCCCAAAGCTAGGTGCTTGGTGGTTGCAATCATTTCTCTGATGAGTTTTTGCTACTTGCACTTTGATTTCAAAATTCTAATATCCATATTCTCACTAAAAAAGTGTAGAAAGAGGGGTTTTACCAAATGTTGGTTTTACTTCTAGACCCAGCCTGAGTCAAATTGGAGGTTCTTCTATAGTGAGATTATTGGCAAGAATTGGATGTGTAAGTACCTCTTCATTGAGTACTTGGAGAAGGGCCTGATGCTGAAACTTTTGGCACCTGATGCTGACCTATTTACTGGGTTGAAGCCTCCCGAACCTTGTCGTAATACAAACTTTGTCCAATCTATGGTTAATTTTTGTAAGAGTATGCAAAGGAGCATTTGGGTCAACCGTCTCATTGATAACGAGATGTTGTCGCTTGCGGGTTTGTTGCTCAGGGAAAAAAGGGGATCGAGACACCCTTGTTGCTAGAGGAGAAGAAGAAGAAACCTGTAAATTTTTTGCACTCCGCCGCAGAGGACTTGAGAGAAATCACCACCGCTCGACAGATGAGGGTAAAATCGAAGGGAGCTCTAAGGGAGACTGGGTGTACGTCGAGGGTTTATTTACCTGATTTAGCTTTACTCGCCTTGTGGAGAGTCAAATGGAGGTGAGTGTAACTGCAAGAGTCGTCTGAGGAGGAGACTAATGAGAGCCCATGAGAGAGGTCTCCCGCTACTTAAGGACTTTCTCGATCGACTATCGACGAGTCAATAAATGCTAGCGGTCACGAGCTTGGAGGCGAGCGTTTTGATTGATAGGGCTTCCTTGGTGAGGGACCCGATAGAAAGAGGAGAAGCTGAAGATGCTATGACCATGGGAGTAAGAATGGCCGAGGTGGCTAGAGGCCATGCTCCTAGAGGTGCAGGGGAGACAGAGGGACGCTCCCCAGCGCATCTCGAAGGTGTTGGCCCTGAATTGGCAAAGAGGGTTGATGGAGGGCCATCTATTGTTGTTCTATTGTTACCTGCAGATAAAGGCAAGTGCATGGTAATCAAGGAGGAGGTGTTCCCCTACGCGATCCTTGTTTGATCCTTCGATAGTCGTCGGGGCTCTAAGGAGCAAGGAGCAGTGATGATCTGTGCTAGGGACAATTAATCATTACGACTATGTGGACGTTGTCGAAGGGAGGCAGATAGCCGACCGATTAGACTTCCATCATTTATAGCTGGGGCTGAATAAGCTCTTGCTTAAGCAAGGTGATGAGGTCTTGTTTTCTACTGCTGTGACGGTATCCTTCATCTTCTATCATTCGTTCACTTTTCTCCTTTATGCTTATTGGCTGATGTTTGTTCATTTAGACCATAGTCCTCATGGAGTTTCAAAAGCGGAGAAAGGAGTATATATTGAGCTAGTTGACTAGATGGTAGCAAATATGACTCGATTGAAGAAGGCCCTCTCATAGAAGGAAAAGGAGCTTGAGAAGGAGAGGTCTTCTATGGCTGTTCTAAATGACCATAATGATGCAATGGAGCAATTGAGGGACGAGTGAGATGCAGCGCTTTGATGATGTGAGGAGTTGGAGGCGGAAGTCAAAGTACGTGAGGTATCCCTGCAAGCTGCGAGGAGGCTAGTCGATATGCGTGACCAATCCCTTCAAGCTACTGAGCGAAAGATAAGCGAACCAGGGACTGCCATTACAAGGAACTTCGACCAACACACACGCACTCGGTGCAACCTGTTAGAAAGGCTCCAGTGTGCCGTGAAAATCATTCATCAAGTGGAGTTGGCAAGCGTCATTCCCCCAAACACTACAGATGTTTCTTCTAAACTCAAGTTTGTTACTACTTCCATATAGCCCGATGTACCTCCTACCCCCTAATCGGGGATTCCTATTTTCTTTTGTAACTCTTCCCTTCTGTAGCTCGATAAGTATCAATGAAATACTCTTCGGTTCTTATTATGACTTGTGCTTTGTATCAGTAGTATTATTTTTTGAATAGAATGTCTTTGGGGAGGCATGTCCCTAACGGGTGACGCGTTTATCTGATGGGGAGGTTCCTTGGGACAAGTCATAGGTATCCAATAGGGAGATAGGTCCCATATTGATAGTAGGCTTCACTTCAATAGAGTTTGCATGTTTAATATACTAGACAGTGTTTGCTAGGGATGCAAGTGGTTCGGGTTAAACCGTTAACCCGTTAACCCAAACCGAACCGAACTGAAATTTTCGGTTTGGTTCGGTTTTTTCTTTAAAAAAAAATTCGATTCAAACTAAACCAAACCGAAATTATTTTGGTTCGTTTTGGTTTAATTTTTTAAAATCGGTTTGGTTTGGTTTGAATCGAACTAGTATTTTTTTAATATTTTTATATTAAAAAATCTAATTTAATTAATTTTTTTTCCTTGCATTTTTGTAATTTTCAAATGATGGATTAGATTATATTATTTTAAAAAAATATTATTCATAAAAATATTTTTCTCCATAATTATTTTTGATATGGTTTAAATAAAAAATATTATTTTAAAATTTAAACCAATTTAAAACTATTGTTAGAGTTAAAACCCCTAAATAGTTTTAAAAATATTATATTTGGAAAAGAGAAAAGAAAACTCATATGTCTTTTACATATTAATTGTAAATGACATTTCTTTATACCTAAAAAAAATAGTGGCAAATAAAAAAAAAAATTCAGTTTAAACCGAACCAAATCAAAACAAACCGAATTTTTTCGGTTCGGTTTGATTTAAACCGAATTAAATTCGGTTCGGTTTAAATTTTTTTAAAATTTCGATTTTCAGTTCGGTTCGGTTTGGCCACTAACCAAACCGAACCGAACCGTTCACACCCCTAGTGTTTGCACATCTCGGGAGATGAATTCCCAATGATAAGCTCCATTCGGGAGGACTGAGCGATACTTGCCCATTCGGGGAGATAGATCTCTAATAGTAGACTCCGCTCAGGAGGACCGGGCGATAATAGTTTGTTGGGGGAGATGGATCCCAATGATAGGCTTCGTTCAGGAGGATTAGGCGATACTAGCCTATTCGGAGAGATGGATCCTAACGATAGACCTCGTTCGGAATGACTGGGTGATGCTAACTCATTTTAAGAGATAGATCCCTATTAGTAGGCTCCGTTCGGGAGGACTGGATGATAATAGTCCGTTCAGAAAGATGGATCCCAATGATAAGTTCCGTTCAGGAAGACTGAGCTATAATAGTCCGTTTAAGGAGATAGATCCTATCAGTAGACTCTGTTCAGGAGTTTTGGGTGATACTAGCTTATTCAGAGAGATATATCCCTATTGGTAAGCTCCGCTTGGGAGGATTGTGTGATAATATTCTGTTCGGGGATATGGATCCCAACGGTAGGCTCCTTTTGGGAGAACTAAGCGATATTAGCCTGTTTAGGGAGATGGATCCCAATGATATGCTCTGTTCGGGAGGACTGGGCGATAGTAGCATATTCAGGGAGATAGATCCCTATTGGTAGGCTTCATTCAGGAGAATTGGATGATGATAGTTCGTTCGGAGAGATAGATCCCAACGATAAACTTCATTCGAAAGGACTGGGCTATAATAGCCTGATCAGGGAGATAGATCCCTATCGGTAGGCTCTGTTATGGAGTTCTGGGCTATACTAGCTCGTTCAGAGAGATTTATCCCTATTGGTAGTCTCTATTCGGGAAGACTAGATGATAATAGCCTGTTCGGAGAGATGGATTCCAACTGTAGGCTCTATTCAGGAGGTCTGTACGATACTAGCCTATTCGGGAATATAAGCCCAACGATAGGTTCCGTATGGGAGTTCTGGGCAATACTAGCCCGTTCGGGAAAATGGATCCCAATGATAGGCTTTGTTTGTTTGACGAGAACGGCCCTGTGGCATGTGCACTGTGCGATCAGTTTATAAAGGACAAAATACCTTGTTAAAAAGAGAACAATAATCAATAGATCAAGTGCTAAGGTTAGGTATCACTGACTATCCGTTAAAGGGTATCACGAAAGCAATCGTAAAGGAAGAAAGGCTTAGAGTTTACTTAGGAGGAAGTGCTAGGGGCTCCAGATCACAGGGTAATGTCCCGATACCATTATGAGTATTGAATTTGACCTTTATGTACTTTGTGCTTGGCAGTGTTTCGAGAGCATTTAGACCGGGTCATCTTAAGATGTCATTGTAGAGCGAGGGGAGATTATCCATATTGAGCATGGTCGAGACTGTCGTGTGGTCGAGTGGAGTCCCAAGGGTCACTGGCAGTGAGACGATGCCTTTAGGGCATATCCAATCACCTAAGAGTCCTTAAATGGATGCAACATCGGGCTGCAAGTATGCTGAGGTAAAACCTATTTGTTGAAAGACAATCCAGTAAGGGAGATTATAGCAGGCTCCTTGATCGACAAAGATCCTCCTGATTTCATATTGTCCAATCTTGGTCGTAATGATGAGGGAATCGTATCGTTCTGGATTGACTCCCACTAAGTTACTATTATTGAAGCCGATTATGGGCCTCTTCCTTTTGAGTGGCCTCTCGGTACGGGTGGCGAGGACTTCTTTGGATGGGGATCCGGATCCAGATGGCTTTGTCTTCTAAAAGATCGAGGCTCAGGAACCCTTTCTCGTTTTTTCATGCGTACACTCAGTCGTATCAATGTAGTGCCTGTAGAATATGGACCGAGAGGTAAGGCTGCAAAGGGTCATATCCACTATGCACTTGGAGGATCACTCCATCAGGTCAGTTGAGGGTGTTTCCCGAGGTTGGCCAGTCGACTCGTTCGTTCTCTCGCTTTGGATTGTGTAAGCTCCGAGGAGGGAAGTCCTCCTCCGTACTGATAAATTTGCGGAGCCGATTGTTTTGAATGAGAAATTTGAGTTCATCTCTTAGTTTCTTGCACTCATCTGTGAGGTGGCCATAGTCTCGGTGGAAATGATAATACCAAGTCTTGTCCTTTTTAGGATCATCCTCCGTGGGACAAGGGCGCCATCGGATGTAAGGCTTGTTCCGAATATGGAGAAGCACTTACCTAGGGGCCTCGTTTAGAGGGTTGTAACTAGTGAATCTTTGTTGTTGTGGGGGCCCTTGGCAAGCCTTCTTAGGTGGGAACCACCGAGGTGATGAGTTGTTTTATTTCTGAGCTCGACGGTTGTGTCATCTGTCGAAGGTTTAAGTATCTTCTGTCGCGATATATTTCTCTGCACAGGCATAGAACTCTTGGATAGAAGACGAGGGATTCTTAATGATGGATTTTTTTTATTCCGGATGGTCTAGTCCCGTAAGTAGTCTGCTAATGTGATAGAGTAATCTAGACAAGAGACCTTCATCATCTCGGTCTTGAACTTCTCGAGGAAGTCTCTCAGTGGCTTGTTATCTCTATGTCATAACGAGAGGAGGGATATAGACTTCCTTTTGGCCTCCTATTGATGACAAAATGTGTCTCAAACTATTACCAAAGTTGGGAGAAACTCTTGACATTGAACGGGGGAAGCTAATTAAACCATGTTAGTGCATTGCCCTTCAGAGTTATCGAGAAGTTTTTGCACATGATAGCTCCTGACATGTCTCTCGAGATCATCACGGTAATGAAATGGGCGACATGATCCTTGGGATCAGTGGTGCCATCATACCTTTTAAAAGGGGGGAGAAGCACGTCATAAGGTATTGGTTCGGAATAGATTTTTGAGTCAAATGGCGAGAGACCGGCAAGGTACTGAGTAGGCTCATCTCTCCTCACGTTTGCTCACCTTAGCTTGTTTGCCACAAGCTCTTCAACGTGCTTTCTTAGGTTATCTGGATCGCGTTGGGGTGTCACTGAGGGATCTCGATGTTCTCTGGTCTCAAATATTTATGTACGCTCGTGACCCGATCCGTGGGAGGAGGATTGAGCTCCTGGTCAAAGGGTGTGACTACGTTTTTCTAGTTGCTTACTCATGCTTTGTATTCTAGATTCCTATCTTTCCACTTGGGGACAAGTGGCCCTTTCAAGGGAAACCAAAGCGACAAGTGGTATTGGATGGCTTTGGTAGCTGATTGGAGGTTGGATCTTTGATAAATTAGTGATAATGGGAACTCTTAATGAGTTATTCATTGCGTGTTATGCGGTGTTCGTTGGAGTAGCGGTGCACCCTTCTATCAAAGATGCAACTCTGTGTCGAGAGTATACGAGCGTATGCTTATGTGTGTACTTATGTGTACCTAGTTGATCAACTTAGCAATGTATATATAATTACCTGGTGTGAGAGGCGTATGTATACAGGGTATCAGAACCCTAGTTTTCTTACGGGAATGCCCTAAGATTGTGGGGATCATGATGAAAAGATACCAAAAGATCTTGAACAATGTCGATTAGGAAAGTCCAGATAGTTAGGGAGATTTCTTTCCATGATGGGAGATCTCCCTTCCTTTTACGGAAGATTCTGTCCGTACTTGTAGAAGAAGTGAATATTTTCTTTAGCGGACCAAATGATAATCACCGAATACTAAGAAGGTGTTGTGATCGAGTAGTTGTCTACCTACCAGAACTTGGTTGATGAGTACTAAGGGAGCATGAGTCGTGTCTACCCATTTAGAAGATAAATTCTATATTAACGACATGTTTCAATTTATTTGTCCTTTAAGTCAAGGGTCCGGAGGGTCTTAAGCTTCATGATAATGATGTGACTTTAATTTAGACGATTGATCAATCAGGTGGAGACCGATTGAATGAATGGTTAGGTCACCAAGAGTCACTCGACATATTGTGGGTTAGTTTTAAGCCCATCATAGTTTGGGTCATGTATCATCATTAACTAAAATGTGAAATTGGAAATAGACTATGAGCTGTATCCAAGGAATCTCAACCAGCCATATGTTCCAATAGGTCATTGGGGCCGAGGGTACCCCTAAGTGCTAATGGCATCAACAACCCCACATGAGGCATTAATTAAACTAAAGATATCATTAACTAAACAGTACCTTGCAAAGCGACAGAAGATAAGGAAAAGACTAATTTTTGTCTTGTGCTTTCCTTGGCATTGTACAGAAGTGACAGACCAAAGTCTTTACCTTGTAAATCGGTTAGCAAGGAGCACAAAAGTTTTATTTGAAAAAAAAAATAATAATAATGCTGATTTATGCCTTCTTTGGGAGAACAAAAATCAAAAGTAGAGAAAGTCTACATGTGATAAAGAAGAGAGCCAGCTAAGCAAAGAATTTCCACAAAATATTTCCTTGAGACAAAATATGATACTACTGTTAAAATTTGAATATTACGTTAAAATATAAATATTTTCAAGAAATTTAACCTGTTCCTCCGAGGTGGTGTTGAAGCCTTAAGCTTCTATTTTAGTCTTGGACACTTCTTCCAGCTTCAGCCTGTTTCGACCCCTTACACCGTGAATTGCACCTTTTGAAATGAAGGAAAATCCTTCATTCTCAAGATTTCTTAGTGAATGTTGGCATAGAAGGTCAAAGGATTTATTTTCATCTAGCTGTTTATTTAAAGGACTTTAGGTTTGGTGGTCGGAGATCTTAAAATGTTGAGTTCATTTCAAAGATCACCATATTCACCAAAGTATTAAGGGAGAGATCTTCCTTCTTTCTTGATACTCGAGATCTTCCTTTCAACTTGAATAATCTCCCCATGTTTGATTCTTGTCCTTAGAGAGCATACATTTGATCTCACAAAACGTTTGCAATAGAAACGCATGGGATCATGGCTTTGTGAGTTTGGTCTAGAGACATCAAAAGCAAGATAACTATTTGGTCATCTCTCTTTTTCCGACTCCTAAAAAATGGATTTGACGCATCAAGAGACTCATCTTAAATGTAATTCTCAAGATTGTAGAAATTTAGAGACATCTGATGATATCTTGCCAAGCATTGTAGTATGAGGAGTTTGGAAGGATCACTACAAGAAAACATGATTTTAGCGATGGAAAAAATTTGTCGCTATTTAGCGACAAATTTAACGACAAAAATCGAAATTCATCACTAATTAGCGACGGATTATTTTTCGTCACTAAATTAACGACGAAAACGGAATCCGTCGCTAAATTTTCGTCGTTAAATATAATTTTATATTTTTATTAAATATATATTTGTCTTTTATATTTTTATTAAATTATAGCATTGATTTTTATTAAATATAATTTTATATTTTTTTCAAATATAATTTTATGTTTTTATTAAAGATAATTTTATAATTTTATTAAACATAATTTTGTGTTTTAATTAAATATAATTTTGTATTTTGTATTTTTGTTAAATTGTGGTATTATATTTTTAATTATAAGTGTTAGAAAGAAAGTAAAGAAATAAAAAAAATAAAATAAAATATATCAGATAAGTTAATATGACATAGTGGTTCAGAGCACTCCAAACAACCCCTTAAACTCAGTTTCGAATCTGGGTAAAAGCATATTTTCTGAAAAAAAATAAAATAGTAGGGGATGGGTTCATGCGTGGGTAGGCAAGGGCTGGCGGGGTGCGGGCAAGCAGCAGAGGGTTGGGGCGATGGTGGTCAGCGGTCGGCCGGCAGGCGGGGAGGCTCTACAAAAAAAATATTAAATACAAAATTAAATCAACGGATTTTGTTTTCGTAGTTAAAATTAGCGATGAAAATTTTTTCTTCACTAAAATTAGCGACGGATTTTATTTCCATCACTAAATTTTTGCGACGCATTATTAGCAACGGAAATTTTTTTATCGCTAAACGTATTAGTTACGAATTTTTCTAAAATCTCCGTCGCTAAACCTTTGTTTTTTTGTAGTGGATTGAAGAAAATATTTGAGTATTTACAAAGCTTATTTGAGCGGGTTGATCACCCAATCCAAAAGAGGTGTGGATCAAGATCTGCTTTGATACCATGTTAAAATTTAAAGATAATTTCAAAATATAAATGTTTTCAATGATAAGTTTTCAGATAAGTGGTAAAGTCACAATAGTCTGGCTTAAGAACTACTTTCCTTGGAGGACAAAATTTTACTGGACATGCAACACTTCTCTATATTATGAAAAAGATGTATACTAAGAAAAAATAAAAGAAAAATGTTTGAGAAATGAAGAAATGAACTTAAAGAAAGATTTTTAAAAAAATACCTCTATACTTTTATTCCTTAAATGATGAAAACAAGCTTTAAATTTACAAGGAGGCTTAGGCTCCTTTTCATATTTCAACTCAACCCCCTAAAGGGGTATTTATAGTGAAAAAGAAAAAGGGGAGGGGAGAGGAGGGGAGGGGAGGGGCCTGCATAAGGGCACCAAAAGGAGCCATTGGACAGGCCTCCAACGGTCAAACGGTCACATTTTGTGACCGTTGAAGGTCCACGCTGGCCTCTTGTGGTCTTTGTTTGGGCAATACTGGACCATAGTTTTAACAACTCTCAAACTTCAATTAATCTCTAGGCAGGGGGAACAAGCATATGATGCTTTTATTTGCCGCGTGTAGGCAAAATTTGCTCACCTTCCGAAAAAGTCTCCGCCTTTGGTTTTTCTCATTTCTCAATAAAATATCTACTTGCCTTACCACCTTCAGTTTCTTCCCAAGACAAGCATTATAGGGTTGGAGCCTCTTGACCAAGACCAATGTCCTTGCTCTTGCTCCTATGAAACTCTGAAAAAGTGATACTACTTTCGCTTTTGGCATCACTTCTTCAAAACATGAGCTGAGATGGTAATAGCCCAGCTCTTCAAGCAATCTTTCGGCTACCAAGTACCAACGTTATTGTAAAGGACAAGAACGAATGAAATATTTGACATGAAAGCCTTTCCCCTCAGTGGTTGCTTAATGGCATCTCAGGAAGCACCATTGCCAGCAGCTTCATGTTGTGAGAACAAAGGCTAGTAAATGTGAAATTGTTTTACAAATGCCAAAACTGATTTCACTGGTTCAGCTTCCTGGCATGAGTTTTTATATCATTTTCTGTGAATGAAAATAATCTTCTGCCATCAATTTGGAATCAACCCCCTCTTTGCCCTCTATTAGCAGATTTGGAAGTTAAGAGAGTTCCACTTGATTTCAGCCTGGAGATCCAAGGGGACTTCTCTTTCTCCCATTCGTTATCCCACTTTTGATCCCAACCATCTGCTCCTCGCTTTCCCATTTCCAGCTCTTGGTTTTGGATTCTATTAACAACCTGCCTGCCTCTTTCCAGCTTGCAGCAGCCCCATTCCCCCCCCCCCCGGGAATGATTTCAGCCGATTAAACTAAATGGCATGCTCCATGCATGGGGGTCATATTGGTGGGAACTGCCTAGAATGGTCCACATAAGGGACTGGTGTTCTCATGGGAATTATGCAACTCGCAGTTCTAGTCCTTTAACACAATTGATAAACTTTCTGCAGCATTTGCCAATAACCTCACCTGAAACACGATAATGCACTCAAATTGGTCGGAAGGACGGGGCCTCAGCCTGTATCTAAGCCCCTTGAACTGGGTGGATGCTATAGTAAACGAAATTCAGAACTCCATCTCAATGGGTAGAAAAAGACAGGTCCCTAAATATTTTTCAGATAGAAAAATCATTAATCCGGGTCACCAGGGACCGGAGTGAATTGCATGATTGAAGAAGAATGAAAAGGAGCCAACTGAATGCTTAAAATGGTTTCTCTTTCTGGCTTGGTTTTCTGGTGTACTAAAACATCCATGGAAATATGGTTTGGAGCAGTGGCGGATCCAGGATTCAAAGACAGTAATGACAATATTTTCGCGACGGATCCAGAACTCAGTAGGGATTTTTTTTTTTTTTTTTTTTTTTTTTTTTGGAGTGGGGGCAATTTTTATTTAAGATATGAAATTTAATGGATTTTTTTTTTTTTTTTTTGATGGGGGCAATTGCTCACCCATTTCTCCACCTAGCTCCGCCACTGGTTTGGAGGCAAGACTCTAGCAGTAACTATCAAAAGACTCTCTTCATTGCTATGAAAAATTAGGCAAAAAGGAAGTTGAAGGAGGGAGACTGAACATTAGCTTTTCAATTGATTTGATTTTAATATATATATTATTTTTTTATATTTGTGATTATTAAACTGTCCTCTTATAATCTATTATAATAATTTATTGAAATAATAGAATATTAGGTTTTAATATTTTTATATTATTTTCAATATTATCTAACATGATATTATAACTATATTTATTTATATTTCACATTCATATTATTTTTTATTTTTATCATGATATCAAAGTCTTTTTTGCTAAAAAGATTATCTACATGCACGCATGCGACTCTAAAAAACTTCTAATCTATTTTGGAAAAGTTATTCTTCAACATGTGCCCACACATGTCTCTAAAAGGCCACGGATCCGTTCTAAAAAATCTGCTCTTCAATACGTGCTCACATGTGTTTTCAAAAGACCTCTGATCCGTTCTTAAAAAATTGTTTTTTAGTACGCACATGTATGCGCCTCAAGAAAACCTTTGCTCTTTTTTGTAAAATCTGCTCTTCAATATGCACCGGCATGCGTCTTCAGAAGACCCCTAATCCATTTTAAAAAATTGTTCTTCAATATGCCTCTATTGTATCTTTCAAAATCAAACGGTTTTCACTATAATATATTGAATTTGAGAAAAATATTAAAAAATATATTAATTATTAAAATCAAATCAATTATTGATTTGATTTTGATATATATTTGATTTTTCTTTTCTTTTTTATATTTCTATATTTGTAGTAACTGTTTCTATATTTTTTAGAATGAGTTTTCTATATAAACTCAACTTATTATAATAATTTATTGAAACTGTTGGAGGTGAATTTCGCTTCATAGATAATAGTTCTGCTGACCCGAATAAGGTGAATGGTTGTTGGATCGCCTGATTAATTGAACTTGCAAAAAGTCACTGGAGCATCCTCCGGCAGGAGAGAATTCGACATATAAGTTATAGAATGGTTTTCGAGAATAGAAATAGACTGAAAAAGAAAAAATTCTGTAATGCCTTTTTTGTGTGCCAAGTGAAGTGTCTAGAGAATGTACCCGGTTGTCAACTTTCGTGATGTATATATAGTTTGCATGTATGGTAAGTCCCGTATGATGCCAGAGTACGAAAATCCAAGTTTCTTTGTGAAAATGTCCCAAGATTATAGGAATCATAGTGAAACATTTCTAAATATTTAGAGTTCTACCAATTTGAGAAACTCAGATTGTGTTGGAGATTTCTTTTCTTATCGACAACAATTAGAGATCTTCTTCCTAATAATGAGAGATTGTTTTCGGGATTTAGAGGAAAATGAATATTACCTTAATGGATGAAATAGTAATACCGAGCACCGAAGAGGTGCCAAGCCAATTAGTTGATCACTAGAAGAGTATCTAGTCAGTAAGTACTGAGAGGGTCAGTTATATTGACCTATTAGGTTATGGGCTCAAAGGTTCTATGATTGGCTTTTGGACCATATTCCATTAGAAGCAATGGAGTATTAGATTTTAATATTTTTATATTACTTTCGATATTCTCTATCATGGTATTCATCTTATTTTCATATTCATATTCATATTCAAATCATCATCATCATCTCAATCTTTTAAGCAACGAGGATAAAGAAGAAAATTAAACCTCAAAGATTGGTTATTCAATTGGAAAGTGACATTTTTTTTTAATAAAAAAAGGAGCTAATGTGCAGGTATGTGATCCCACTCAAGTAAGACATTCCATCGCTAGAATGCTCTAACATCAAATATTAGCATAAAGAAATTCAGTAGATATGAGGAATCAGTGGCCTCAAATCATACAGAAAAGCCTGTACTAACTAACGATAACCCTATTTTATCGTTCACTAGTGGGTGATCATGATATGTAGCCACCAAGTAGACTTGCAAGTATAGATGAACAAGAAGAATGACTCAAGAACAGCATGAATAGATGCTGACTAGCAAGCAACATGAAACCACGCTTCAAAGAAACCACATTTCATGAGGCAAACTGGAAGCACCAAGCAATACCATCAATGCCATACCATATTATGGCACTAACAATCAGCAACTATTGTCAATGTCCATGCTTTGTGTTGGAAGTGAGTTATGGCTCCACAGATACCGGCTCTTCGTTGACCTGAGCAGTTGTCGTCAAATAGATGTAATACCTGCAAAAATCGCCGGAGGGTGCTCCGATGGAGAGATTCCGACGCTCAAATCAGAAAAAGTAGTTTTTGTATGATAGAAACAGACTGAGAGCTGAAGGGAGTGATTTTCTATGATTAAAGTGTCTAATGTGTAAGGTCGAGAGAGCATACCTGTCTTGGGGGGTTTTGAGATGTTTTATACATGTGAGAGTCATATGTCGCTGCAATGCTTCAACCCTACATTCCTTATTGAGTAGATTCAAAAATTTCGGGGATTCAATATTTTGAATCAACTGTAATCCTTATCTTTTGGAAACTTTCGTATTCTGGGGGAAATCTTCCCTTAACTAAACGATCCTCAGGATATTGTTCGCCACGAAGGACGGAAGTTAATAGGATATTTCGGTCTTCCTTTATGATTATTGGAATCATTAGCTATCGGTCGGTCATTCGACCGACGAAGGGTCATCAGGGCTCTTTCGGTTCAGGGACCAACCATTGGATACCCGATCAGGGTGGTTACCTTCACTTGATGAATTACGTCCGAATGGCGGAGCGACTGAAACCCTATTGTTCGGTTGACGGGGTGACTGAGACCCTATCGTTTGGGAGGTTTGGGCGACTAAGGCCATTCATTGGATAATCGTATTCGAACCTAGATCGGTAATTGTCCTTCGTGGGCTTCTCATATGAGTCTCCCCAAGACTGACTCATGAGGTTTGATTGTTGGGATCATGTCCCATCATTTGCCCTCGACTCATGGCCCTCTTGACGAAGAGGTGTCAAGGGTAATGATTGTAAAAAAAGGCACGAAGCTTTTTAGTACGACTCTTGTCACTTCGATTTTTGCGAATTGTCTTTTGTACACTTCATAAGGGTTTACACTCTTTAGAGAGTATCGCATCCCCACATTCTCACTGCCTTTTCAACTTTTTCTTTGAAGAGCTCCTCCTCGCAGATAAAATGTCAAAAGATACTTCCTCATCGCGCAGTATAGGCAAGATTCATAATATCATGACCGAAGAGGATTTAACAGAAGTCTAGAGGGAGATGTCGCTCAGAAGCGACTTCGAGTTCGTGTTACCCGGAGAAAGGAATGGAGTGAGTTTTGCCCCCGAGATTTGTGTTCCGGTATATAAGTAGTGTGTGAAGTACGACTTGAGGATCCCTTATACGGGCCCCATTGACGGAGGTCTTGAGGTATTGGAACATTCATCTTCCGTTGCTAATTCCAAGTGCCTGGTGCTTTGTGATTGCCTTAATTTTCTTGTTAGGGTTTTTCCATATTTGCTTTAACTTGGAGATTTTATGGGCCTTTTTTTTAGAGCGATGTATCTCCAAAGAGTCTACCCATGGCTGGTATAAGCTTCAAACCCGCTAGGAGTCTCGTTGGAAATTTTTCTACAGTGAGTCTCAAGAAAAACACTGGATCCAAAAGTTTTTTACATAAGATTTTTGAACAGGGATCTCCTTTCGGTGTTTCAGGATATCAACCAAGCACCTTTCTTGAACGTGAAGATCCCAAATCTTCTCCATTATTCTCGTTTTTTTGTGTGCTATGGCCCGCTATTGTGAGGCCTGTCGTAGGAGCTTATGGGTAGATCGTTTGATAGAGAACGAAATGTTGCTGTTGTCTGACTTGCTGATGGATGAAATGAGACAGATCACAAAACCCCTCTTACTGAAACGATAGAGAATACTGTGGGTTGATTCTGTACCGGTTGTAGACTCTAATCTTCTCGATGAGGTTTTTACCGAGTGAAAAATGCGATCGAATGCGAAGATGAGGGTAGATGATACTTTCCTTGAGTCCCAACGAAAAAGGTCAAGGGCCTGATTTCTAGGCTCTCCTATGGGAGAGGAAAAGTCAGCAAGAACTGGAGGGCATGAGCCTCCCTTAGTGTATTCTGAAACTGGGGAGGGTTCACCGGTCAATAGTCTTGTAACTCTTGATGCGCCTTTTAAAGTCAGGGAGAAAAGTACGTCGGACGAGAGTCCGTTTGAGGTGATTAGAAGTGTTCTGGTTCAAGATTCGTGGCGGCTGGAAGAGGCCTTGGTAACACATGCTTCTACCCCCTCCGGGAGAAATATCGAAACGGTCTCCTCAGGAGTCCCAAAATCTTCTGCAGGATATAGCGGATGAGTACTGTACCCCACCACCTATTCTAGTTGAGTCTCTTACCAGGGAGGAAGAGGACTTTGAGGAAGGATCGGTGGCGGTCAGTGTGGGGAGTCGTCAATTTAACTTCATTGATTCTCAAGCGGCGCTACAGCTGGCTGAACTGTTTGAGTTCTCTCCACAACTCACCCTTCGAACGATGCCTCTAGATTGTGTTAACAAGGCTATCCATTCTCTCTGTCTTACAATAAGTATTCTTTTTGTTCGGGCTACGTTGGGTTCTTGTTACCTTATGATTCTAACAAGTATACTTTTTTCTGAGGCTTCGGCTTTGACTGAGCTTAAGAGGAAGCGGAGGAAGGAGCGTGACGAGCAGTTTACCCACATGAGTAGCCAAGTGCTGGCGCTAAAGGATGCCCAGGAAAATTAGGAGAAAAACATCGGAGAGGCAAAATATAGACAGATCAGGCGTCTTCAGGAAAACCTTACTTCGGCCTAGGCTCGTTGTGAGGAATTGGAAGCTGAGGCGCGTATTCGAGGAGCGTAATTAACAACTGCTAAAACATTAGCTCGTCTCCGGGTGGAATCCCTCCGAAGCGCCGAACAAGAGATGACTGATCTTAAGGCATTTGCTGCCAAAGATATTGTAAATCTTTAGCTTTCTCAGCGAAGATTACTCGAGCATCTGAAGTGCGCTGTAAAGATTCTCGATAAGTCGGTCAGTACGAGGCTCTGCCTCCTCTTGAGGGGTCAGCGGATTAGAATTCTGCCGAGGTTGCTTCCAGTACTCCCTTGTAATTTTGTGTCATCTAACATGAAGAAGTTTTTGCTCCATAACTCATTGGAATATATTGATTTTCAATGAGAAAGTTTTGAATGCTTTATCCCGTTAATCCGGTGGGGGGACTCGCCCCCTTGATGCGTCTGATCGATTGAGTCGGCATGTCTAAGATTTGGTGTTTGATTGGGAACCTTTAAGGTTAGGTTCGTGTCCGCCTGTTTGGGGACACATGCATCCAGAAGATCTAGGCGATTGAGGCCCGTCTATCGATTAGAAACGTTAGGAGTTAGGGCCGTATCCGTCCATTCGGAAAATTTCATCCCAACTTAACGATATATTTGTTCGGGAGATCTAGGCGACTGAGGCCCATTGGTTGATTAGAAGCCTTAGGGGTTAGGGCTGTGTTCGCCCGTTTGGAGAGTTTCATCCCATCTTAACGACACATTCGTTCGAAAGATCTGGGCGACTGAGACTCGTCGGTTGATTAGAAACCTTAAGAGTTAGAGCCGTGTCCGCCTGTTCGGAGAGTTTCATCCCAACTTAACGATATATTGGTTTGGAAGATCTGGGCAATTGAGGCCCGTCAGTTGATTAGAAACCTTAGGAGTTAGGGTTGTGTCCGCCCATTCGGAGAGTGTCATCCCATCTTAACGACATATTCGTTCGGAAGATCTGGACGACTGAGACCCATCGGTTGATTAGAAGTCTTAGGAGTTAGGGTCATGTTCACCCATTCAGGAAGTTTCATCTCAACTCAACGACACATTCGTTTGGAAGTTCTGGGCGTCTGCGCCCCGTCGGTTGATTAGAAACCTTAGGGGTTAGGGCCGTGTCTACCCGTTCGGAGAGTTTCATCCCATCTTAACGACACATTCATTCGGAAGATCTGGGCGACTGAGACCCATTGGTTAATTAAAAACCTTAGGAGTTAGGGTCATGTCTGCCTATCCGGGGAGTTTCATCTAAACTTAACGACACATTCGTTTAGAAGATCTAAGTGACTGAGGCCCATCAGTCGATTAGAAATCTTAGGGGTTAGGGCTGTGTCCCCTGGTTCGGGGAGTTTAATCTCATCTTAATGACACATTCGTTCGGAAGATCTGGGCTACTGAGGCCCGTTGGTTGATTAGAAACCTTAGGAGTTAGGGCCATGACCGCCCGTTCGGGGAGTTTCATCTTAACTTAACGACACATTCGTTCGAAAGATCTGGGCGAGTGAGGTCTATTGGTTAATTAGAAATCTTAGGGGTTAGGGCCATGTTCGCCCGTTCAGGGAGTTTCATCCCATCTTAACGACACATTCGTTCGGAAGATCTGGGCGACTGACGCCCATCGGTTGATTAGAATCCTTAGGAGTTAGGGTCTTGCCCGCCCGTTCGGGGAGTTTCATCCCAACTTAACGACACATTTGTTTGAAAAATCTGGGCGATTGAGACACATCGGTTGATTAGAAACCTTAGGAGTTAGGGCTATGTTCACCCGTTCGGGGAGTGCTTTCATCACAAATCATTAAGAATCCCGTGCCACGTGTTATCAATGCATAACAGGAGAAAATTGAAACCTTCATCAAGGGAAAAGCATGGGGAACTTCGGGTCATAGGCCGGGCAGATACTAGTGGGCACATAAGGCTCGTGCCAACTATCTTCACCGTAGACTTGGAGGATCACCCTTCCTGGTTCATTGTGTGGTTACCTAAGATCCGACCAATAGGGCGGCTCATTCTCCTGTGGTACACTACGCCTGTCAGGGGAAGGTAGGTTCCTTCCCTCCGCGCTGATAAACTTCTACAATTTACCACTGCGAACCAAGAATTCCAACTTGTCCTTAAATCTTTTGCACTCATCGGTCGTATGGCCGTAGTCCCGATAAAAATGATAGTACTTGGACTTGTACTTCTTGGGATCTTCTTCAGCGAGACGAGGGGGCCATCTGACGTACAACTTATTTTTTATCTGACATAAAACCCAACTTGGAGTTTTGTTCAGCGGAGTATAGATGTTGAACCTTCGCGAGGGTAGAACTCCCAGTTTGCTTCTCTTTGGAGAAGGCTGACGGGCGATTGGCTGCGTTCCTTTCTGCTAAGGCGTTTCCCCTGTTGGTTAAATGCCTCTGCATCTTCTGCTGTGATATATTTCTCCGCTCGGGAGTAAAATTCTTGGATGGTTGCAGGGGGCTTTTTCGTAATAGATACTTTTATGTCTAAAAGACGCAAGCCCGTTAGGAGAGCAGCCAGTGCGATGTTGTGGTCCAAGGCTGGGACTTTAAGTATTTCTGTCTTAAATCTTTCCATGAAACCCCTCAGAGTCTCTCCCCCCTATTTTTGTAATGATAGCAGAGAGGTGGACTTTCGCTGCCGTCTGATTACAAAATGAGCCTCGAACTGTTATCAGAGCTGAGCGAAACTCTTGATACCAAGTGGCGGAAGAGAGTTAAACCATGCCAGGGCATTACCCTTGATAGTGGTGGGGAAGTGCTTGCACATCGCTGCATCCAAGAGGTCTCTAGAGACCACAACCGTTATGAAGTGGGCGACATGGTCGTGAGAGTCATTGTTTCCATCATACCACTCTGTGGGAGGTAAAAAAACATCTCTCGGCATTGGTTTTGAAGTGATCTTTGAATCGAACGACGATTCGTCTAGAGGGTGCAGAGGATCTTCTCTACCCCTTGCACTTGCTCTTTTAAGCTCAACGGCCACGAATTGTTCGATCTATTTTTTAAGATCCTCGGGGTCATATTGGGATACCGCTGACGGTTCAGGAACTCTTATCTTGGTGGTCGCTCGTATTCGGATTCTGCCGTAGATTAGTGGCTGTCTGGCCCGAGGGCTCAGATGAGTCCCTTTAATTGTTTACTCATTCTTTGGAGTCTCGACTCTAATCTCTCCATTTGGGGTTGATTCGCTTACTCTGGTACTAAGGCCATGACCGGCTGCTCTTGAGTCACGGGTTGTAGGATTTGCTCCGGATGGGACGGTTGAGGAGAAAATGCGTGATCACGAATAGGATAATTGGGAGCCGAAGGGGCAATAGGTTCAGCAGGCATAGGGGCGTGCCCCTCAACAGCGGGAGCGACCCTCGAGGACGCTCTAGTTCTCGGAGGCATAGTCATCAGCAGAAGTCACTCTAGTCTGTTTCCCACAGATGACGCCAATCTGTTGGAGATGGGTTATGGTTCCACAGATAACGGCTTTTCGTTGACTTGAGCAGTTACCGTCAAAGAGATGTAATACCTGCAAAAACTGTCGGAGGGTGCTCCGGTAAGAAGATTTCGACGCTCAAATCAGAAATAGCGGTTTTTGTATGGTAGAAACAGACTGAGAGCTGAAGGGAGTGATTCCCTATGATTAGAGTGCCTAATGTGTAAGGTCAAGAGAGCATACCTGTCTTGAAAGTTTTGAGATGTTTTATACCTGTGAGAGTCGTATGTAGTTGCAATTCTTCAACCCTACTTTATCGAGCCGATCTGAAAATCTCGGGGATTCAATATTTCAAATCAACTGTAATCCTTATCTTTTGGAAACTTTTGTTTTCTAGGGGGAACCTTCCCTTAACTGAAAGATCTTCAGGATGTTATTCACCGTGAATGATGGAAGTTAATATGATATTTCGGTCTTTCTCTATGATCGTTGGAATCGTTAACTATCGGTCGGTCATTCGATCGATAAAGGGTCTTCAGGGCTCTTTTGGTTTAGGGACCGACCATTGGATACCCGATCATGGTGGTTACCTTTACTTGATGAATTACATCCGGATGGCGGGGCGACTGAGACCCTATCGTTCGGGAGGTTTGGGTGACTAAGACCCTTTGATAGATAATCATATTTGAACCTAGATCGATAACTGTCTTTCGTGGGCTTCTCGTGTGGGTCTCCCCAAGACAGACTCATGAGGTCTGATTGTTGGGACCATGTCCCATCACTTTATGTTGGAGGTGGGTTATAGTTTTACAGATACCGGCTCTTCATTGACCCGAGCAGTTGTCGTCAAAGAGATGTAATATCTACAAAAACCGCCAGAGGGTGCTCCGACGGGGAGATTCCGAACGGTTTGAGTTCCCTCCACAACTCGCCCCTCGAACGATGCCTCTGGATTGCATTGACAAGGCCATCCATTCTCTCCGTCTTACAGTAAGTATTCTTTCTGTTCGGGTTACGTTGGGTTCTTGTTACCTTATGATTCTGACAAGTATACTTTTTCTTCGGCTTCGGCTCTAACTGAGCTTCAGAGGAAGCGGAGGAAGGAGCATGACAAGTAGTTTACCCACATGAGCAGCCAAGTGCTGGCGTAAAAGGATGCCCTGAAAAAATAGGAGAAAAACATCGAAGAGGCAGAAGTAGACAGATCAGGCGTCTTTAGGAAGACCTTACTTCGGCCCAGGCTTGTTACGAGGAATTGGAAACAGAGGCGTTTATTCAAGAAACACGATTAACAGCTACTGAAACATTAGCTCGTCTCCGGGAGGAATCCTTCCGAAACACTGAACAAGAGATGGCTGATCTCAAGGTGTCTGCTGCCAAAGACACTGTCAACCTTTAGCTTTCTCTGCGCAGATTACTCGAGCGTCTGAAGTGCGCTGAAGAGATTCTTTGACAAGTCAGTCAGTACGAGGCTCAGCCTCCTCTTGAGCGGTCTGCGGATTCAAATTCTGCCTAGATTACTTCCGGTGCTCCCTTATAATTTTGTGTCATCGAAGATGAAGAAGTTTTTGCTCCATAACTCATTGGAATATAATGATTTTCAATGAAAAAATTTTGAATACTTTATCTCGTTAGTCCGGTGGGGGGACTCGCCCCTTAATAATGCACCCAATCGATTGAGTCGGCGTGTCTAAGATTTGGTGTTTGATTGGGAACTTTCAAGATTAGGGCCGTGTCCGCTCGTTTGGGGAGTTTCATCCCAACTTAACAACACATTCATCCGGAAAATCTGGGCGACTGAGCCTGTCGGTCGATTAAAAACCCTAGGAGTTAGGGTCGTGTCCACCCGTTCGGGGAGTTTCATCCCACCTTAATGACATATTTGCTCGGGAAATCTGGATGATTGAGGCCCGTCGGTTTATTAGAAACCTTAAGGGTTAGGGCCGTGTCCGCCCGTTTGGAGAGTTTCATCCCATCTTAACGACACATTCGTTCGGAAGATCTGGGCGACTGGGGCCCATCGGTTGATTAGAACCTTAGGAGTTAGGGTCGTGTTCACCCGTTAGGAAAGTTTCATCCCAACTTAACGACACATTTGTTCGTAAGATCTAGGCAACTGAGGCCCATCGGTTGATTAGAAACCTTAGGGGTTAGAGTCATATCCGCCCGTTCGGGGAGTTTCATGATATCTTAATGACACATTCGTTCGGAAGATCTGGGCGACTGAGACCCGTCGATTGATTAGAAACCTTAAGAGTTAAGACCGTGTTTGCCTGTTCGGGGAGTTTCATCTCAACTTAATGACACATTCGTTTGGAAGATTTGAGCGACTGAGACTTGTCGATTGATTAGAAACCTTAAGGGTTAGGGCTGTGTCCATCCGTTTGGGGAGTTTCATCCCATCTTAACGACACATTCGTTAGGAAGATCTGGACGACTGAGACCCGTCGGTTGGTTAGAAACCTTAGGAGTTAGGGTCGTGTCTGCTCGTTCGGGGAGTTTCATCCCAACTTAACGACATATTCGTTCGAAAGATTTAGGTGATTAAGACCCCTCAGTTGATTAAAAACCTTAGGGGTTAGGGCCGTCTCCGTCCGTTCTGGGAGTTTCATCCCATCTTAACGACACATTCGTTTGGAAGATCTGAACGACTGAGGCCTGTTTGTTGATTAGAAACATTAGGAGTTAGAGCCGTGTCCACCCGTTCGGGGAGTTTTATCTCAACTTAACAACATATTCGTTCGAAAGATCTGGGCGACTGTGGCCCTTCGGTTGATTAGAAATCTTAGGGGTTAGGGCTGTGTCCACTCGTTTGGTGAGTTTCATCCCATCTTAACAACACATTCGTTTGGAAGATCTGGACAACTGAGACCCGTCGGTTGATTAGAAACCTTAGAAGTTAGGGTCGTGTCCGCCTGTTTAGGGAGTGCTTTCACCGCAAATCATTAAGAATCTCATGCCACGTGTTATCAATGCGTAACAGGAGAAAATCGAAACCTTCGTCAAGGGAAAAGTGCTGGGAACTCCGCATCATAGACCGGACAGATGCTAGTGGGCACATAAGACTCGTGTTAACTGTCTTCACCATAGACATGGAGGATCACCCTTCTTGGTTCATTGTGTGGTGGTCTAGGATCCGACCGATAGGGCGGCTCATTCTCCTGTGGTGCATTGCGTCTGTCGGGGGAAGGTAGGTTCCTCTCCTTCGCACTGATGAACTTCTGCTATTTACCACTGCGAACTAAGAATTCTAACTTGTTCTTAAACCTTTTGCACTCGTCGGTCGTATGGCCATAGTCTCGATGAAAATGACAGTATTTGGATTTGTCTTTCTTGGGATCTTTTTCCACGGGACAAGGGGGCCATATGTTGTTCGACTTGTTTTTTATCTGATATAAGACCCGACTTGGGGTTTCATTCATTGGAGTGTAGATGCTGAACCTTCGCGAGGGTAGAACTCTCGGTTTGCTTCTCTTCGAAGAAGGTTGACGAGGTAATCGACCGTGTTCCTTTTTGCTACGGCGTTTTCCTTGTCGGTCGAACGCCTCTGCATCTTCTGCCACGATATATTTCTCCGCTCGGAAGTAAAATTCTTGGATGGTTGCTGGAGCCTTTTTCGTGATAGATACTTTCATGTCTGAAGGACGCAAGCTTGTTAGGAGAGCAGCCAGTGCGATGTTGTGGTCCAAGGCGGGGGCCTTCTGCATTTTTGTCTTAAATCTTTCCATAAATCCCCTTAGAGACTCTTCCCCCTGTTGTCGCAATGATAGCAGAGAGGTGGACTTTCGTTTGGCCCCCCGACTGATTACAAAATGAGCCTCAAACTGTTATTGGAACTGTACGAAGCTCTTGATTCCAAGCGACGGAAGAGAGTTAAACCATGTTAGGGCATTATCCTTAAAAGTGGTAGAGAAGTGTTTGCACATCGCAGCATCCGAAAGGTCTCTGGAAACCATAACTGTTATGAAGTGGGTGGTATGGTCGTGAGGGTCATTGGTTCCATCATACTGCTCCATGGGAGGTAAAATGACATCTCTCGGCATTGGTTTTGAAGAAATCTTTGAATTGAACGGCGATTCACCTAGGGGGTGTAGAGGATCTTCTCTACCCCTTGCACTTGCTCTTTTAAGCTTAGCGGCCACGAGTTGTTTGATCTGTTTTTTAGATCCTCGGAGTCATATTGGGAGACCGCCGATGGTTCAGGGAACTCTCATCTTGGTGGTCGCTCGTATTCAGATTCTGCCACAAATGAGTGGCTATCTGGCCCGAGGGCTTGGCTGAGTCCCTCCAATTATTTACTCATTCTTTGGAGTCTCGACTCCAATCTCTCCATTTGGGGCTGGTTCGCCTGCTCTAGCACTGGCACTGAGGCCATGACCGGCTGCTATTGAGTCGCGGGTGTAGGATTTATTCTGGATGGGACGGCCGGGGAGAAAATGCGTGATCACTAATAGGATGATTAGGTGCCGAAGTGGAGATAGGTTTAGCAGGCATAGGGGCGTGCCCTTCTACAGCGGGAGCGACCCTCTAGGACGCTATAGTTCTCGAAGGCATAGTCGTCAACAGAAGTCACTCTAATCTGTTTCTCACAGACGGCGTCAATCTGCTGGAAATAGATTATGGCTCCATAGATATCGGCTCTTCGTTAATCCGAATAATTGCTGTCAAAGAGATGTAATACCTGCAAAAATCACAGGTGGGTGTTCCGGCGGGGAGTCTCCAACGCTCAGGTCAAAAAGAGCGGTTTTTGTATAATAGAAATCAACTGAGAGCTGAATAGAGTGATTCCCTGTGATTAGAGTGTCTAATGTGTAAGGTCGAGAGAGTGTACCTGTCTTAGGAGGTTTTGAGATATTTTATACCTGTGAGAGTCATATGCCACTACAATGCTTCAACCCTAACTTCCTTATCGAACTGATCCGGAAATATCGGGTATTCAATATTTTGAATCAATTGTAATCCTTATCTTTTGAAAACTTTCGTATTTTGGGGGAACTTTCTCTTAACTAAAAGATTCTCAGGATGTTGTTCACTGTAAAGGACGGAAGTTAATAAGATATTTTGGTTTTTCTCTATGATCATTGGAATCGTTAGCTATCGATCGGTCATTCGACCGATGAAGGGTCTTCAGGGCTCTTTTGGTTCAGAGACCGACCATTGAATACCCGATCAGGATGGTTACCTTCACTTGATGAATTACGTCCGGATGACGGGGCAATTGAGACCCTATCATTCGGTTGGCGGGCGACTGAGTCCCTATCGTTCAGTAAGCCTGAACGATTAAGGTCTTTCAGTAAACAATCGTATTCGAATCTAAATCGCTAATTGTTCTTCGTGGGCTTCTCATGTGGGTCTCTCCAAGACTGGCTTATGAGGTCTGATTGTTGGGACCATATCCCATCACTTTGCATACACATCAATACCGTCATCACTTTGCCTTATCATGATCGTGGTGTGCAGAATGTATTGGAATTTCAAATATCAGTTGCAATGGGAGGATAAAGGAAGAAGACGAGATCAAAAGAAAGATGAAAGTAAGAACAAAAATAACAATCTTGAAGTCGTTTGGCTGCTATTGTGCTATGCTACACCTCTCTCCTCGTTTTCCCTCAACGTCATGCTCTCTCGGGATAAATCCCAAATTAGAGTGATTTTGCGCTCAAATATCGGAAATATGGCACTTTTTTATTTTGTTCCCAAAGTAGAGAAAGCGCGATCGGTGATCGCGTTTTCGCAAGAGAAAGCGCGATCTCGGATCGCGCTTTCATTCCCGGAAGGCGCGATCCCTAATCGCGCCTTCCCATTTTTTTTTTTAAATTTAATTATGTGAAATTAAATATTAATAGGGGTAAAATTTTAATTATATGAAATTAGTTTAAAAATTTTTAAAATAAATAATAAAAGTGACCATTAATAAAATAAATTAAATATTAATAAAACAAAGCATAATCCCGGAGCGCGCTTTTTCAACAGGAACGCGATCCCGGATCGCGCTTTCATTCCCGGAAGGCGCGATCCCGGATCGCGCCTTCCCAATTTTTTTAAAAAAATTTAATTATGTGAAATTAAATATTAATTGGGGTAAAAATTTAATTATATGAAATTAGTTTAAAATTTTTTTAAATAAATAATAAAGTGACCATTAATAAAATAAATTAAATATTAATAAAAACAAAGCATAATCCCGGAGCGCGCTTCTTCGACAGGAACGCGCGGTCATTCAGCTTTTTTTTGTTATTGTAAAAATTTAATTATAAGAAATTGGTTTTAAAAAATTTAAAAATAAGTAATAAAAGTGATCTATAAATATGTATTTCACATTAATAAAACAAATTAAATATTTAGTAAAATTAGGAAAAATTTAATGAGAAAAAATCTACTTAATATTTTTAAAAGTGTAAAAGAATTAAGATTAGAACAATCTTTGAAAAAATTGTTCTAAAATAAATTTAAATTAGTAATTGTTAATTAAATAGGGGTAAAATTTTAGAATTTAGAAAGAAAGGTAAAATAAGTTGTTTTTTTGTGTTTTTTTTTTTGTGAGGAAAAAATAGTTATGAAACATTATAATTTTAATTAATATAAATAAGGGAAAAAGAAATATGAATCAATAATCTTTAAAAATATAAGATATAATAATATTAAAAAGAGTGAAAAGGAAAATATGGAAAACTTAAAAAGTAATTAAAGAAGTGAAAATAAAGTGTTAATTTAAAAAGAAAATATATAAGTAATAAAAAAGTAATTAAAATTTTATAAGTAAAGAAGAAAATACAATGGAAAAATATTTTAAAAAAAAAAGTTAATAAATAATTTAAAAAATAAAGAATGTTAAGAAATAATAAAGAAATTTGTGAATAAGAAGAAAGTAAATATTAACCAAGAGTTAATAAAAATATTTATTTAATGTTTCGATAATTTTTCGGAAGGAAATATAGAAACAATTAATGAAAAAAAACCATGAATTATGTGAGATCATACTAAAAATGGTATGAAAATTTTAAATTCATACCAATAAATATTAGTAACTAATTAATTTTTAAATAGTATTGGTTAAATTCTAAAAAAAAAAAAGTTGTTAAAAAAATTTAAAATAGGAATTGTAAATTTAAAAAGGAAAATAAATATTTTTTAAAGATTTAGTTTATCATGTTCTTTGAAGTTATTATAATTAGAAATAAGATATAAAATATTATTAAAGAAGTTAATAAAATTATTGCGATAAGTAAAAATTTTAATTTTATACATTTTGTGTAAATTTTATTGAGAAACTTAAAATTAATAAAGAATGAAATAGTAAACAATAATATTGGATGATATGAAACAAAAATAAAAAATTCTAAGAAAGTAAATAAACAGAAGGAATTAATAATTAAAAAACAAAATATATAATAATTGAAAATAAATAAAAAAAGATATAATCTTTTAAAAGTTACAAATAAATATCTAGTTAAGAAAAATTGAAAAATTATTAATAAAATAAGAAAAATTGACTCAATAAAATCAAAAGTGAAAAAAATGATTAATTAAAAATTAAAATATATAATAAATAAAAAATAATGATGTAGGATGGTCATGAAAAATATTTTTTAATATTAAATTTGTAACAATAAATATCGCTTGATACATAAATTTGTAATATTATTGGTTAAATTAAAAAAATGTTTAAAATAAATCGAAAATATAAATTTTAATATGAAAAAGGAAGAGAAATAATAAATTAAGACGAATTAAGCATTTTAGTTCTGAAAATTAAATATTATTTGTTAAATGTTTCATATTTTTTTACAGTTGCAGTGTATAAAATTTTGAGTTTATTTTGTTCTCTCTATAATGTGCGAATTTTGTAGAAATTTTAAGAGTATTGTAAATCCAGTAGTTGGTTGATGAAATGATCTTTATCTAACTTCATAACAAACTCTTATAACCACTGTCGCAAACGGAAAGAATAAATATTTGTAATTATGTTATAAGTAGCCAACTTTGACCGGTCATGACTAATTCATATTGTTGATATCAAATGTAATAAAGAATGGGGGTTGAATTGATTGTAAAAAATTAAACCAACAAAGGCATGTCTTCTAATATCAACACCAATTTCATAAGTGGGTACATCATTACTACCAAAACCTATTTCGCAGGTCAAGAAATGTTCAATTATACAATGACAAATTGCATAACATGCTTCTACTCGAGTTATTCAGGTGAACAAGTTTCAAGACAGTGTGGGCATTCAATTGTGAGCAATATTTTACATTTAATAAACTAATTAGATCAAATACGTAATCTTAAAAATGATAACTAAGTACCACAGGGAAGACGGCCAGCATTTCTAGGTGGCTGACGTCTAGTGGGAACACGATCGAGCCTATGACCTGGAGGTGGCGGTGGAGCTAGACTGTACGATGGACCTTCCTCGGTGCTGCCGAATACAACACCTGCAGGGCCAATATCCTGCGAATAAGTACGATGACGTCGTTCATGAATACTACGTCGTGGTGGTTCAGTCAGAGGAACATCATCATGACCTGCATAAACTGGAGTACATACAGGAGTAGGAAACGAAAAAGAAGATGCTATCGGTGTCTCACACGCGCCTTCGTAGTCCCCTCCATGACCTGATCTTAACGACATTGCCTCTTCATAATGAGCCGCATGACCAGATGTGGATGCGACATCTGGCCTTGGCCGATAACTCTCCGACTGTGTAGATGTGTCAGGATAATAGCCCTTAGGTGGAGTACTACCAAACATTTGGATAGAATCTGTTGCTAAATCTCTAATGTAGCGAGTTCTGTAATCATACCCCTCGACAGCAAGCATGTCGGACGATACGAGGTGGATGTGACTTTGATTTTGACACTACATATGATATGGATGTAAGAAAGTAATTATTGAAAATACATTAAATGACGTGTAGTTCAAACTGTAGATAAGATGTTGTTACTTACGAGTGATTCTATATGTGTTCCCATCGGGTGATAACCCTGTTGAGGGCGATATTCAGGATTTGAAATATATAGATGTGTTATTCGACGAAACCATGTCATTTAGTCTACTGTGGTCGTCGAAGAACCATAACACTCATACCCCTAGACCACATGATATCGCCGATTTTGCCACAAATCCAAATAAACCCTATGTGTAATCCTCCAGTCTCTACGACTTCTCCCACGTCGATCAATACGATGGAGATCCCGATTGGTATCGACGGGTGAAGGAATACCCTGCTGTAAACCGAACTATCTCATTACCCTTTCAGGGTAATGAAACTCAACAACCTCGAAACATATCAGCGGTACGGAGGCACGCCATATTTCAGATCCGTTGAGACAATATGGAGGCAATGATTAGATATCAGAATCGGAATACGGCATCCAAACAAACTAGAGAAGAAAACTGATGCGTTACTTATATATATCATAGGCGAAAAAATTATAACTAAGAATAGGATGGTGAACTTTAGATCAGAAGCTCTCATATGATCAAGTTCGTCACGATATGTGCGAAGAACATATCGTCTTGTGGTAACAAAACTTCGAGGAACATCCCATCCGTACACGAAAATATAACAAAGTTATAGTTATGAAAGCAAAGGTAGGGAAAACGGTAAAGTAAATTGATTAAGATAGTGATTATAATAAACTGAGATCCACGTGGCCCGACCAGCATATTGAAATTAGTGGGCGCGGGATCGACAGCTTGTCATCGAATCAGAGTAAACATAGGTATTCTCTCCCATGCCCAAAGCTGGTAAAAATAAATAAATAGTTAACGTTGCTCAATATAGGTTTTCAAATTTGAAACGTACTATTATTAACAAACTACCTGAAGCAGTAGTAATGGACCAGAAATTTGATTGACTCCTTCGACAGAGGCTCGACACATAGTTCTGTACAGTGTAGCAAGTACAGCACTACCCCAAGTATATGTACCAGCACAGTCAAGATCTCACAGTAGCTCCAAATACAATAGTTTAACCTTCGATCCAGATGTATCCCCCAATAATGTACCAAAAAGCTGCATAAGTCGTCCTCGTGCATGATACTCAACCCAAATCTGTTCTAAATCATCATTCAATGGATGTGAGTTTAGAAACTGCGTTATAGCATTTAATTTTAGTCGGTCGCTATCGAAATCATTCGGATTGGGGATGAAATCCAGGAGATCATGACAGATATCTTGCCAGTCAGCGATTGGAAGTGTCAAGTCTATTCCTGTTACAGGCTCTCCATCAATTGACAAACCGAAGAGAATAGAGACATCCTGAAGGGTAATCGTTGCCTCACCAATAGGTAGATGAAAGGTGTGGGTCTCCTGTCTCCATCGCTCTACCAATGCTGTTATGAATGCATGGTCGTACACTATGTGGCCACATCTATAAATGCCATAAAAACCGACGCGTAACAGGATCAACTGAACCCTTAAATCTAGAGGTTTCGCACTCCAAAATCCATTATCGGCACGTCGGATCATCAATGGGGTGTCCGAAGCTGAGTTCCAAATAGTCTCATATCGATGTGTCGATTGCAATGTCAGTATTGTAGGGTTACGAGGTCCAGGGACAAACTCTGGGATTGGATAAGCCATATCGCAAATGAAAATCTGTTACATTAAAAACATCATAAGAGAGAACTAGCAATATATTTCAAAACGTACAATGTAGGAAACAAACATAATACATAACATTTTCCTATCTGCCACGTCGCGCCCTCTCTTCCAAACGAGCCATATTTGGGCAATAATTACGGTTATGCCCGTATTCGTCACATGCCTTACAACGCTGCGTTCTTCTTCTATCCATTTCATTGCGGCGTGGCCTTCCTGCTTGATGATTTAAACGTGAATTATTTGCCGAGAGAGAGAACAGACTAGGGGGCCAATAGTCATAGTGACCAAGTGGATAAAACTGAGAAGCGTAGGTCAAAAGCATGACTTCACATGTGTGCAATCTGTCAACAAGAGTCAGCAACTGAATTCTCATGTCTTCACATACTCTCCACATGTGTGATCACAGAAGCTTGTATATTGTATACTTTCCACAACTACATGATGGGCCATCCATACGCACTGTATGCTCGTTTCGACCCCTGCCTCCGTGAATATTGGTGCAGATCTCATATATCCCAGTGCGTCTGTTAAAAATTGTGAACCGATGATATCTACCTTTATGCTCATTTCTCAACAATCTATCCGTCACCACCGGAGGCCATGTTTTCCCATCCTGTATAAATTTTACAGCTTCATTTCGATTTTTATTAAAAAATTTTACCATACGGTATAATGTTGCCTTGACACATGCAGTGATAGGAAGCTTCCTTGCCCCTTTAAGAACCCCATTAAATGCTTCAGATCTATTGGTTGTCATGTTGCCCCAACGTCGTCCCCTATCATGACACAATGTCCACTTTTCAAGGGGAATTTGCATTAACCACCGATATGCTGGGTCACTCAGCTGTCTAATTTCACACATCACCGCCTCGAACTTTCTAATCTGTCGTTGCTCTGTGGCCTTATGCATCAGGTCCATTAGCGGTTTATTTTTGAAGTGTTTGCTAAAATTGGCTTTAGCATGCCTCAAACACAATTGGTGGTACACAAATGGCGGTTGCAAGTGAGGATTCCTCTCAATAGATCGCATTATACCGGCAGCCCTATCGGAGATCAAACACATTCCCTGACGATCACCAATGATATACAATCTTAGATTCTCTAAAAACCATGACCAATTAAGCACACTCTCCTCATCAACAATTGCGAAGTACAAAGGAAGTATGTGATTAGCAGCGTCCGTACCAATAGCAATAAGAATTTTCTCTTTGTACTTCCCGTATTGAAACGTATCGTCAATGCTGATCACTAGCTTGTAATGATGAAAAGCATCGATGCATGGTTTGAAGGCCCAAAAAACTGATTGAAACACTTTATCAGATAAACCAGCATGTTCAATTACCTTCCACTCAACGATAGTTCCGGGATTGCTCCTTTGCAATGCTAACATAAATTGGGGCAACAACGTATATGATGTTTCCCAATTCCCATAAACCATCTCTACAGATTTCTTCCGCCCCAACTAGGCCTTCTTATAGGACATGTTTACTCCAAAACTTCTCATATCCTCAACAACATCACATACCTTATAATCCACATTCTCTTTTATATGGTTTCGGATCAAACGACCCACCATTTTAGAGTCGAGATTAGGGTGATCCGCTACAGGGATCGTTGGGAAGCAAGTGTGTTTAGAATGCAACCTTGTAATTTTCCAAAATCCATGACTCTTTTTTAGCTTTGCTCTTACACGCCACAAGCGGTTTTGCTCTTCATACAGTGAACACCGCACATACCAAATGCTTGTGTTACTCTCGTGGGCCTTGAAAAACCTATCCATATGCATAGAGTAGCACTTCACTACGTGTTGAACCCCCTCTTTGGATTTGAATACCATGCCCACTTCTAACTCCGAAGTGTGATCATTATCCCAGTTTGGACGGTTATAGTCATTGTAATCATCGATTATTATATTCCCTTCCCCCATATTAAATAGAAATGGAATTTCTTCATCCTCATCTCCATCTTCCTCCCCTATCTGATTCACTCCATCGCCGACACTCTCATCATCATGAATGTCTACATCAGAATCACTAGCTGTAGCATCAATGAAAGTTTCAACTGGATCCGCATCCCTGTTACTCTCTTCATAGGGAATGTTCGTACTTCGGTCTTCGTACCCATGGGGTCGACTGCTACTTGGCTCCCCATATTCATTCGCGCTGTTTCGCATTATATTATATTCGGGGGTCGTCAAACCAACATCATTTGCTAGAAATGCCACACACTGGAGCCACTCATCTCTCATATGAATTCATAAACCCTCAGTCATCAAGTGTGTGTATGACCTTACATTGCTTCCACCACCGAAATCTTGCCTAGGGTCAACAAAATTTGGTCTATCAAATGAGGATTCTGGAATGTAAGACTCATTCTCTACCGCCCTACTTGATCAACCCAAATTTGATTGGCCTATACTTGTATTCATAATAGCCTCCACCTCTATGAATAGTTCAACAGATGACAAATGAGGAAAATTTTTTGGGAGTGTCAATACGTCTGGTAAAAAATCATCATCCTCCACTGGTATAGTTGTATACGTCACTGATTGACCGTGATTCCAAAGTGGATACCTACACAACACTTTCAACCTAAATTCTTTAGCATCAAAACCAGTTTTCTGATACAAAACTTTCAATAATTGATTCCATCTTATCGTTGTTTCAACACCAATGCCCCTTTTCGGGGGTATACTATACCCATACCCATCTTCACCACAAACAATTTCACCTCCCCAGTAGAGTAGCAGTCTAACACGGTCCTGATTCATCTTTTTTTTCCTAAAACCACAACAATAATATGAATAATTTACAACACTTTTAATATTAATTTCAATTGTTTCAAATTCACATAATTTTTCGTTTTTACCTTATTCACCTAACTATTAGGTCTAAATACAAATTCACCAAATTTTTTTAGTATTACTTTTAATATTAATTTACATTTTATTAAATACTTTTTTATATTTTCCAATTATTTTCGAATTATATATATTTCGAAAAAATTTTATCGCATTATGGAATTATAAGTTACTAATTTCATTTACCAACATATATGGTTTTTTTTTAACCATTTTCAAAAATTAAACATATGTATCTATTTATTTTTTTACATATTTTTATTTACTAACATATATTTAATTTACCAATGTATATGTATATATTTTAACCATTTCCAAAAATTAATAATATAAATTATTAAATTAATTTACCGCATTATATAATATAGGAACGTGCGTTACTAATTTTTTTAACCATTTTCAAAAAAAGGTATATGTTTATATTTTTTTAGATTATATATTATTATTCTCAATTTACAACAACTAAATATATTTTTGATTTTATAGTTGTAAATTTATTATTATCATTATTATTATTATAAAATTTATTATTATTATTATAAAATTTATTATTATTATTATTATTATTATTATTATTATTATTATTATTATTATTATATATCTATACGATTTTATTTTTTATTAAATATTAAACAAATTTTATATTATATACTTATAAAAATATATACCTTAAAAGATAATATTAACTAATTTTTATATCAAATATTTTTCATACTTATAATAACATAAATCTTAATAAACAATTTTAACCAATTTTAATATGAAAATTTTTTCATACTTTTAAAATTATATATCTTAAAAAACACTATTTAACCATCTTAAAAAACTCCATTTAACCAATTCTTATATTAACAATATTAGCACATTTTAAATATATATAAATTATATATATCTTAACAAATTTATTTCTTATAAAATAATTTTAATATTATTATATTTCATTTTATTAATTTCTTTTATTTTAGTTTTTCTTATTTCATTTTAGGCATATTTTACAAATATCTTTTCTCCGATATTTTAAATATCAAAAAAATTTTATTCTTATACAAATATATATCTTAACAAATATTAATATTTAATACTTATTTTTAACATTATTACAAAATATTTGTTACTACTTTACTTTAAAAGCATTAAACATGTTTTTCTGTTTAATATTTTTAATAATATTTTATTTATTTATTTCAAATTCACCTAATATTTACACTAAATATATATATTTATTACAATCTTTGTTTAAACTAAGTTATTTATTTTTTAATTCAAAATATTATCTAATATTAATAATTTGAAATATATCTGTAATTATTTTAATAATTTTTTCTTTTTAATTAATAACTTTAATTATTTTAACATAATTTTGAATTACATTTTTTTTAATAAATATTTACACTTACTCCAAATTATTAATTACCTTAACCTAATATTATATTTATCATTACATTAATTTAACCATATTACCTAATATGATATTACATATTAAATTAAATTAACATCGCAAATATAAAACTAATAATAATAAATCTTTACACACCTAATTAATAAACGTGAATATTACACACAAAAATTCCAACTCAATAATAAAATAAACCTAATTGTTTTCACAATAATTTTTTTTTTCACAATAAAAATTACCACACAAAAAAAAATTAATTTCTTTCACAAACACACAGGAAAAGAAAAAAAAAACCAAAAACAAACGCAGAGAGTTCAATTACCTAATTTTGTTCAAAAAAAAAATTTTTTCCACAAGCAAAAAAACCTTTACTTACAGAAAAAAAAAATCGACAAACCATTCAATTACAAAGACAAAGCAAACAGCAAAAAAAAAAAAAAAAAAGAGCAGACTCAACTTCGGAAGTGACGAAGCCTTCGGAAACCTTCACTCCCGCCGCGCCCGCCGCCTGTCCGCCACCCCCGCCACTAGATCCGCGATCGTCGTGAAGTGCCGACGCCTAAAACCTCGCTGTAGTTGCCGCGTCGGTGAGGGAAAGAGAGACTGAGGGAAAGATAGAGACAGAGCAAGACTGAGAGAGTGAGGGAAAGAGAGAGACATGCGACTAAGAAAAGAGAGAGATCGTACCTAAGAGAGTGAGGCAGAGAGAGTGAGAGCGCGCCTGAGACTGAGGGATAGAGAGAGAGACTGCCACCGGGGAGAGAGAGAGAGACCGTCGTTGAGAGAGAGAGGCAGACAGAGAGAGAGAGACCGACGCAAATGAGAGAGTGAGGAAGACACTGAGACACCTTTCGATATAAAGGGCGTGATGGCTTCACGGATCAACAATCCACCCAACCCCCGTGACCGACAAAAGCTCAGTCAGGCAGAGTGCTATAGCTTTTGCAATATTAAAAGCGCCATCTCAGATCGTGCTTTCAGAAAGTACGAACGGGGATCGCGCTTTCAGAAAGCACGAACGAGAATCTCGCTTTCAGAAGATCACTATTCTTGAAATCCCTTCAAAATTTGTTCTATTTCGAAGAATTTGTTCCAAATTAACCCTAATTTGAGAATTAATCCATACTCTCTCTTCATGAGAGAGAGAGAGAGAGAAGTCGCTCATACTTACAAGTCATGTCGTAAGTGAGTCAACATTATGCACGTCATGTCGTGACTTGTGAGTGAGTCATCAACATTTGACCACTCAAGTGAGTGTAATCCCAACATCGTGGATGTTGGGCCCGTGAATTGGACCTGGTTCATCTCTCTCGTTGGCTGTTGGGCCCAGAAATTGGACCTGCTCCATCTCTCCTTCTCTCTCTAGGCGGCGTAATATTACCTTTGCATTGTACCCGAGGGGACAGCCTCGAACCACGTTTGACCGCTGAAGGGTTATACTCCCCCTTCCACCGGCCCCGACGCAACCCTCGTCATCGATCGCTACAGAAACGACGTCGTTCTCTCTCTCCCTTCCTCTTCCCATCTTTGGTGCGGTTGCGGTGGCGGTCTTAATCTGTCATCATCGTCACTTGCAAGCTTGAAATGATCGAAAATACCCACAAAATCTTGCTCAATTTTCTTCTTCCGAGCCCTAATCTCTTTCACTCGACACACTCTTTCTCCTGAGGCTCATCAACTTCGCACCAAGTTTCATCTTCTTCGTCATTTCATACCCCGAAATTTTTCAGTCAAATTCCTCAGCTTTCCTGGTTAATTATAATATTAAAAAAAAAAAGAACCTTCAGATGCGCTGCTCCGGTTTTATTTACAAAATAGGAAGGCCGATGACACGTAATTAGGGTTTTTGTTTCTGTGCTGGGTCTTGCCCGAAGCAATGGCGTCCTCCGAAGATATGGGCCTGGTTCAAGCCCAGAGGCTGTTCCAAGACGAAACCCTCAGGTTCAACTGCGCCGCCGCCGCCGCCGCCGCAGCCGCAGCTCCTCCTCCTCCTCAACAGCGTCGCACCGTGGGTGATCCCGGTCCCAAAACTCGGGAGCTCAGCGGCTTCATCGGCGACAAGCTTTTCTCTTTGGACCGCGAACCAAGGTTTTTCCACAACCACCAGTCCCAGTCTCAGGGCGGCGAGTTAAGGCGCTGCTTGTACGGAGACCACCACCAACCCCGTGATCCTAACTGGAATTCCAACGGACGAACTTCACCCACCAGTGGGGAGGGGTCGGAAGATGACGATGATGATGAGGAGGATGACGAGGAAGAGGATGATGGTGATGGTGAAGTCGATGCTCTAGTTGCCGTTGATGAAGCCAGTAAGAACAATAATGGCAGTGGCAGCAGCACGGACGAACTGGGCAACGGAAAGGCATCTTCTTTTGGTATTTTTTTTTTAATTTTTTATATTCATCCTCTCTCTATGTGGAGTTTGTATCTGAAATGTTTGAGGGTTTGCTTATTTTGGTGATATATTGGAAGGGTTTGCTTATTTTGGTGATATATTGGAACAATTAGGGTCTAGTAAGGAATTGTTGGGGAAAGATGGTAACACAATTCAATCTGCTAATAATGCTGCTAGACCAAGCCCCACCCACCATACCTATCATCAAGACCAAGGTCCTTACCACAATGCAGTCACTATTGCTGGGCCTGAGCCTGATGGGGAGATGTATTATTCCCATTCCCAGTATCTGCATGCTCCTGCCACCGAGGGCTCAAATTCAGGTCATAAGGAAGTGGCATGTGAAAATGGTGCTGGTTTTGCTCGTCCCAGGGATGCCCATTTATCAACCGAACCAGGAGAGTCTCTTAGGACAATTCTGTCTGATCCTATGACGTAAGTCTGCTCTTCTTCTTCTTCTTCTTCATTACCCTATTTAGTATCTACCCTCATTTATTGCTAATAGGCCGCATTCTTGTTTATATATGTAGTGGCACTCTCATGGATGATGCAATGATCTTGCCTTGTGGGCATTCTTTTGGAAGTGGTGGAATGTTGCATGTTTTTCGATTGGTGAGTTCTCTACGACTGTTTCATATTTTTGCAGCAACGCATGGAAAAATATGTTGTCAGCAAAGAGTAACTGAAGTCCAATGGCCTGAGCCCCATTTTTTTGGTTATTTATAACTTGGCCATTACTTGAACATAGAATCACTTTGGCAGCTCAATTATAGTCTATCTAAGTTGCGTTTCCTTTTTAGCAAGAAACTTATGTTATTGAGATATTTAAAATTCACTTGTGCTGCTCATATTTCATGTAAATGGTGTCCATGTTGTAGTTATAGTTGAGATTTTTGTCTACAGTTTGCATATCCCAACATAATTTAATTGACCTTGGGGGTGCTTTGCTGTTTAAGCTTTGAATTTTTCCCCCTCCCAAAAAAATAATGATAATAAATAAGTAATCTTCACTGCTGTCTCTATCCTTGTAGCATGGAACGTTTTGCAATTACCTAGCAATGGTAATATTAATTTCCATATGGATGATAATTTTGCAGAAAGCTTGCTGTACTTGTTCACAGCCATTTTCGGAAGATTCGGTGCAACCAAACCTCTGTAAGTAAGAAAATTGATATATAAGTTAAGAAGATCTACTATTTACTTATAAGAAAATGTTGTATTATTTGGTAATAAGAACTTACAGACATATAGTGGTAATCTGATTCTGTATTTATGAAAATGTATTGGCTTGCTGTCGAATGTTTCTTTATTTTATTACTTGTCGAATGTTTCTTTATTTTATTACTTTTATTATTTACTCTTTCATCAAAATGAAATGTGAAAATTTCAAATTTGAAGTCTTCTTCATGTCCAACATTACGTTTAGCACTCCTTTGATAAATGTTGGATGTCTTTATTTTCATAAACTTTAGATACTGCATTTAGATGTTTTTGCATACTTGAGAAGGATAATTTATATAATCATTTTCTCAGCAGATTTTGAATGCTTTTAAACTATTTATTAGTCCTTGAGTGGAGACCGGGTCAAGTGAATCTCATTTTAAGTATTTGGATGATTTAAATTCAATCCTGAAATATTTATTGAAAAATTATTGGTGGAGTATGAGATTTTACAAATATATACATTGTTAAAATTTTGTAAATGCCACTGTCCTAGATGTGTCATGTCAAGTAGCAGATTAGAGCATGTTCACTGTTGATCAGATTGGAGACCCCATATTCTAGAAAGATGGAATGGATCCCTTATTTCCCTTTTGCTCTTTCTTCTTTGGCTGTTCTTGTGTAGCCCTTAGAGCTACTGTTCAAGCTTATCGTCGAGAAGAAGACTTGCAATTATATCGTCCATCAAAAAGGAGAAGAGAGAGGTTTGAGCAGGTTTGTTAAATGCATCCCTATAAGCCGCCCATTTATTGTTATCACCATATTCTTTAAAATTGATATTTTTTGAATCTTGTAGGACAAGGGAAGTTCTGGTGAACGTGAACCTTATATGATGGATGCTCCAAGGACTAGAGGCGTTCAGTTTCCTTTTGCAGTGACTGATCGTGTCATCATTAAGGTACATTTCATAGATCATTAGATTTTTAACAATTCTTCTTCAGCATAACAGTGAGACTAACAATCATCTATGGATGATCAGGGGAACAAAAGGACACCACAGCGCTTTGTTGGACGGGAGGCTGTTGTAACAACGCAATGCTTGAATGGCTGGTTAGTTTCTTTTGTACTTTTTGGTTCTTCTTCTGTCATAAAATCTTCTTAGAAGAGGAAAAAAAAGGGAAAAAATATATTCCTATCTCATCTGCATTAAAGTCATGTGGGAAATCAAAAGGATGTTGCTGTCATCTGCTTCACCTGTTGGAGAACTTGTGTCTGTTGGCTTGCTAACATTTGCTTCTTTAGTGGTCTAAAAAGTATGTTGACTTGACTTGAAATGTTGTCATATTGTAATCGTATAGAGAAGACTATTAGGAAACACAATTCTGATCAAAAGCTCTTTTACAACTTTGTGGATGGTTAATTGAGACTATGGTACATGGAGGAAGTTTGATGGATTCATAAGTCTTTCTAATGTAGCTTATCTTGTGCATGTGTGTAATATATCCAAAACATTTTGGCTGATTGGGACATATGTTGTTTGAAACTGTTTGATTTAGACTTTAGAATCTAATTACTATGAATTGACATCATTTGATGGTTATTCCGGATTATCCCTCTTATACCCAATATGGCATCTTTTCAACAGGTATGTGGTGAAGACATTGGACAATGCAGAGAGCGTGAAGTTACAATATCGTTCACTGGCAAAGGTATTGGATGGTCCATGTTCAAAAGCTCCATCAAACAACAAGGTTAATCCAAATTGGCTTTAAAGCACTTATATAGCATTGCAGAACTGATATCCATGTTCCAGACATGAATGTTTAATCTAACTTTGATACAATGTTTTGATCCTTAACAATATCCAGGCTTTGTAAATTATAGAAACCCAATATTGAGAATCCTAGAGTTAGGTGCGAGCTGGTGTTCAGGCTTTTTTTTCCCCCTCTTTCATACTTGTCTTCTTGGCCTTGACTAGTGCACAAGTTGCTGATGTTGTATGTGCCTATGCTTTTGATAATGAAGATGCCCATGTAGTCATTTTTGCATTTAATATCCAATGGAAGCACCTTCTTGTGAAAGTGCCATTTATTTATGAGCTTGTTATATATGCTGCAAAGCACCTGCAGGTTCATGTTATTGCCATCAAATACAAGATTCCTAGATGTATTAAACAAATAATTTTGCAACAAAAAATACAAGATTAAACACGACTTATGTGAATTCATATACTTGATAGTCTACAACTTCTGGTTGCAGAAGGTCGAATTACAAATCAGTTAATGAAAAATGATGGCAGAAAAATAGAAGTAGAAAGGAGCCAAAAAAAAAAAAAAAAAAAAAACCCTAATGTTACACAACAGACTTAATGTCTCTAACAAGGTCTAATCTAACTGCAAGCCCCAAGTGTTCTATGCAAATTTCATGACACAGCAGCATAAAGCAACTTCGAGCCTTTGATATTAAGGAGGCTAAAATCAGTACACGGGTATTGGCATAACTATAATTAGCTCTACCATGTTGAGATGAGGGAATGGTTGGTGCCATCAGAAACAAGATACGTTTTCTGTTGACAGTAAAAAGTTGCAAGTTGAGTATATAGAAGCCGCAGCTGCCCTAACAGCCAAGTCTCTCTCTAAGCTATCTGCTTTCCCCAGTCTGCACAACCAAAAGAGGAAAAGGAAAGACTAGAAAAATGTAAGCCAATTCAATGCATCCTCTGAAAAGTCTACAACATGGATATCAGAACTAAGATTCCTGCATTTTAGACGCAAGTTTCAGATGTCTGTTACCATATCAAGCAAATTTCAAGGTTATACTCAGATAAGGATCTTGAACCATGCATGTCAGGAAGCAAATGGAACTCAATTTGAACTGATTCGAACCATAACAGGGAGATCAGTATTACCAATGACGGAGGTGAAAACTTAAAAATGAAAGACCAGTGCTTCACCTGGAACAATCTTCTCCCATCTCTTGAAAAACATGCCCGACATTCCAACAGGGATTATGTTGCAGGCCTTGTTCACAATGCAATTGCATATCATTTATTTTCTTCAATGACATTTCCTGAAGTTGTGCACAAAGAAAAGAGAAAACTTAAACTACGGTTCTGCAACAAAAATTCTGATCACAATCTGTAGTTCAAATTGCACACAAAAACCATTTGCCTGCTCCACTCATCAAATATTATTCAAAGAAGTTGAAAGTATCATACCAGAGGAAGTTACGAGGTCAAATAGGAAAAAGGGCAGAATCACTTACCATGCATTCCATGCCAACGATATTGTTAAACGATTATCTACCAAAGGCAGAATATTCACATACCAAAATTTTTAATATAGAAGCTTATCTTTTTTGTGCTTATTCTCTTAGATTTTAAAGAAACAAAATGGGCTCAGAAGGTATGAAATATTATGAGACTGACATCAAAATGAGACGACTACTCGGTGTTTTGTATTTGAAGGGGGAACCTAGGCTTGGGAATCATAGTCAAACTTGAGAAGTTGTTACAACTCTGTAATCTCTGAAAAAGTCTGCGCTGATACACATTCTAATCTTACAATCAGGTGTCACAATTGCCATATATGAGGAAGGGCGTCCAATATAGATGATGAAGTACTATTCATACATGCTCCTAGTCTGAAAGGTCATTTAGTGCATGCCTGCGCTGGATAACTGGATGCTAACATAATTTAAACCAGGGAAAAGTTGTTCCTCAAAACTAAGTGATGGAAAGAAACTCGTTGCAACTTAACTTACCAGTTGCTTCTCTTCTTCCAAAAGAGCTTTGTCCATCTGATCAAAGAGTTTTCCCCATTTTGCCAGGTGCAGATCAGTAGTGGCGGTCTTGGAACATCGAAAGACAGAACTTTTGGTTATGCAAGGATCATTCTCTGAATTAGATGGAAACTCCTTCGCTATTAGAAATGGTAATTCAATATGAATAACATCCCGAACTCTCTTCTTACTTCTTCGGAGTGCTGCATTTGCAGAATGGACCATATTAACATAAAAATTAGAAAATAACAGGCAACTTTAAAAAAAAGGTTTTATATTGGCAAAGCCATACCAGCTAGACGTCCTTTGATGTCCTGCTGAAGAAGCCGCAGCCACTGGGAAGCAACAGTGGCAGCTGAGACATGAAAAAGGAGCAAATATTAGCTATAGAGAGAGTACAAAAACTAACACTCTATAGAAAGAGATGAAGGATGAAAACTAACCCTTTACAGCTAAGCTTGATGGCTCCTCATGGCTCAAATTATCTGACATGATTGTTGCAGATGATTTCAGTGCAAGTACATTATCTTCACTATCGAGGTTAGGATGTGAGGCATAAGTTTTGCTACAGTCCATATTCCTATCCACGCTTAGTTCACGATATCCACATTTGTCTTCCAACCTATCATATGGGCCTTGCCTGCTCCCCAAAAACTTAGTGTCATCTTCATGTGACATGTTGAGTTGGTTTGTTCCTGCAGCATAAGCATTTTGTACTACCTTCTTTCCATCACTTATCTCTGTGGTTCCACTTTTCAGTCTGTAAGCCTCGTTAGTTCCAACCGTCTGATTTTCAGTTTTTCCAGACTTAACTATGGCCTCAATTATGGAGTGAACCTGCTTACTATTTCTCACATGGTTAATGATCCCAGGGTTTAAACCGTTGAGCAATCCACTTGGAGCAGCAATCTTCGTAAATCTGTCAACCCTTTCTTGCTTAGCTTGCTCTATCCTTTTCCTGAGCATATCATTTTTGGATTTTCTTTGGCGCTGCTTTGGCATTGGTATGCCTCCGTATGAAGAAGAAAGAAACCCATTTTTCTTCATCTCCTCCCAAACCGTCCTTGGATCTTTTTCTTCGATTGGGCCGGTAGAACTTCCACACTCTAAAACATCTCTTGCCTTAAAATGATCATGAAATTTGTAAGGAAAAAATGGGTTATTGTTTTCTGAATTGGAAACAACCTCCGCATTTACATGAAAGCTTTTGTCAACAGATATTTCACTCTTCAAGTTGTGATGTTCATCATGCTGCCTGTTGGTAGCTTCAACACATTCTATAGTATCATTATTGTCCAAGATGTTTTCAGGATGGGCTTTGGTATTGAGATCCAAAGCTCTGCAGTTCACATCACTTGAGAAATGTGGAATTTCCTTTCTCATTCTTGCTTCGCCTAAACCCAAATCCACAGTAACAGTCTCCTCTCTAACCTGTGATGAATTTTCCTCACTTCCATTAAGATGGAGACTAATGTTTCCATTGAATTTTGAGTACCTAGAATGATGGTAATCGCTCCCTGTGACACATATGCAAACATTAAATCATCTTGTTTCAGTTCTTTTGCAGTTTTTTTTTTCTTTGTTTTTTTTTTTTGGGGGGGGGAGGGGTAGGGAAACAATACCGTCTATACCATTTAAAGAAAAGGAGACATTAAATCATGTAATCAGTAAAACAAGATCGTAAGTATCAAGTAATTGGCAGAAGGTCTTGTACAAGTAATTAATTTCATGCAACCCTATCTTGCCCATATGTAAAATTCATTTGTGGGTGTTGTCCAGACAACACCCACAAACAAGTGAGCAGTTTCTATTTTATTAACTGGCCATGCCTCATTATTTGAACCCAACCCGTCCAGTACAGCAAGAAAATTTGTGATTTCATATGTTACGAGAAAATCTACAGTTTAGTTAATTTGAAGAGTAAATTACTCGGCCAAATTTGCAAAATCACCAAGGCGCTGAAGGCTTAATTTTATTCAACGAACCATAGAGAGTCATTAGGGTATTATACAATCTTCACAAAGAAGGGGGTAAACAAATCAGGTGGTGGAATTGAGAATTGAAGAGAGAGAGAGAGAGAGAGAGCATACCAACATGGGCTTTGGAGCGAAAAACAGATTCAAGATCCCTCATTTTAACTCGCTTGCGAGCAGATTCCGATCTCTCACCCTCCTCGTTGCAACAGCCCGTTCGTTTTCCCTCTACTATCTGATACCCCCACAAAATAATAATAATAATAATAACAAACCATTTCGAATCATGACAAACACAACATATATATTATCTTGGAAAAAGGGAGCATAATTAGAATCAAACCTTTGAATCAGATCTGGGGAGTGAAGAAGATGAGTGATCGCATTTATCCGCCATTACTCCTTGTCCACTCTAATGGACTATGTATTATATCCAATCCAAAAACAGAATGGCATTAAAGATGAATAGATCTTGAGAGAGAGGAAGAGAAAAAGGAGATGAATCTGAGATGTTTGAATTGCGTGAAGAAAAAGATTATGAGAGAGAGAGAGAGAGAGAGAGAGGTGGATGGGTTTTGGAAGAGGAGAGGATGTGTGGTGTGGGGGAGAATTAGGGTTTGGGAGATTTGAATTTGGGGAATGGGGCGCGGAGGAGAGGGAGGGGAATGAGGAAACGTTAAGTCAGGTAGAACCGGGGAGGGGGAGGTAATATATAGAACACGTAACGAAGATAGAGACGGAGACACTAACGTTGGTGTAGGCTTTGGTTTTGGTTTTGGGTCGAAAAGAAAGAAATTGGGATTTGAATTCAAAATTTGCTGAGGGAGCGTGGGACCCACCCGACCACAGACGGAATCTACCGCGTTATCTTCCCTTTTTTTTTTTTTTATATATATATTCATTAAAAGTTTTCTTAATATATAATTAACAAAATCCATATTTTTAAATTTTTCCATAAAATACAAACAGACATGTATGTATCTTCTTCTTCTGTTTTACAGGCACCCTATATTTTATTACTTACTTTAGTTACTAAAACTAACAAACCTTTCACAGTTAATGGCATATATGTTTTGATTCATCGTGCCCATTTCAAATTAACTGAATTTGTCTCTTTCCTCAAATTTTATATTTTACTTCAACGTATTTTCATCCTTATTACTATAAAAAAAATAATAATAATAATACAGCTGCAGCAGCTAAGCAGAATTCAATAATTTTTAAAAATTTTAAAATATTCTTTATTAATTACAGAACTCTTGATAAATTTTGCTTTTGAGCTTAAAACTTGTCTTTGTGTGTTAACAACATCTAAATTTCAAATTTTGTGAGAAAAAGAAAGATGTATATTCTACTTATTTATTACTAAGATTTTGATTTGGGTGCAATATAATATATTTTCTACCTCAATTCATAAAACTCACAACTTTGCGGTATGCACCAAATACCACCCCACCCATTGATGGCATATGGTAGTTCAATGTTAGAATTCTCATTTTGCTATCTTTTGGTTTTTTTTTTAAATATTTGAAATAATTTTTATTTGCCTCTTTCATCAAATTTTAAGTAGACATTCCATGTCTAATTTCACCCTTATCATATTGCATTCAACATCAACAATGCGGCTCCAAACAAATTATTCAAGTAAATTTAGAAATTTTAAAAAACTTCTTACCTATCAAAGGTACAATTGAAAATAGAAAACCAAAGTAAAATCTAATACTGAAAATTACCTGTTGATTTTGAAACACTAAGTTTCGACATATATAGTTAGTTGTCAATTAAGCTGCTGAAATTTTCTTTTCTGGATATAATTAAACTAACAAATCAAATATCCAAATTTTATAATTAATGCAATAAATCAGTATTTCATTGACCAAAATAAAAATATTATATAAAAATATGTTAAGATACATTCAAATTACAAATTAAATTGACTAAACCATCATTAGTATGTTTTGACCACAAAATAAATATTTGTTAATGCGGATTTGAACTGTTCATAAAAGATTTGTTCCATTTGGTGATTCATTTACTCTTGTCAAACGTTACTGAATGCGAACTTAGTCACCAAGTCTAGACCAACCACATCCCATCTCAACACACTCATGTCATCAAAGAGAAAATACTCTGGTTGTAGCCCCAAAGAATGGGGTTTGACGATGAGCCCCCCATTATCATGTTTCATTAATTAATTTTTTTTTTTTTTGGTCCCAAAAATTGGCAAGGGGATTCGTCATGATATGCTTTTTTGTTTTTTTTCCTTTTTCTTTGGGCCAATTTCCAATGATAGAAATGCCAACTTTTTTTGTACTGAAATATTTTCTAGTAGACCTGATTCTACTACTTATGCATGGTCGTTATTGATCGAATCGAAACTTACAGAAAACAACAGACATAAATTTGGACATGTTGGAATCTTCATAGGTCATTGGCAAAAGATTCATGCGAGCAATCGTCAGAAAAAACGCTGCTATCAGTGTGCTGCCGACTAGTTATACACAAAGACCAGATGCCAGAGACTGGCTTATCGCCATGGAAGGGCTTCGAGAAGTCCCAAAATTGTCTGTAAGATTGCATAAATTAAGGGTTGGAAGTGGTGGAACATGCTTGATCCCTTCTATTTGCATGTATTGAATTAAAGGGTTATGTTGTTGGAATACAATCTCAAGAATGGACACGGACGGAACAAGTTAATTGTTGAAAATCTTGATCACTCATTTGAACAATTGAAGGGAAGCTTGTCCCTTTTGGATTTTACAACGAGACGTACAAAAGTAAGAGAGAAGAATGTCTCACTTTACGTTTCTTCAATTTTGCTTACATGACAACTTGAGTCAATGCTTGAAAAACAGAGACATTAGATATAAGAAATACAAGGAGACTTTGCTCCAATTTATTGGTTTACATCAGACTTTGCTCTAATTTTTTTGTTGTTGTTTGCTCTCAATCTTGCCCTTATTTATAGACTATGAGCAGTACACCGCGCGTGTGCACAGTGTAGAGTTTGAAATTTGTATAAAATATCGGGGAGATGTACCCATTGAAAATAATTGTAAAAAATAAATTGAAAGGAACTGTGTTGGATTTAGAATTTGTGGAGAGTTAAATTAACACAAAGTCGAAGGTGAAAATGGAAAGGCCCCTTCTCGCGAAGAAGGTAGCCAACCAACCATTTAGGGACTTGGATACCGTTAATAGGAGTGACTTGCTTGTGGCTACTATTGGCAAGATTATGCGTTCAAACAAACAGAAGAGCGTTGGGGACGGCGAGAACGTTTTAGGAGAATGGTCCAACAAGACATGCCCCATTGCTACTCTAGTCCCCAAGAGGAAAAGAAGTAGGCTAATGGTCTCTAGTGACAACAGTGAGGAGTTAGAAGCTACTAAGGAAGATGAGGCCCCAGTGCCAGTTTTAGCCATTATAGGCGTCGAAAGGCCAGACGTTGGGGTTGAGACCAGTGACCCTGAGGGAGGAAGTGGTTCTCCAAGCGGACAGGACGTTGGGAATGAGGATGATGCCAAGCTGAGAGGTGAGGTGGGATCATCCAGTGCCTTTCAGAATACTTACATGTCCATAGGGCAAGGGAGTTGTGCCTAGTCGAATGGCTCTATTCCCCCTGTTCTAATTAGGTCCTTCAATGGATACAAAGATTTGAAGGAGAGAGGCACCATAGCGATTAGTTGCGGTAATAATTATTTTTATTATTTTGATATTGTTGAGGCAAGGAAATTCACCAACAGATTGGACTTTCACCTGTCGAATCGGAGCTAAACCATTTGACGATGGAGCAAGACGATGAGGTGCATCACCCAAGGTTTTCAAGTATGTTTTTCTATCCTAATATTCTGGGGTCCTAGTATTCTGTTGGCCATTTATTGGTCGGTCGTACTCCTTACAGTCTGCTACTTGATATCCGATTGGTGGGCCACATGGAGGACGTGGCGAACCAAAGGTAGGACGAGATAGTGCGATTTCGAGCCACTTTGGCTCAAAAAGAAAGAGAACGAGTGGAGGGTCAGGAAGCAGTCTAAGGGCTTCAAGCTACCCTGGCTCAGAAGGAATAGGAATAAAAGGAGGGCAAAGTAGCCCATGCTACATTACTTGAGAAGGAGGAAGAGGTAAAGTGTTTAAGCACTAACCAGAATTGGTGCTTGAGCAGTGAGATGTGGCCATCGCCGAGTGTGAGAGGCTGGGAGTATTGCAGAGTGAGACCCAAGCAGACCACCTTTCTGCAAAACGTTTGTCTCAGGAGCTGAGGTAATCACTCGTCGCTTCAGCAGAGAGGATTGCGAACTTGGATGGCAGAATCACCGAGCCTCAGGAGGGCCATCAACGCCAGGTTGAAGAACTTCACTAGAAGTTACGTCATGTGAAAGGAATCGTCCGTGAGATGAGACTTGGGGAAAGGTTGGTAAATGGTGCTGGTGGAGCCAATGTCGAGGCCGTAAACTCGGGTATGGCTTGTGATGCTTTTGTGGAATTCTCTCCTCCTATGGTGGAGGATAACGCCCGTGTAGCGGCAATGTGTGTGGGTCTGGAGGGCTTGCATCAAAGGATTGCTCTTCCTCTATCTCTCGGTCATGAAGCATGATCTCATCTCCTGCCTTTGTATCTTATTTTTTGTTTTTGCTCGAACTCATGGTTCAATTGTACTTTCCTCTGTAATGACATAAATGTAGTTCGTTCCTTTGCTGGTTCTATCTTCTCTCAGTTAGGTCGACTATAGCTTCTTTCTGGGTCTTCTTCAGGTTAACCTCTTGACTTGTAATGGGTAGAATTTTAGTCATTACACAGTTGAGGACAAGAGTAAGTCGACCTACTGTTTTCATAGGTGGAACTATTTTTACTTTAGGGTTCTTTAGTAAGTCGACTTATCAACTTGACTTTTTGTGCATTTTTGGGTTGGATTATGGGGAGCTCTTGGATCCTGATTAATGCCGTGTGTGTGTGTGTGTGTGTGTGTTTTGTTTTTTTCTTTTTTTTTTGGTTCCTTCTTGGGCAGTCAAGATGCCATCTCTTCCGGGATGCCATCTTCTCTTGATTTTCAAAATTAATCATATCAAATGTGTTGGATTTTTTAGATTTATTTGTTTTATTTATGTGCCCATTGTGAGTTAGCGAGGAGGGACAATGAAATGGTTTATGTCATGGGCAATGATTGATGCGTGTACATACGAATGAAAACTTCATATGATACATTTCTTACCCAAAATTCAGTTATTGAAGCCAAAGCCAAACAACTCACTAGAGGCCTAACTCTTCATTTCTTTGAAACTTTTGTAGCCGTACAATAAAAATGGTATACACACTATTTTGGGTTCATTTTGTTTACTGGTTTTTGGCCTTAAATAAACATTAAAAGAAGTTAGTTAAACTTCTTTATATTATGTGAAAGAGGGGCAAATCCAATCACAGGTATTAGAGCTTGGTTCGGGCAATTGGCTACCATTTTTTGTGATCCTTGTAAAGAAGATAGCTCAACTTGGTTTCTCTCATAACGGCCATGTTGTGAATGTATATGGTGTTTGGCATTTGAATAGGAAGCCCAGGGCTTTGTTATGACCCTCTATGGTCTCTTCCTCTACATGTTGGTAGCAAACACCAACTACAAAGTAAAGTATACTAGTAGAAAAGCAGAAATAAAATTCACATGATTCAAGCTCTGTTTAGGGGCAAATTAACTATTGGGAAAATTTCCATAACATCAAAATAATAATAATAATAATAATAATAATAAGGTATAGATTTTTGCTAGATCTATATGTCAAATCATTAAGAAATTATATAACTGAATACAGAAACTAAAAGAAAGCATACCTGAATCCATATTTTCCAGATCTCCTTCTATGATTTCTAACGAGTGTTGATTGTCTCAATTATTTGTCTCTTGTTAGTCCCAAAGATAACCAAGAATGGGGTTGAATTGGTTGTTCAAAATTCAGCTTTTGAGAAATTTATCTAACTTCATTTAGATTTACTTTAAACCTATGGTCAATCTATAGTATGTATAGTAAAAATTAAAAGAGAAATTGAGCAGATAAATTCGATTTATAGTGGTTCGGTCATATACCTACATCCACTCTTCTAGTCAAGTAAGTTGAGATCTAACAACCTGCTAATTTCCACTATGATCTAAGACTATAATATATAACCACTTGTCAACTTCTGATTTTCACACCATGAAAATTGATTCGTCCAACAATAGAAGACAACACACTCAACAATCCACTCACAGAGAACAACTCATACAACTCACACTCGAAACTTAATCAAAAGATTATAGAATGAAGAAGTAAAAGTGACAACAACAGGCTTTTTTGTGTCTCAGAATGCAAAACTTTCTCTTGATTTTTAGGTACTATGTAGCAACTAAGATGTGTCAATTTCGGCCACACTTATGCACTTTTTTAACCTATTGTATGAATGCATTATATGATAACTATGAAGCTCAACAACTTGCAGTAAAAATTCTCAGAGTTATTGTGATCAACCTCTAGCAACTCTCCTGAAAAATCGACTGAAAATCCTCTTGAGTTGTGATGTTTACCAGCAGTAAAGAATTTTCTTCTGAAGTTCAAATATCCTTTATTCATCATCACAAACTATTTTGCATATATTGATATGGTAGCACTTCCATAAAAATCGAAAACTACCCTAAATGTTCAGCCTTAATTCTGAAAATAAGCAAACAACCAGTTAACTTAGTTCATTTGTTTTTCCACCAAAATATTGAAATAATTGTACCACAAATCATCATATTTGCTGTCCAACTATAGTATTATAATATAGAATAATTAAATTCATAAGTTCTTAACCAATGATGAAGATATCGAAGGTCCAATACCTCTTGAGAATCAATTTTTGACAAACAATTCTGCTATGAAAAATAGATAATCAACTAATTTTCAGCTAATTTTTCTCCAACATATCTGCAAGATATTTGTATTATAAATGCTTGAAATTGAAATTCCACACACCTTCTTTGAAACACAATTTTCAATTTTAAAAATACTTCAGCACATAAGAAAATATGATTATTCAAATATACCCAAATGATCACGTTTCAACACTTCGAAAAATTTCTAAGTATTGGAATGAGAATTGTCTTTATATTGTGAGATCTTTTATGCATATCTAGAGTAAATTATAGGTTAAGCGTAGTATTGAAACTACATTTATATTGCTGGTTAGGTTTTCATCAAATATAAAAAAAAATTTGTTTCTATAACCAAATAATCTTTGCTTCTATGATCGATTCTATTACTGGTTCTATGAATTTTCTTTAATAAAATCTATCTATTGAATATAATATCTGTATACTAAATAAAATGGTTAGAACAATATGAGAGATTTTGTTATTATCAAAACTAAGAAAACAATAATTTTCTTAACACCTCTAATAATCTTGAATTAGGAATAACTTTCCAGATTTTTGCATTCTCCCTAAAGCATCTTTTAACTGGTGGGATGTTAGAGATGGAAAAATCACTAGATTCGGGATTACAACCCATATATAAAGATAACTGTATTATCTCTTGATAACCTTATCTAAACCCATCACCCAGATAGGGATTATCCATTAAGTTTCTGTACATGTGGGAATCACACCCTATTATATACTCTAGAATCCAATATTAACCAAAACTTTAGTAGATCACTTTCTTACTTTCCTATGGACTCATCATGACAGTCTAAATATATAATTATTTTACATATTAACCCAATATTGGATTAAATGATCTAACAATCTTTCATTTGAGCTATATGTATATCTTTATAATTATGTATAATTGAATAAGCGCTCAACTTTACTGTCAATTCTGAAATGTATCTATAATCAATATCGTCTATCAATCATATTAATATAAGATCAGAGAGGTCTTTGTCACATTTATCGTAACTCGACCCAACAGTGGTCAGGCATGCTAATACAACCAAATGACATGGATGTACAATATGAAAATTACATGTAATGTGATTTGTAACATGTCTATTTCTAACTGGTCCTCCCAAAATCATAGTGAGATCAACTGTACTTAATATCAGAGTGTGATCCAAAAACTAAATTTTTATTTTCGTGGAGCTTAACCTTGAATACCTCAACCTTAAACTGAAATAACTGAAAATGTCTATAATAGATGAGTATCTAAAATCACAAACTCCCACTGAAACTGAAAATCCTGAAATGATATGACACTCATACAAATAATGTGCACATAAACCTTTTGGGTGCCAATCCCTTAGTAAACGTAACCGTATTATGGAGTTTATATCAATGTACTCTATAAACAACTGTCCATTGTGAATTTTTTCCTTTAAATTGACAAGTTATTGTCATATAATAATTCAAGTGGTCTAACAATACCATCCACTATGTATAGTCCCATGACAAAATTTTGCACTCATATTCCATAAATAGATGCCTCATAATATGCTATCCCAATATTATTCTGACATCCAGTAAAATCAGAGTCAGTATACTGAATGGTTTCAATCTGATCTGACCTCCAACATGTAAGCATGTGTCCTTTTTGTACTCTATAAGTACTATAAGACCTGTTTGGCTGTATCTTTCACCATCAATCGGTGCTCGACAATTTATGCAATCTTGCATTGACACACTCAATATGAGTAATGGCAGTAGAATCTGACCATCAAGTGTATCCCAATATCTAAAATTAATCTTAAAACAAACAAAATTAAGGAACATACCTTTCTTAGCACGCTAATCATGGTAGTTGGTACATTTTTTCTTCTTATATCCTTGAACACCACAGAAGAAGCAATCATTCTTTCCCAATTCAACCGGAGCCTTTTGTTGCTTATCTTGTGATACTGTATATATAGTATCCTTATCCTTATCCTGTTTCCTTTTCTTTTCTTTCCTTTTATCTTTAGTGGTCAAGTTTGCACTTTTCTGTCCCATCTTGCTTCAACCTTTTCTCTGCTTAAACACAATGCAAAATGAGCTCATTAAGAAACGAATTCTCTTTCTGTTAATTATAACTCACTTTAAACTGGTTGTACTGTGTAGGAAGAGATATAAGAATCAAATATACTCACAAGTCCTCAGAAAGTTCCGACTGGAGTGCTTTTAACTTTGAAGCAAGATGTGACATTTTAAGGATATACTCTCTAATATTGTTTTGACCCTCATACCGCATCAAGATAAATTTTGTCAATAGTATACCAATTTCAACCTTTTCATTCTTGACAAAAACGTTTCTCAATATGCTTAAGAAAAGTTTTGACTGTTGTAACAGACTCAGACATGGTGCCTCTGAATGTTTTTGGGATGGTCTACTTTATTATCATTAGACACAAGCGATTTGACTTCTCCCACCTTTCCTTCTCCCTCTTTTCCTCATAGGTACTCTTATCCATAAGTCGTGGGGGAGAGTTGGTGCTTAGCACAAGATCTAAATCCATGATTCCAAGAACTATAAATAGACTCTCTTGCCATAACTTGAAATTTGAGCTATTCAACATAGGGATCGAGTTAAGCTGGGCATGAATATAGCAAAAGTAGCATATGAAACTGAACAGAAAATAATTAAATAATCAAAATCATACTCACAATAATTTAAATTAATTAATTAATAATTCAAATAAAAGTAATCATATCACAAGATACCGGTAACTCCATTAATATTTTATTTTTGGATAAAATAATTAACTTGTAAATGGTACCCTAATACAGTAATCAAACACTGATAATAAATTACCATGTCAAATTATAAACATTCCTTTAGGTCGATTCACAATTTACACGTAAAACCAAATAATCATCACGTATTTATTATCGCAAATGTACACATAATTCTGATGAACACTGACATTCCTTTGGGCCGATCAGCACTCACATAAGCTATATATACATATCCTTTTATATTTCGAAATAAAATGATTTTTACAGGAGAGTCTATTTGGTGAGATGTTATTTCAATTAAAATATTTCAAATTATATATAACAATTATTTGAATTAATTATATCATTAATTAGACCTATGTCCAATTTTAAAATGATGGGTTTAAACTTGAAATTGGTTATACATTTAGATCCAATTTTATAATAAGTTTGGGCTTTTGAATCTAATGGCCCATATACTTTGAATTACCTTTGAATTTAAAGTTAATTTTATTAATCCAAACATATAAAAAATAACGGACCTTACTTAATGGACCTAAAATGCATTTTAATCGGATGAGTCCCCAAAATTGGGTCTATAGGCCCAATTTTATTTTAAAAAAATTTAGGTCTACAAAGATCCAGTCTCAATACCAAATGGGTTTGTGATGGCCCAATTAAATCAGTCCATGTCTGACATCATGGGCCCATTCTCATTAAATCATAATGGGTCCAATTTCTATTGCCCACCCCCATTAAATATCCGAGTCAGACGGCTTTAACCGGACCAAACCACTCCATTAAAAATAAACTTAATTTATTAATTTATTTATTTTAAAAGGAAACTATTCATCTTCTTCTGAGGTAAACCCTAAACTCGCCGTTTCCATAAGCTTCATCGTTAGAGACAACCGTCGACCGATGAAGATCAAACGCGCTGTCTCTTGCCACATAAAAAGAGAAACACTTGTTCACAGTGAGTAAGAGAATCGGAACTCCCTGCGATACACATGGTCGGCCACCGTCAGACGCGTCATGGACTTCTCTGATAGTGCTGCCTCTTCACAGATAGAGAGAGAGAGAGAGAGATACACCGATCTCCCTTTCTCTCTGTGATACAAAAATTCCACCTTCTTTTTGTTTCTAAAATCCAGAGTGGTGAGAGGTCCGTTAAAGAGACAAAAACAATTCTCCTTTTTTTTTTTCCTAATTATATATACATATTTTTATTTCACCATTAGATGCCCCTTTACTATGAAAACCAAAGACAAGGACAAAAGGGCTTCGTTTTTCTGAACTTGAATGACCCTTTTTTTTTTTTAATTTGAATTGTAACACAAAGACGAAAGAACCCAATAATCGGAAAAACACTTATTATCTTAATGGTTGAAATATGTATCACTCTGATACCATCGGATGGAGGTGAGTTTTGACTATTTAGATATTAGCTCTTTGTTGACTCGAACGGTTATTGTCGATGGTGGATACACCTATAAAAAGCAGTCGGAGGGTGTTCCGGCAGGGAGACTCCGACGTTCAAGTCAGTAAAGAGCGGTTTTCGTTTGAAATAAACAGACTGAGAGTAGAGGAAAAGTGGTTTCCCGTGATCAATGTGCCCCCTGTGTTAGGCTTAGAGAGCGTACCTGATGTCGAAGGTTTTGAGATCATTTATACCTGTGAGAGTTGTGCGCCGCTGAGGGACTTCCACCATACTTTTCTTATCGAACTGATTTCGGAAATTTCGGAAGTCAATATTACGAATTGATCACGATCCTCATATATCGGGAAACCTTCCTCTTTGGGTGGAATGCTTTCCTTATCTGAAAGATCTCGGAATTGCTGTTACGAAATCAAGAGAGTTCTGACCTTCCTTTTTTAATCGATAGCGGTGTTGTCCCTCATTCGGTTGCTTGACCGATAAAGGGTCTTTTGAGACTTACCCGGTTAGAGGACTAACATTTGCTTGACTGATCGAGGTGACTATCTCCGCTTGATGAGTCACGATCGGTTAATCGGGGCGACTAGGGGCTTATCGTTCGGTAGACCAGGACGGCTAAGGCCCTTTGGTAGATCGATCGGGGTGACTACGGCCTTTCAGTAGATTATTGTTGTTGTGGTCGTTAGATATTGATCAGCAGACCCTCCTTTTTCATGGGCCCTTTGGGAATTGGCTCTTTCGGACTGGATTTTGGAATACATCTCATCATTTGCCCCCGACTTATGGCTTTCTTGGAAAAGAAAAGTCATAAGCGAAGCATGTTTCGTACATTATGAATGCATAGGGACACTTGGTCCATTCTGATTCGCCCGCCTTGTACGTTAGGAATGCGAGCTTGTCTTTTCACACACGATTTTCTTCATAGGGAACTGAAGGTAATTCACTCTCGGCATTTATGACTTGCTTTCGTGCTGATTCGTTTCATCTTCTTTGAATTAAAGAGGGCTTCTGCTTCTTATAGCTATAAATAGCCATGACACGCATTTACTTCATTTCGCAGAGAACCAACGTTATTCCTTTTTAGTTGCTTGGTGGAGAATGATTCTTCCTGAGGGTCGGTTTTTGAGGTGCCGTAGCGTGCGATATTTCTTGGTTGGGATGACTCTTGCTGGAATGAGATCTCATTAAAGAAGAGGACTACTGGAATGAGATCTCATTATGTGGGTCGTTCACCGGTCAACGTAATTTGATTCCTTGCCACCGAGGGGGTGTATCTTGTATCGTCTTGCATGATCTTCCCCGATCAGTCCTTACCCTCTGAACGCGGTGGAGGGTGTTTCTCACACCGTCTTTGGATGGGTAAGTCGAGTTCGGGCTGCGTTGGGGGTGGCAAAACCTGGGCTCGTCTTCTCTTATCCCTAGCGCTACATTTTTGTACTCTCCAGTGTAGGAATTATGTTCTTCCTCTTCAGGTGAATCGGCAGCCTAATGAGGCGGACCTTTATGTATATTCTTCTTGGCGTAATCAGTCAGTTCTAGCGGTTTGTTCATGTATCTTGATGTATTTCTTCACATGAAAACAAATAAGAGAATTACTTTTCACTTACCTGAATCATATTTTTGCTACTTTTTGATGTTCTGTGTTGCAAGGCAATTTTCTTTAGTTTTTGTCAAAGTGGATAGGTAGATGCTGGACGACTGAGGCCCTTCGATAGGAAAATTTTAAGTTGTGGGCTACGTCCACCCGTTCGGGGAGTTACATCCCCTATTGATGATGTATACGATCGGTAAAGGCTAGACGACTAAGACCCTCCTAGCAATAGAAAAATTTTAAATTGTGGGTTGCGTCTACCCGTCCGGAGAGTTACATCCCCTATTGACGATGCGTATAATCGGTAGAGACTGGGCGACTGAGACCCTTCTAACAATAGGAAAATTTTAAGTTATGGGTCGCGTCCACCCGTCCGGAGAGTTACATCCCCTATTGACGACACGTATGATTGGTAAAGGCTAGACGACTGAGACCCTCCTAACAATGGGAAAATTTTAAGTTGTGGGCTGCGTCCACCCGTTCGGGGAGTTACATCCCCTATTGACGACACGTATGATCGGTAGAGGCTGGGTGACTGAGACCCTCCTAGCAATAGGAAAATTTTAAGTTGTGGGTCGCGTCCACCCGTCCGGGGAGTTACATCTCCTATTAACGACGCGTACGATTGGTAGAGGTTGGGCGACTGAGACCCTCCGGCTAGAGATCTTGAGTCGTGCTTAATAAAGACCTCCCGGTTATCGGATAGCGCTGAGGCTCATTGATAGTATATGCGCAAGTTTTCCGAGTTCTAAGTCCTAGGTATCGCCTATCCGTCTAGGTTGTCGAGTCGGTACGTTCCTGGTCGGACTACGGAACGTACTCGATACGACGATCCTTCCCAATTAGGGGCAAGATTACCCCCGGGCTACTGTTGGCCGGTTGCTTCCACTTTCCGTAGCACCAATTCTCCAGGTATAAACGCTCGGCCTCTAACTCTTTTGTTATGATACTGGGTCATTTGTTGTTGATAGGCCACCATCTGTGCTGATGCAGATTCCCGTAATTCTGGAAGTAGGTCTAACCTTTCTCGTAGGGTGCGTTCGTTTTGCCCGGCATCATAGTGAGCTACTCGGAGTGAGTGAATACCTATTTCCACGGGTATGACTGCTTCACTTCCGTAAGTCAGACTGAAGGATATTTCTCTTGTTGCCCTTCAAGGGGTAGTACGATACGACCAGAGGATGCCATAAAGTTCTTCGACCCATTGTCCCTTAGCATCATCCAGCATTATCTTTAGTCCCTGTAGAATCGTTCGGTTGGTTATTTCGGCCAGTCCGTTGGTTTGCGGGTGAGCGACTAATGAGAACCTATGTTGGATCTCCAACTTCTCACAAAACTCCCGAAAACGCTGATTATCGAATTGTTTTCCATTATCCGTGATAAGGACACGTGGTACACCGAACCAGGTGATAATGTGAGTCCATATGAAGGATTGGACTTTAGCGGCCGTGATCTGGGCTAAAGGCCCGGCTTCTACCCACTTCGTAAAGTAGTCGATCGCCACAATTAATAATTTTTTCTGTCCCGTGGCTGGAGGAAATGGTCCGAGGATGTTCATGCCCCACTGAGCAAATGGCCAATGGTTGGATATTGGATTAAGCTCGGTGGAGGGTAATCGAGGAACTGATAAGAAGCGCTGACATCTGTCGCACTTTTTGACGTAGTCGTCAGAATCGACCCTCATGGTTGGCCAGTAATATCCCTATCGAAGGGCTTTATAGACTAAGTTTTGGGCACCTAGGTGATTGTCGCAGACTCCTTCGTGAATTTCTCGAAGGACGTAATTCCCTTTTTCGAGGGTCAGGCATCACAGATACGAGTGAGTGAATGACTTATGGTGGAGAACTACATCGATTATGGCGTAGTGTGCGGCCTTTCGTTTCAGTTTTATTGCTTCCTCTGAGGATTCCGGCAGACGATCGTGTCTCAGATAGTCTTCTATAGGGTCATTCTAACTAGGCGGCTGATCGACTAGGAGGATCTCTTTATGCTCGTCAATACTGGGATACGGTAGGCTTTCAATATACACTGTTCAGCTGGAAGCGACTGAATCGGAACTAGCCATCTTCGACAGGGAATCCGCTCACGCATTTTTCGAACGAGGGATCTGTTGAATATCTACTTTGCCTAACCGATCTATCGTCTCGCGCAACTTACTTAGATATTTCGCCATAACCGGGTCTCTGGTCTCGTAAACCCCTTTGATTTGTTTTACTATTAACTGGCTATCCGTAAACATCCTGACATTTTGTGCTCCCATACTGGTGGCGATTCGGAGGCCCGTAACTTCATACTCGGCTTGGTTGTTTGTGGCTTGAAAATCAAAACGGATGGCGTACTTTGCCTTAAAATCATTTGGTCCTACCAATATAAGTCCAGCGCCACTTCTTGAAGAGTTTGACGATCCATCCACGTGGATAGTCCATTCAGGGTCTGTCCATTCTTCTCGATGGCTAGGAGGTTGCTCTTCAGGCACTGTGGGTAGAGTGCATTCAAGAATGAAATCTGTCAGTGCTTGGCCCTTTATAGTGGGTCGTGGTCGGTATTGGATATCAAATTCGCCTAGCTCTACACTCCACTTGATGAGTCATCCTGACGTATCCCTCTTCTGGAGGATTTGCTTCAGCGACTGATCAGTGAGTACCACAATGGTATGGATCTGAAAATATGGCCGAAGACGCCTTGCTGAGATAACCAAAGCATAAACTATCTTCTCGATCGGCCGGTAATTAATTTCAGAATCTTTCAATATCCTACTAATGTAGTAGACTGGCTTCTGGGCGGTGAGCTCCTGTCTCACCATTACGGAACAGAGTGTTCGTTCGGAAACGGCCAAATACAAGTAAAGTTCCTCCTCAAGGACGGACCGTGAGAGCAGCGGGGGTTGCATCAGATATTCTTTCAGTCGTTCAAAAGCTGTTTGACATTCGGGCGTCCATCTGAACTGCCGAGACCTTTTCAACACGTCAAATATGGGCTTACACTTTTCACCAACTCTGGACATGAATCGGTTTAAGGCAGCTATTCGACCAGTCAGGCATTGCACTTCCTTGAGTGTCTGGGGGGAGTCATATCTAATATTGCTTGTATCTTTTCGGGGTTGGCCTTTATCCCTCGATCAGTGATCATGAAACCTGGGAACTTCCTAGAAACGATTCTGAATGTGCATTTTTCTGGATTTAACCACATATTATACCGTTCTAAAGTTTGGAAGGTCTCTTCAAGGTCTGCAACGTGAGCTTCTGCTGCAACGCTCTTTACAAGCATATTGTCAACATAAATTTTGACGTTCCTGCCCAATTGATCTTTAAAAACCGCATTGACCAGCCGTTGGAAAGTTGTCCTGGCATTCTTCAAGCCGAAAGGCATGACCCGATAGCAATAGGTACCGAACTCGGTGAAGAAGCTGGTTTTCTCTTCGTCTTCCGGTGCCATTCTGATCTGGTTATAGCCGGAGTAGGCGTCTATGAAACTCAAAAGTTGGTGTTTCAAGGAATTGTCTACAAGTTTGTCAATGTTAGGGAGTGGATAACTATCTTTCAGGCACGCTTTGTTGAGGTCGGTGAAATCTACACACATTCTCCACTTTCCATTAGCCTTTTTCACCAGGACTACATTAGCTAGCCATTCGGGACACTTGACCTAGCGGATAAATCCTGCTGTCAACAATCTTTGAACTTCTTCCTGGATGGCGTGTTGGCGTTCAAGGGCGAATACCCTCTTCTTCTGCTTAATCGGCTTGAAATCGGGATTAACGGTCAGTTTATGGGATATGACCAACGGGTCTATGCCAGGCATGTCTTCTGGAGTCCATGCGAAGACTTTCGAATGTCGTTGCAGACAAGCGACTAAGGCCTCTCGTAAGGGGGGTGATAGGTTGGCTTCTATCTTGACCGTTTGACTGAGGTCGTTTGTTATAAGGATTTCGGTAGTTTTTTCGCCTGGCTTAAGCTTGGCTCTCGACTCGGTGTCCTCTCTGGGTTCCAGGACGTCGATTGGGAAAACTCCTTGAACGCCTTGTGTCACGAAGAGGATATAGGGATCGAAGTCACTTCTGATAGTTGCTACTCCCAATGGTGTTTTGAACTTCACTTTCATGTGTTTCGTGCTCGGTAGCACTTCTAGATCGTCCACGCTGGGTCTCCCGAGTATGGCGTTGTAGGGGGAGTAGAGTTTTACTACATGAAAGAGGACGAGAGTTATCGCGTGATTAGGAGGTCTCCTTAGAGTCACAGGAAGATAAATGATACCCTCAGGATAAGTTGGCTTATCCGAAAGCCCTTGGAGGGATCCGATGGATGGCAATAGCAGAGATAGATTGAAACCCATTATACAGAAAGCGTCCCAGGTTAGGAGGTCGCAGTCAGCCCCCTGATCGACAATGACCCTTTTCACAATGTAGGAGTCTATTTTGAGGGTGATGACTATGGGGTCATTTCGGAGAGAATCTGGCCCGGCTGGAATGTCATCATCGTCAAAATCTATGACTGGACTTCTTCTTTTGGATGGTGCTGTGTCGGAGATAATCGCCATAAGATTTCAAAGAATCAGTTTGTTTCCCACAGACGACGCCAATCTGATGGATGTGGGTTTTGACTCCTTAGATACCAACTCCTTATTGATTCAGATACCAACTCCTTATTGACTCCGACGCTCAAGTCAGTAAAGAGCGGTTTTCGTTTGAAAGAAACAGACTGAGAGTAGAGGGAGAGTGGTTTCCCGTGATCAATGTACTCCATGTGTTAGGCTTAGAGAGCGTACCTGATGTCGAGGATTTTGAAATCATTTATACCTGTGAGAGTTGTGCGCCGTTGTGAGACTTCCACCCTACTTTCCTTATCGAACTGATCTCGAGAATCTCGGAAGTCAATATTACGAAATTGATAACGATCCTCATATATCAGGAAACCTTCATCTTCAGGTGGGATTCTTTCCTTATCTGAAAGATCTCGGAATTGCTGTTACGAAATCAAGGGAGTTCTGACCTTTCTTTTTTAATCGATAGCGGTGTTGTCCCTCGTTCGGTTGCTTGACCGATAAGGGGTCTTTTGAGACTTGCCCGGTTAGAGGACTGATATTTGCTTGACTGATCGAGGTGACTATCTCCGCTTGATGAGTCACGATCGGTTAATCGGGGTGACTGGGGCCGTATCGTTCGGTAGACCAGGACGGTTAAGGCCATTTGGTAGATTGATCGGGGCGACTACGACCCTTTAGTAGATTGTTTTTGTTGTGATCGTTAGATATTGATCAGCAGACCCTCCTTTTTCATGAGTTCTTTGGGAATTGACTCTTTTGGACTGCGTCTTGAAATACGTCCCATCACCATTTATAAAAACTTATTTGATGAAAATTATTATTAATACATAAATTATTTAATTTTAGATTTACATATCAAATCAATAAAAAATTATATAACCAAATATAGAAACTGAAGAAAAATATACCCAAATCTATATTTTTCAAATCTTCTTTTATGATTTTTAATGAGTATTGACTGTTTGGATCGTTTATCTCTAATAATGCCGAATTAGGAGTAGCCTTTCAGATAATCATGAGATTCGGAGATCACAACCCATATATAAAGATAAATGTATTATCTTTTAATAACCCTATCAAATCCATCACCCAAATACATGTGAAAATCACACCCTATTAGATATTATAAAATCTAATATTAACCAAAATTTTAATAAATCATTTTTTTACTTTTTTATAAATTAATCATGACAATCGAAATATATAATTATTTTATATATTAACCAATTGAATTAAAATGATCTAACAATTTCTGAGTTTGTGTAGTACAGCGTTTTCCTAATCAGAAGGATAAAAGAAGAATGTTATTTCAATTGTGCTGGGTGAACAAAGAGATGTTTGCTTGTCACATTTCATTTAAATTATGCCCACAAATGCAGAATTTTTCTCTTCTCCTATTCCTCAAAACACCAGCACTACCAGTACCGGCACAAAGAAGAAGAGTAGGTAACGCGAAGGGTGGATGTGCATTCTAAGCACGTGGGCACCTACATTACCTCAAAAACATATTCTAGCGCATCCAAAAATTTATGCTGTATTTAGACGATTATACCCATCTCTACTATACCAATCTTCAAACGAAAATTGAATCCTTGCCATTTCAACCTCCCCAAATACGTACTTAGAGGGGAAAAAAATCCCCCTAGTATGATAGATTCCAAAATGTAAAAGTTGCGGATAAAGTCAAAAATTTATATTAAAATAAAATATAACAATATATTTACTAAAGAAGACGAAGAAGAAAGACATGATTCTTTTTGTAAAGAGAAATCCATTAATATTGGCTTCTTTTTTCATTTCTTTTTTTTTGTTGGGGTGGGAGAGGGGGATTAAAATTAAATGTATGCCAAATCGAGGTTGTTGTGGGTGGGATGAATCCAAGCATGCACCCGTACAGATATGTAAAAGAAAACAACAGCAGCTAACAAGAAATGCGAAATCTTTGCATGATTAGTAATAATAGTAAATAATGCGTTTTTGAAATGAGAAATGGGGTTGATACGTAAGAAATGAACAAGTTAAAGGCAGTATTGGAACTGGAAGTACATGAAGAGGAAAATGAGATGTATCACAGGCTGCTCAACTTCTGCTACCTAACTCTCACCTGGCTTGGACCGTAAGGGTTGGGGGAGAGTGTTAGCTGAAACAAACATTTAAAAGGTTAAGAGTGACTGTGAGTACCATAAATATCATCATCTTCCCTCCCCCACCCAACCTCCATTTCTCTCAGTCACATCTACTCTCTCATCTGCTTTTTGTCCTCACAAGGAGTAAGTCTCTCCCTCTCTCCCTCCCTCTCACTCTCTCTGAAGTTTTTGGACTCATATGTCTTTGGTTGTATGATGTTTGTGTAATGCAGTGGGTACCGAGATGGTTATGGTAGACGATTTTGCTTTTCCTTCACAGATCACCACAACAAAGCCACTCTCTTTGTTGGGTCATGGTTAGTCCAAGTCGACCCTTTTTCCCCTTTTCTGTTTTTTGCCAAGCTTTATTCTTCCATTTATACTGCACAAGTTGAATGTTGAAGGACACAAGAATCCTTTCAAAATTCCCTTTCCTTTCTTCATCTATTTGGGCCTTTAATGATATCATGAGGACATAAGCAAACTATGTGGGCAATTTTCATTTTTATGTACTTGATGTGGAAAGTACTGTCGTCACCTATAAAACAACTTGCATTGATCATTTTTTGAACAATTTGGCTTCTTACTATGGTTGCTGCCTGGCTTAATCTGATTCTATGAGCAGTTTTAAGTAGGCAAGCAAATTTTATCCTACAATTTGTGACCCTGTGTGTTTTATTGTGCAACCAGGAATTACTGATATTGAGATTCACTTTCTCCAAATAAAGTTTACTGCAATTGGCGTATATTTGGAACCCGAAGTTGTTGCGCATTTACAGAAATGGAAGGGGAAAGCTGGAAGTGAGCTAGCTGAAGATGATGAATTCTTTGAGGCTCTTATTGCAGGTGTGCTTATAATCGGAACGGACTCCCCCCCCCCCCCCCGGTTTTTGGAAGTTTGGGGTCTTTATTTTCAAATTGTTTGAACAGCCCCAGGAGACAAGGTTTTGCGAGTTGTGGTTATTAAAGAGATCAAGGGCTCACAATACGGTGTCCAGTTAGAGAGTGCAGTGAGGGATCGATTGGCAGCTGATGACAAATATGAAGAAGAGGAGGAAGAGGCCCTGGAGAAAGTTGTCGACTTCTTCCAATCCAAATACTTCAAGAAGAACTCTGTCATCATTTACACTTTTCCAGCATCTTCAAACACTGCAGAGGTAATGACAAATGACCAGTGTTTTACCCCTGGTCCCGCAGTCATCTTTAGTAACTAAACTTTCTTGTTTTAGTGTATACCCTTGATTAATTTGTTTGGTTGGATATGAATGAATTGAACAGATAGCCTTTTCCACTGAAGGAAAGGACGATTCAAAGATCACTGTTGAAAATGCAAATGTTGCTGAGATGATCAAGAAATGGTACTTGGGCGGAACAAGGGGCGTTTCGGCCACAACCATTGCCTGCCTAGCCAACAACCTCGCCGCTGAGTTATCCAAATGAGTTGCAGACTTTTAAAAAGTTGTCTCCATCTGTTTGCTAGCCCCCCCTCCAGTTTATCACATATTGCGAGTTTGTTGTGCTTCATCATAACATATAATGAACTGCTAGAGTTTTGCCTAATATATATGCCATGCTTCTTGAAATGTTGCTCCTACTCCTCCGTCCCTTATCCCTGAACCTCCTGTCCAACTGATGAGACAATGGAAACTCTATATTAATTTTCCGCCAGACCATCTGAATTAAAAGAAAGAAAAATCTACGTGTGAATATTCAAAGCCATCGTCGTGGATGGAGCTGTAGCAATCTTTGGATTAATTGAATGAAACTAGAATAAATGGATTTGAATGGTTGGCGGAAATTTCATAGTCATGCTGATAACAAGAAACGAAACATCTTGTAAACTCCAAAGCAGTTCAAAGTCCCAGTGCACCTACCATTTACATTACCATTCTAGACAATTGTAGACCAGTAATCTGCTTCTCCTTCAATGGATTAAGACTCCAAGTGTTGGTTAATTCATTATCCGCTTATCAAAGAGAAGTTTGACGAATACTACTTATTCAATATCTATCGCCTTAGACCAATGGAACTTAGAAACAAGTCAATATAAAATGCCATTTGAATCAAAGTATAACACATGTTCTAGCATGGCACATCAGTCAAGAATGATGACCCTGTCTCCAATCTATGCTTGAGATTACATGTTTGATTTTGAGGACATTTGTTCTCAGGTTGGATTCAAATTTGATTCACTACTCTCCGATAGTCCTTAGGCCTCTCGTCTCCATAAGTTCAAGCAAGACCCTAGAGATGCTAAGAACGTGAATTCAGAACTAAATGTTTAACAACTTTGGCAAAGAGGATCTACGATTTCATGGCTTTAGCCACCCCATGCACCTTATGAGGTCCCCTCCAGCAATCAAATCCTGGCTTTTTAGCTCTGGTTGGAAGCAGCCTTGTCAGACCTTTGTACCTTAGTGGCATATGTGTTCTTGTACGATGTAGCCATAGTGGCACAACAGCCACTTAGTGGACTCAAAATTAAAAACTAATAAGAGCGCATCAAAATTCTTTTATCGTGATCTTTTGCAATTGAAGAAAAATCTTTTTTCTTTTGATATAAAAAGAATATATATCAAAAAGAAAAAAGCTACACAGGTATCAGGATATACCCTGAGATACTTGAAAAATCAGAGGCCATCAAGGCTAAACAATCAATAATCTAAGACCTAGTCTCAACTGAAAACAAGATTACACTAACAAAAGTCACAATGATGCGTGGAGATAATTGGTGCTCTTCGGTCCTTCTCTTATTTCTCTCTATCCAAATATAATAAACACATACACTGAGGAGACATCTGAAGTTCTTGTTCCGTTGGAGGGGGTGCCTCGCTAGAAAAAGCAGAACCTCACGTATGCCAGACCAATAGATAGAAAAGTTACTAAGAACATGCTGAGTCATCGTCAATCGCCATACATCATGCGAGAACGGACAATGAAAGAAGTGGTAATCAAGGGTCTCTCTCTGACTAGAGTATAAATGACAAGCCAAAGAAGTTGTAACACCAATCCTGAATAAGTAGTCACTCGTGTGCAGCCTCTCCATGAAGACAACCCATAAAATGAAAGCAAATTGAGGAATCGCTCCAAGAAACCAAACTAAATCAGTCCATAGAATGTAATCATAAGAACATCTGAGGTGCCTCCATACTGAAGCAATAGAAAACTCCCCACTAGGAGTGATCGTCCACAAAATCCTTTAATGACCAGTGAAAGGAAGATCAGACTCTAAGATACCACTCTCGGAAACAATCAAAGAAGGCTCACATTGACGTTGAAATCCATTACCCCTGAATATACTCCAACTGCTGAGTGTTGGAAAAGACGTCTTGAACAGTGAAGAAGAAAAATCTTCACCCAAAAATTAAGCTGACTAAGGTACAAAACGGGTTGGTCTGATGATGAATTATGCTTTGTAACATGTCTGGGTCACTTTCTGCAATCCTCTTAAAGATTTTTGAAGATATATTTTGAGGTAGAGAATGAATGGAAAGTTTCAGTTGTGGGCCAACAACCAAGCCCAAAATTGCAAAAGAGGAGAGATCTCTGAGGAAAAATAAAATAACAAAAGAAAAAGGAGTTCGAGATTCCATTCTAGGAGCATTAGATGATGATTCCTTGTGTTCTGTTGCTCCATTTTCAAAATGCCCTATCAAATCAACCCATTAAAAAAAGGCAGAAATTTTGTAAATCAAATGTTTCTGTTTTGATAATCTCTGTTTTAGTTCTTCAGGTACTAAATTTCCTTCGAATTCAACAAATTAAAGGGATGGATGGAAATTTTCAAGAACAAGTGGAACCCAGAGAACCTTGTACAACCTGGCGTTGCATGCAATTTTTTTTTTTTTTTGGATACATAATATTTTGGTTATAGAAAATTCCTATAGGACTAAAGAACTCAAAAATAAAAAAATTAACAAACTCCCACCACACCCCAAATCGATCCATTGCAGCTCCGAGTGAACTATGTTGATAAAGGATTTCAACTGACCTCATCGAGAGATATAGACAAATCGGCTTGTCCATGTCCTCCTCCTGATCCATTCCCGTGATGCTGTGTACCCGCCTCATCCACATCAACTGCATCAGAAGCGGATGGGCGTTCAAGTAAAGACTGCCTGCAAGTTGGGCAGGATGAATGTGACATTAACCAAGTGTCTATGCACTTCACATGGAATCCATGATTGCATTTGGGCAGGATCCTCACTTTTTCCCCATCCACAAACTCCCCTAGACAAATTGGACAGTCTGTGGCGGCAGGGATGCTCATTCCTGCTGCCCCGTAGATTGCCACTGGAATCTGTTTTAGTGTGCTCTTCTTCAGCCCTGTAGTGGCCAGACGTGCAGCTGTCTCATCCGGTGTCTCAAATGCAAAGCGGCGACTACACCTTAGTGCACACCTCACGATTGAGTTCAACCCAAGAGCACATATCAGTGCACATAGCAAAGCGGCCAGGATGATCACCATGTTTGTATCAAAATTGGCTTCACTGGCATAGGGACCACGTGCCCGGCTTCCATTGCTTGATGAGGAACTAGATTCTGTGTCTAGAAGAAGACGGTGTGGCCTATGATTATCTGTCATCCTAGGCGTTTGAAATCACGCCTCTCCAAAAGTATTCTGAGTTCTGTTACCCGAAAACACTAATAAAGGTCTCCAATATCTCTGATGAATCTAAGCAAATAGGCTTGAAATTTCATGGTTCCAACAGAAAAGACCGAAAGCAGGGAGTTCTTCAGCTCTTTCATGTGCCAACAAGGCTGGTGATGAGGTGTCGAAGATCAGTCTTGTTAGGATTGATGCCACTAGAAAAGGGAAGTCCAAGGAAAACAAAATATGAGCTTGTGGGGAGTCTGATAGATCCGTTTTAAACTAAACAAAGATGGGTCATGAAAGTTGAGGATTCCTTTTTTCTAGCTAGACAAAGACTAGAAAAGGGAAAAACAAATGAAAGAGCATCTCATGGATCAATAGGATAAGCAAGTGTAAGAAATGAAAAGTACTTGAAAAGGTTTAATGCTCATCTATATTTAGATGTAGTCTAGAGAGCAGCATAAGAAAAGTAGTGTTTGTTTCTTCCCCAGAACAGATGGCTGGCTCTGCCTGTGACCCAGCTCAATCCTCGTCTTGCAGGGTTGGAGAACACATGATTTGGAATTTTTCCTAAATTTGTTACATGAGTTGGGTCTGATTCTATTTCTTGCAAGCCAGCCAGGTATGAGATAATTGATGTTTAGGATGCAAAGAGAGAAGAGAAGGCTCAGAAAGAAAGTCTTTGCAGAAACAAGGGAAGGGGATGCAGCCCCGTTTTTATATTGTGCCGCAAAAACACACTAGGAAGAAGAAACCACATATCACATAACCAAATGTTGTCGTCGTTGTTGGTTTTTTTTTTTTTTTTTTTTTTTTTTTAAGGTGCTTTTTTTTTTTTTTTGTTGCAACATAGATTGAACTCCGGATCAGGGGTCGGGGGAGAGGGACTGTTGTTATTGGTTATCCCTGCACAGGTGCCTTTTCATTTTGAAGTGAAGGGATATTGATAAACAGTAAATAATAAATACACGGCAGAGGCAAAAAGGGTACATTAAAAACATCAAACTTCGGAATTTTGATTAATGGAACCCTGAACCCACCTACCTAATCACAATTAGGTTGTTTTTCTTTTCTCAGAAATGCTTATTCCAAAGAACCAAATCTGTCCTCCACCCAGACCAATCCTTTGTATTGTAGGTGCATGTAAATTGTCCGTCGCTTCCGCAAATGGTCATCTTTGGAACCCAATATCAGGATAAAGAGAATGTTGCCATTCATTCTCCTAGGTTTGTTTTTTCTTTTTTTTTGTCATTGATTTACCTGCCACGAGAAACTTTGATTAATCTGCAGAATCAAAAGGCTGTTTAATACTCATGACCAATAATTAACCTTACCTTATGGACATCTTCCTGAAGAGGGAAATTCGGAACCCATAGGCCCGTAGCCCTTGAGCCCTAGCATCTTTGAAAAGTGATAATTTTAGTGTTCGGTAAAAGTTCTGTTCCTAGTTTAACCCCTTGCGTGAGCTACACTTATACAACTTGGAAAAAGGAACTTTTGACTGGACGACTGTGTGACTGCTCAGTCTATCATGTTGCTGGAAAACAAGTTTTATCAGTTACATGAAACAAATTTAAATGGGACATCAGTCAGCAAATATTAATTAATTTTTAATTGAATTATTGTCTAATTTAAATAAATATCTAATTAAGAATGAGTCGAAATATAATATTACGATGTGTTATGTAAAATTTAATCCATTTGATTTATATCATATTATTATAAGGTTTTTTAGTGTTCAAAAAAAATTGAGATAAAAGAGTAAAGTCACAGACACTAAACAAAGAAAAGAAATATATAAGCCGGCAAATGATTTGTGGAAGGGAAGGAGGGGAGGGGGTTCTGGTGATTGACGATGCAGTGGCATTATTCCCTCATACTATGATTGAGACATGGTTCACACTCAATTAAGAGTATCAACGCCCCAGTTCATCTTGCATATGGCTTTGTGAACAAAGGACTAGTGCTCAATTGTGGGTTTGGTAACTCACCCCGGCAATTGGGCAGTTGAAAGGCGGTGATATATAGGCCCACATGAGTGAGTGCTGTCCATATCGCGCACACCTCACGCCAATGGGTCCTTGGAACTGACACGGCTTGGACACATTGCTCTGGCCTGATAGACCTATTCCTCCACATAAGTTCCATCAAAAAGTCAAAGCCAATGTTATTGGTGTCCGCTTACTTTGTTAACCTCAGATTAAATCAAATAGCTTTGGTTAGGTGAAGAATGAGGAAGAACAGTTGAAGGTGGTAAGGTACTGAGCCCAAGTGGTATAAAAACTTTGGTTTGGATATCCATAGGGTCCAGGATGTTTTGCATAAGCCCTGACTCTGAGCACACGTGATATTTGCCATCTCTGCCCATGCCATGCTACTACAACATTAACTTTTCATATATATATGTGTGTGTGTGTGTGTGTGCGCGCGTGTGAGAGAGAGAGGGAGAGAGAGAGAGAGAGGTTCCCTGCAGCCATCAGTGGCCCAACTGCGCACCTTTAGTTCCATGGCCACCATAATCATGTGTGTTTATCTCCAATATCCCTAGCCCCTCCCTTTGTCTCATCATTCTTTTCACATCAAAGTTGATATATAAGTCAAGAGTGATGATTAAATTATTGCTATACTTACCGGAATGGGTGTTGGGCCTTCTCTTTTTCTCTATTTGCATGTTATTGAGTAGAGATGGGCGCCCGAGTGACTTGCCCGAAGACAGAACAGGCAAATTTCTTTAAAGTCTCAGGGTTGTGCCATGGACAAAACGTTGATTTGATGTATAAAAATATTATATTTTTTAATTAAATTTTAAATTTAAAAATAAAAAATTATATTAAAAAGACTCATTCATAATTTAAACTCAACAATATTCAAATCAAATTAATTCATTATTAAAAAAGTTCTTGCTTTCGTTTTTCAAAGGGAAACCAAACTTCAATCCAAATACATAAAATCTGTGCTAATTACATTACACAAGTCATATACATATATATATATATATATATATATATATATTAATTTGGCTTGAATTTATTTTTAAGAAATATTCTTGGCACGAGAAGAAAAATAATATATTATATAAAAAAATAATATATTTCTCATATAAAGTTTCTTTTTAACCCCTTTATAAAAGTTTGTATTTTAGTAATTAACCATTGGGATCACACACAAATATATAAAATTATAAAGGAAACAATAAAACGAGATAATAAATAGCATTATTTAAAAAAAGTCGATTTTTAATTTATACTCAATACTAATTATTTACATTAAATTTTTTGGTAAAGAAATATAAAGATGCACATATTTAATATAAGTTGAGGATAGTTGGGTTAGGATAGACCAAAAAAGAGTACCCCGCAACAAACAAGAACAATGTCACATGATTTTATCTATGAGTTCATCTTCACGTATTCTAAAATATTTTATTTGATTTAAAAGATATTTTAATTAATTCAAATTTATTCAGATTTAAAAATTTTTAATTTTTGTTAACATATTTTATTATGTAAAAATTTAATTTACTTGAGATATGTAATATGACTAGCCAAATAAACAAAACTAGGAAAGAGAGTAAAACCTGGCTTAAACAAAAACTTAATCTGAAAGTTGAGTAAACCAACCAAAGCAAGTTAAAGGTGGGAGTGGGACTACGTCACATCTAATAAACTCTCTCATTACAAATTAATTTTTTAGAATTTGAATCCATCATATTTCATAACAAATTGATATTAAAATTAGTTTAACGTCTTAATAATCGATAAAACTCGAAATGAGAGTTATTCAAAGAGAACAAGGGTTACTTGATTTGTATTTAAATCCAACATGCTTTTTTACTTAATAGATTGATTTTTAAATTAATTTTTTTTATTAAATTGAGTCCATCACATAAATCTACAACACCGGTTCAGATTGGGCTGGGCTGGGCCGGGGGATGGGGAGACACCGGTGCGGTGGGATCGAGGGACGACGTTAGAAAACGACATCGTATTATAACGTAATGACATGTTTCCAAAGACGGAAAATGGAGATTTCTCAGCAGGGCTCCAATCCAATAATCGAAAAGAGAGAGTGTGAAAAAAAGGTTGGAAATTAGTCCTCTCTCTTCCCTCCTCTTATAGGTTCCAACGTGACGTGATGACGATGATAATCCAAGCACTTTGAGAGGGAGAGAGAGAGAGAGAGAGGTGAGAAGAAATGCAAGATCCATCAAATCAAAATCCAAATTTAAATCATATTATCCCTAATTGCAGCTCCTCGTCATCACAGAGGTCGAAGGCGGGTAGGAATGCAAATGTAAATGCAAACAGAGGACCTCACCACAGAAGAACACAGTCGGAGGTACATTTCAGGCTGCCGGAGGACACAGATCTCCTGTCGGATCCGTTTGATGCGCCTAGCGGAAGCTTCGATGAGATCGGATCCGAGGACGATTTCTTCACCGCCTACATGGACATCGACAAGTTAGGATCCAAAATTGAACCACCTCATCCTCATCTTCAACACGGAGGATTCGCCAATGACGCCTCTGGCGGTGTCGGAGATGGAAATCCCAGCAATGCCAATGCAAAGCTGGAGGAGAGCAGCGGCGAGGCCGCCGGTGAGAAGAATGAGAACCAGAGGCCACGTCACCGACATAGCAACTCCGTGGATGGGTCTTCTTTGATGAGACGAGGAGGAGCAGGAGAGGCTCTGTTTGCGGAGGCTATTGAGGCCAAGAAGGCTATGACTCCTGACAAGCTCGCTGAGCTCTGGACCGTTGATCCCAAACGAGCCAAGAGGTGCGATCTTCTTCTTCAGTTCTCAAACCTCCCCCTCTTTTTAATCATCCTCTTCTAATATTTTCTCATTATTCAGCCTAAATCACCTTTCATGATAATTTCATCCCCCCTTTTTTCTATTAAAAAATGTGTTTTTATCTGAGTAAGAATCTAGTCATACATTTTATGCTGTTTGTGCCACTGTCCAACCAACGATGTGAACCAAAAGAAGGAAATCAGAAAAAAGGGGGGAAAAATTGGGCATAATGCATCATACAACTTAGAAAATAAGTGAAGAGAATTCTGCAGCAAACCCTCTACCTTTCTCATAATTCCTCAGGCTTAAGACATCCACTCATGTAGGCGTGTCAAGATTTCCGTAGCTTTCTATGCGGATAGGTTTCCCGACAACCAGGTGGTAAAGGTAGTAAAATTCTTGTCAGGTACTGCGAAAGCTTGGAGTCTGAACTATATGAATTTCAAGAATGTATACTCTTGTGAATGGAGGGTGGGGTTAGATTTTAACATAACAAACTCCTCGTGAAGACCTGTGTGTCTCACTAATTTTATTTATTTTATTTTTAATTTTTTTAATTTTTAATTTTTTTCAATTTATAACTATGCCTCCTTGGTAGTAGGTCAATAATCACTTGTGGTAAACTGTAAAAGAATAGATTTTGAACTGACAATTGCTAGTCTATAGGACAAATTTTCTATTGACATAAATAAGGTGACACGTCAAATTGTATGACAAATTGTAAATGCTAGTCCATGACTAGTTTGTATGACAAATTGTTTGACTAGAACAAATAAAGCAGCTTCATAACTAGTTTGAACAAATAATTGCTAGTCCATTGAAATAAAGCAGCTGAAACAATGGAGTTTGATTGCATGAAGCTGGTATGACAGATTGTAAATGCATGGAGCTGTGAGTCAGCTTTCCAGTAGTTAGTTCTGTGTTTTCTTAGTCCAAATAGATCACAAGTTAGGGCCAAAATAAACCCGAGACAGCAGAAAGCTAGGCCTTTCATAATAAGCCTTTTTGGGCTTTTGCCACTTGGTCCAATCCACTCTATTCTCTGTCTCAGGAAGGTTCATTCTTGCATATCTGCAAACATTTAGTACGATATCTGTTAATGCAATATTCTTTTTAATGCAAAAACTACTATACATTTCTAGACTGTGTAAAAGTACATTATTTATTAACTTTCTGGGATAATTTCATAGCGAGTGCAATGTGATAACATAAATAGAAGTAAAAAGTTGATTTTTCATTGGCAACAGTCTTCTCACACAGAAAAATATATCATCCTCTAATCAGCCAACCTCTTGGAGAAGTTGATTCCATTTTGAATTCTGTAAGTCAACTGCATTTTTCATGTTGCTTATCATGCTCATTTTCTTTGCAACTATTTTCTTTGCTCATTCGAAGTACATTTTGGGGAGTCAAACCATGATACCATAATTAATGCCTCCATATAACTCTTGTGTATCTTACTCAGAATATTGGCTAATCGGCAATCTGCTGCTAGATCAAAAGAGAGGAAGGCCCGTTATATATCGGAATTGGAGAGAAAAGTCCAAACTCTCCAAACTGAAGCAACCACTCTTTCTGCCCAACTCACACTTTTCCAGGTTTGTCTATCATATACATTTGAGCTGCCGGTTCTGATTCATTTTGATTTACAAATATGATGAGATTTGCATTAAGGTGTTAGTAACTAGTTGCCTATTATTAGAATTTTCTTACATCAAAACCTGAAGTTTAAAATGCAAAAACAAGTTCAAGGCTGTAATTTACTTTTCCTAGCTTCTCAATTGGGTAAACTTTTCATTTGTTCCCTTGAGAATGCCATTTTCCTGTCTTTCTCACTCGTCCATGCCATATGATGTTGATGGATATTTGTTTCATATGGGCTTACATCAAGAAAACTAGATTCCTTTGGAGAATAGAAATATTGCCGAAAAAATTAATGAGATCCCAATTGAAACTTCTTTTCTCTTTGATATGCAGTCTATACTTCCTATATGTTTTATCATTTGAAAAGTAGAACTGTTGTACACAAAATGAATGCATCGTGAATGCACCTACAAATCCAACACCTCTTGAACATTGGTCTTTCCTTTATGAGGCCTTTTCTGATGGAAATATGAACCATTGATACTACATTATGGAATTGGATTTTTAGCTGAAACAAGAAGCAAAGTATAAGCATAGTTTGTAGTCTAAACATCTCTTAATGAAATGATCAAGTCTTGCATTCCCAGTGGTCTTGGCTAGATCATCCATCTCTATGTTGCAATTAAACTTTGTTTTATTGTTTGTGCTGTAAGCTTTTGGTGTTTACCAAAGTGATCTTGCCTTCTGGCTCATAGTATCATACTAAGATATGGTTGTGATATGCCTGTTAGGAAATTTTCAGAGCTTTCATTTTGATAGTTCAAACCCTTTTGATTTCTTTTCCAAACTATATGTATCTATAAATTCTCAAAAAGGATCAAAAATGTTTTATATATGGACAACCCCTATATCTATATTTCTAGTTGAAGTTCTTTGATCTGCCGAGATTAATGAGGGCTTCTTGTTTGATGGGAAAATTATTGCTTGTTGCATCTGTGCACATTTCACCTTCTGTCCTTTGGTTATGGAACCTTCATGAGTTGATAGGAATAGGCCCCCAGATACATTGACTATTAACTTATTATTGATAAGCTTTTCAGAGAGTTGAGTGGAATAAATGGATGCAATTTTCTGATCCCAACTATTTTGGGCATAAGGCTTAGTGACTTTTGAGAATGAATTAATAACTTGTGGCAATACCAACTTTTAGTATAAATTCTGGGTTGCACCTTTTTCTTGGTTTATTTTCTCTTATGTGTATTTATTGCATTTTGGTCAAGGACTCATGGCTTTGTTTCTCTTTGCTTTTAGAGGGATACAACCGGTCTAACCACAGAAAATACAGAGCTTAAGCTTCGATTACAAGCCATGGAACAACAAGCTAAATTGCGTGATGGTATGTTACCAATTTACATTGTTTTAAGAACTCAATCTGAATTCGAATGTTGGACCATCCATCTTTCGAGAAAATCATTTTGATAAGTATCTTTCCTAAAAGTAATTAGTACACTTTCAACCAGTAATCTAAGTAATCAAAAATTAAGCAGCCCTAGATGGGTATAATATAGGTGCATAAGCATACCTTGTGCAGGTCATCTGCAATGCTATTTATGCAACTTACTATAAATACTCTGGAGTTTGTGTGTGCACATTATATGAATGTATGTATGCATCTCAATTAATATGGCAAAGTACCATCTGTGGCAAAGGTAGTATGCCTGCATCATCTCAAAATGACCACTCTCACTTTTTTCTTTCCTTCTCGACTCCCAATGCCCCCCCCCCCAATTTATTTATTTAGAGGATTCCTTATCCTCCCCTTGTATCTTGTTTGTCTTTCTTATCTATTGAATTCTTTTTTTTCTGTCTAAAGAAAAAAAACAACCATTTCAAAGTTCCATTGTTGTTAATAATTTACAAGGTGTGGAAATTTAACTTATATCATTCTTTCACAAGCAAAATAAAAACAGGAGCATTGAAACGCTGCCTAATAAAAAGCAATACTTGTTTGTATTTAGTTCACCTTGATCATACACACAAAATACTAACTCTTTTATTGGTAATGCGCAACATCAAACTAAAACTGATGTCTTTATACTATCATAAAAATTTTGATAAGCTGTTCTCATGCCTCCATATCAACATACCTTATCAACTTCGTTCATCAAATCATGAGTTGTTTCTAGAGATTCAGGGGCCTCCTTACTACTATTCCATAGTCAAAGTATGAATTTGTTCTATATCATTTGGTTTTTGTAGCGAATTTGAGCATATCACTGATTTGGGAAATTCTTGCAAAATTTTGTTTATGGATCATAGGTCTCAATGAAGCGCTAAAGCAAGAAGTAGAGAGGCTCAAAATAGCAACTGGAGAAGCGATAAACCCATCTGATTCATATAGTTTGGGAATGCACCACGTACCCTATACCCAATCTTCCTTCTTTTTGCACCAACAAGATTCTGGACCGAATAACCACCAAAACGTACAGATGAATATCCAAATGCCACAATTCCACCAGTTTCAGTCTATCCCCCACACCCATCCCATGGTTACAGCATCTCACTCATCTGGTCTTGCAGAGATGTTGCAACAAGATCCGCTTGGTAGATTGCAGGGGCTTGATATTAGTAATGGAGGCTCTCATCCTGTGAAGTCTGAAGTCCCATCCATTTCTGCCAGTGAAAGCAGCAGTACCTTTTGACTCACGCTGCTAATTAAACATTCGCCCACCTTGTTGATTGGGTTGTTCATAGGCTGACATATGCTTTGGGCAGGCAGGTTCTATACTTCTATTTACATGATGTCAATTCTTTTGAAGCATTCACTGTGTTAGGAGGTGTTCCACTTGTTTCTGTCGGTGTTGTGATATTCATTAGTTCATTTTAGAATTCTTTTGCACGGTGAGGTCATATGTAGGAAGGAAAATTTATTTCGAACTGGCTAAGAGACCATCTCGTCAATGATCCTTTGGAACCAATTAGAACCCTATCTATTCCCTTGTATTGTGCCTCTGGTTTAGCTGTGTAAGTCGTAGTTGGGGAAATGAATAACATAAATGTTGCAGATTCTTCTCCCTGTTTGGCGGTTGTTTTTCTCCGTTAACTTCTAACATTTTCTACTTTTCTTGTCAAGAGTTTTAATGAATACGGCAAGGGACAGGAATGGGCCACCATACGAAATCTTATTCCCACATCTGTAATATGCAGCATCTAGTTCAGAGCCATGATTGTCGAATGTGCTTTTGTTTGAGGAAATTATTATGGATATTGATTGCTTCACTGACCTTTTGAGTTTATGGGGACAACAGTTTGATTTTGACTTATATTAGATGAATTCTTTTTCATTTTTATTGCACAGAGGGAGAGAGAGAGAGAAGAGAGAGAGAGAGATGAGATGAAATAATGAACTTGTGGTTGCCACAAAGTCTCGCTAGCATGGTTTATGCTCTGTTATCACCACTTTTCTTTTTTTTTTTTGGCCTAAATCCCCCCCCCCAAAAAAAAAAACAAAAAAGAAGTGTGTAGTTTTGAGGTTAATTTTAGATTGTTTAGCCGATATTTTTAATGAAAAAATGTCTATTATTGTAAAAGAAATGAATAAAGAAATAACGAGTTATATCAAAGAGAAATTTAACAGAATATAGTTTGAACTATTTCTCACTTTCTCATCTCCTTTCTCTCTCAATCTTATTGTCTCACGTTCCTTCTCAAGCTTTCTCCCAAATTTCCTTTGAAACTCATATTTATAGTTGCTTGAGACTTCCCTTAGAAGTTTTGTATGACTTTCTTCAAAAATTTTGAGTGAGGCTTCCCTTGGAAGCCACTTAAGGATTCTCTTAGGAGCTATTGCTAAAACTTTTCTCAGAAATTTTTTGAGACTTCTTTTAGACGTTATTTTTGAATCTTCTTTTAAAAACTTTCCGAAACTTCTTTTAGAAGTTTTAGACATGTGTCCTATAAGGTGGTGAGTCATCAGGAGTTTATGTCTTGACAAATATCTTATCATGATAGAATAATAGTTAAGTTATATATTTCAATAGACATCTATTAAATTATTCAATATTTATAACATTCTCTCTTGAATATCCATTATACAGACAATAGGTTTTATTAAAACCTTATTAGAACAAAACTCAATGAAACAAAAATTCTAGTGAAAGAAAAATAGTATATTATTCTAAATGTATTTGTTTTCCCTGATGAGAATATCTTTTGAAATTTTTAAGTTGATACATTTCAATTTCTTTCACTAATTTTTTGAATGTAGCAGTCGGTAATGTCTTGATAAATAAATCTACTAAATTTTTATTTGATCGAATTTGTTGCACATTAATTTTACTATTCTTTTTAAGGTCAAGTGTGAAGAAAAATTTTGGTGAAATATATTTAGTTTCATCTTCCTTGATATATCCTCCCATTAGTTGAGTAATGCATGTAGTATTGTTCTCGAATATTGTTGTAGGAATATCTTTATTAGAGGATAGTCCACAGTTTATCAAAATATATTGAGTCATTGATCTTAGTCAAACACATTCTCGACTTGTTTCATGAATTGTTATAATCTCAATATGGTTTGAGGAGGTAACAACTATAGATTAGTTTGTGGATCAACAAGAAATAACAGTATTATCATATATAAATAAGTATCCAATCTGATATCATGTTTATAAGAATCAGACAAAAATTTAATATCAGCATATCCGATTAATATTGATTTAGAATTAGTTGAATAGAATAAGTCAAGATCAATAGTTTCTTAGAGATATCGAAAAATATGCTTGACCCCATTTCAATATTGTTGTGTTGGAAAAGAACTAAATCTTGTTAATACATTTATAGTAAATGATATATCAGATCTTGTATAATTAGCAATATACATAAGTGCTCAAATGACATTAAAATATGGTATTTCAGAATAAAAAATTTCTTCATTCTTTTCTTGTGGTCTGAAAGGGTCCTTTTCAATATTGAGTGATAAAATAACCATTGAAGTAATTAATGGATATGTTTTATCCATATAAAAACGTTTTAAAATTTTAGTTGTATAATTTGATTAGTAAATGAATATTCCATCTTCCAGATATTCGATTTGAAAATCAAAATAAAATTTTATTTTTCCCAAATCTTTGCCCTCAAATTCTCTTTTCAAATATTTAACGGTTTTGAAAATCTCTTCAAGAGTTTCAATGAGATTCAAATCATCAATATATACCTCAATGATTATAAAATCTAATTCAAATTTTTTAAGAAAAACACAAAAATATATTAGATTATTTGTATAACTTTTTTTCAGCAAATAATCACTAAAATGATTATACCACATAAGCCATACAAAGATCTTTCTAATTTAATGGAGTAAAATTTTTAAGAATTTTGATCGCATGCTTTAGATATTTTAAATTTTTCAGAAATTTTTATGTAAATATCATTTTTTAATGTCTCATATAAGTAAATAGTGATTATATCAATTAAACATATCTCGAGTTTTTCATTTACCACTAAAATCACAAAAAACATAATGTAATTGATCCACTACATGAGAATATGTTTCATCATAATGAATGCTTGATCTTTGTGAAAATCCTTATCTTACAAGACGTGTCTTATATCGCACAACTTCATTTTTTTTTTATTTCATTTGCGTACAAATACCTATTTATATCCAACAGATTTTACACATTCAGGTGCTTGAAATACAAGTCCAAAAACTTTACATTTAGCCAATGAATTCAATTTAGATTGAATTATTTTTTTTTTATTTTGACCAATCATATCTTTTCTGATATTTCTCAATAGATTTTGATTCAAAATTTTCGATTTTTTCTTTAATTTCGAGTGTCACATTATATACAAAAATATTATTTACAACTGTTTTAACTCTATCTCAACATATCCTTATTGTGATGAAATTTATTTAACTTTCATTTATATGTTTTTTAGGAACTTGAAACTTGTGCTTTTCAGGAGTTATATCTGACTCTACAGGAGTATGAATTTTATCAAAAATCTCATAAAATTCTTTATTATTCGATTTTTTAAATGATTATAAACAATAGATTCTCTTTTTTTTCGAGAATTTTTATTTTTGATGTCAAAAACTCTACCACGCTTTAAGCGTGTATTAAACTCATTTCCTACGGTATTAGTGGATTGTTCTAATGGGATGTTAAGTTTAATTAGTATATTTTCTATAGGAAAATGTGATTTTATGACTCTTTTAGAGTCAGTGAATATGTCAGATTATTGATTTGTAATTTTCTGTAAATGGATTATTTTTTGAATTTTTAGTTCACAATTTTTTGTACGAGAATCAAGAGATGTTAATAGTAATACATTTCATATAATTTTCCTTTACGATTGTCCTTATCCTCCCCTAATGTTGGAAAAATTGTTCATCAAAATGATAGTTTGTAAATTTTACAATAAAAATGTCACCTGTCAAAAGTTTAAGATATCGAATAATAGAGGGTGACTCATATCCAATATATATTCCCAATTTTCTCTGGGATCCCATCTTAATTCGTTGTGGTGTCGTTACAGGGACATAAATCGTATATCCAAAAATTTTTAAATGAAAAATATTAGGTTCATAATCAAAAGTCAATTGTAGAAGGGAGTATTCATGGTAATGTGTTGGTCTTAAAAGTATAAGTGCTATTGCATATAAAATAGCATATCCTCAATCAGACGTTGAGAGTTTAGTTCTCATTAATAATGGTCTAACAATTAATTGTAATTTTTTAATAAACGATTCAATTAAACTATTTGTGTATGGACATAGGTTACAAAATGTTTAATATTAATATCAATAGATATACAGTAGTCATCATAAGTATAAGACGAGTATTTACCAACATTGTCTACTTGAATTGTTTTAATCAGATAATTTGAAAATTATACTCTTAACTTAATGATTTGAACAAAAAGTCTAGCAAATATTAGGTTGTGAGTTGATAGTAAACAAAAATGTAATCATCTCGTGGATGCATCGATTAGTACCATAAAATATCTAAATAGTCCTCATAGTAAAGGAATTGGTCCACATATATAATCATGAATTCTTTCCAAAAATCTAGAAGATTCAATTTCTACTTTGACCGGTGAAAGATTTCGTAATATATTTTTTTTAAAGCAAATAGCACATGTGAATTCATTTGATTTCAACACCTGTGAATTGGTCCACATAGTAGATGAATTGGTCCACATATATCACCATGAATTCTTTCAAAAAATCCAGAAGATTCAATTTCTACTTTGACTGGTGAAGGTTTCGTAATAATTTTTTTTTTAAAGCAAATAACACATGTGAATTCATTTGATTTCAACACCTTTCAATTTTTTAATGTGTGACTATAAAAATTTTCAATTATTCTTATCATAATCGACCCAAGATAGTCTAGTCAATCATGCTAGACAATTAAGTCTTTATGATCAGTAAATTTCTAATTTACTAAATGATACATTTCGACTGTACAAATTTTAGTATAGTATAAGCCAAATGAAAGAGATAGTATTTTTTCTATTATATATTTTTTTCAGAAACAATAATTGTAATGAACAAATACTCAATATTATTGTTATTTATTATTTCAATGTGATATCTATTTTGACGGATATTTCTAAAACTTAGCAAATTTTTTCAAGATTTAGTAGAGTATAGTGCATTATGTATAATTAATTTTGTTTCTTCAGGAAGACATATATTTGCTCTGTTAGATCCTTCAATCAATTTTACAGTACTACTTATGGTATCAAAATTTGTTTCTCCTAACTTTAATGTGAAGAAATAATTTTTATTTTTAAATATCATATGAATTGTAATACTATCAATTAGTCATATATTTTCTTCGCTTCTCATACATTCAAAACTATCAGTAATATCCATATCTTGTTTAGAAAGAAAATAAAAGAGATGATTAATTTGTTTCTATGAAATTATAAATAAATAAATCAATCAGAAACAATAAAGTGTATCATATTACAAAAACATTAAAACTAATTTATTTATTTATAACATATATCTAGATATTTTTATCATTTATCAGATAATCAATTTTTCTTTCAGGGTGTTTAAAGAAATCGGTCATATCAAGATGAGTTATATCTATATTAGTATCATTATATGAGTTAGTTAAATTTATTTTCATATCTTTATCTTTCTTAAAGAGTTTTGATATAGATCAACAAAATATTTTTGAGTTCAGCATATACATGACCAATGTCCCTTGACACCGCATCAATAGTATACATTATCAGAATCTCTTGAGAGTCTCTCTTTTTCTTTTCTATCACTATCATTCCACTTTTAGTGGTGATTGCTTTTTGATTTGATCGGCTGTTATTATGTTTATCATTATTGTAATGGACACTTCGTTCTTGACTATATCTGCATCCACGACCATGGCCACGACCACGATCTCAACCTCAACCTTTCCCATATTCATATCTAGTTGCATTCAGTTTAGTGAATGGACTACTACCAATTGGTCGAGTTTCGTGATTTTTTATCAATAATTCATTATTTTATTTGGCCACAAGAAAATATGAGATCAATTCGGAATATTTCTTGAATACATTTTCTCGATATTGCTGCTGTACTAGCAACTTCGAGACATGAAAAGTGGAGAAAGTTTTTTTAATGTATTTTCTTCAATTACATTTTTTTTTACACAATTTTAATTGGGACGTGATTTTGAACATTGTAGAATTATAGTCACTAATGGATTTAAAATTTTATAACCTAAAATATATCCAATCGTATCAGATTTTAAGAAAAATGACTATCTTTAGGTGGTCATATCTTTCCTTTAATTTTTTTCACAACTCAAGAGAATTTTTAACAATAAAATATTATATTTTCAAACTTTTATCAAGATAATGTCGAATGAAAATTATTGTTTTTGCATAATCTTGTATATTAACATCATTGGTTTTGATGGTATTTTCAAAACATATCGCATTCAAATATATTTCAACATCAAGAGTCCATAATAAATAATTCTTTTTAGAAATAACAAGAGACAAAAATTTAATTTTAACAAAATTTATCATTAGAAAAAAATCAATAAAAATGTAACTCAGAATTCTTGAACAGTGAAATCTCCTTTTCTACTACGTTCACGAAGGTAAATTTGTGTTTGGTTGATCTTAATTTCGTACTTTTACAGAGTTTCGTGCTAATAACGTGTTATAAAAAAAATTGACACAAAAACAAAAATCTATATCAAAGAGAAATTTGAATAGAAATCAGTAAAAGAAAGTTCTTGAATTCTTTCTCGTTTTCTCCTCTCCTTTCTTTCTCAATCTTATTGTCTCAAGTTCTTTCTCAAGTTTTCTCCCAAACTTCCATTGAAACTCATATTTATAATTATTTAAGACTTCCCTTAAAAGTTTCGCATGACTTCCTTTAGAAACTTTGTGTGAGGCTTCCTTTGGAAGCCACTCAAGACTTCTCTTAGAAGCTATCTTATCCCAAACAACCTTTGCACTAGTCTCTGTTGCTACATGATGAAATACACTAATGTCTATCCATTTTTTTATGGTACCCAAAGCCTTTCTATTTAGCTTTTTTCAATTTTCATCAATCATGGTAGACGGTTTTACAGACTCATCCAATATTGGATCATGTAAATCCTTGCAATAGAGATGATCCACCATCATTGGCTTCTAAATAGAATAGTTTGAAGCTGTCAACTTTATTATGGAACCTATATCTTGGTTACTTTCCATGATTCAAGACACAATAACTTTAAATCTGATACCAGTTGTTGGGATAAATGACAGCTAACAACAAAACCAATGTTACAAAGAAAATTAAGAGAAGAGAGAACACCAAGAATTTACGTGGAAAACTCTCCGGTGTAGAGAAAAAAACCACATGACAAACCAGATAAAAATTCTACTATGAGAAATAAGTTATTACAGGATACTTAACATCTCAAATTTATGCCCAAAGTCTGAGATTCACAACAAATGAAAAGATTACAAAAGTATTATATCTCTTTGAAAACCTACAAATTAATCCAGAGAGAACTCAGTTGTTGTAGTAGGTTATCTCTCACCCCTTGCTTTCTCTGTGAAGCAAAAAAGTAGACTTTTTTTTTTCCAAGACCACACACACTTTAGTTCACGTCATGTTTTTTGGAAATATGCTTCGGGTAGCTTCCTTAAAAAGTTACAGCCCATTTGACATTTTACATATTTTAACATTAAATGCTCTCCATACTAGTATTTAATACTAACCATGCTTGGCCTTGTTCTTTTCCAAGAGTGAGAAACCGATCAACCAAATTGATAGCCGAAGAGAGAATCTGTAACACCGACATTGCGGTTGTCACGCCCCGAACTGGGAATCGTGAACAGCCGCCCGTTGAACTGGATGCCGGCTGTATTTCTACAGAAAATCGGACAGAACCTCCCCATAAATCGGAGGTCTCACATGTACAATTAAACCTGTATACCTGTATACATTAAAATCATCCATCCTGTAAATTAAACACATGGCCATCCCGGCCTCAAAACAATCCACCAACTCTCACAACCGACATCCAAACAACGCAAGGCTAACAAAACACCAACAGTCCTAACCACAGACCTCTACTGTCATGCCCAACTAGAGCATGAGCAGCCGCTACACCGAGCGGGCCTAATTATACAAATATAATACAAATTCCCAAGTTAACTCTTTAAACATTTACAAATGCATCAATGCAAGTGAAATGAGAGTTTTGCAAACAAACATACATAAATTATACAGTCATCCCAAAATAAGTACACGGTCAACTACGGACCTCAACAAGACCACGCAGGGTCGACAATAAAATATGAAATTCATATTTTCAATTTAAAACTTAATCTCACCGTCGTGAATCCAATCCACCATCAAGCTATCATACCTCTAAAGCCAAATGCGTCGTCCTAACACCATAATCCTGTCTGGGGAGGGAAAGAGGAGGGGTGAGTACTCAGGGAAGAATACTCAGTGAGTGAGTGGGTCAATGTAATCGTGCAATATGGGGTGTGAAACTGGAGTGTCAAAACATAAGTATATAAATCATAATTCAAATCATCATGCTTTTCATTTCAACAATATACCATTTGCACGCATCAGCAAATCAAATATGCATCCAAAATACTTTCATCAAAATCATAGAGCTGCCAGCCGTAAAACTCCTGGCAGAGGTCTACCACGACCTATGACAGGCGCACCGGGGGTGTTATATGCGATTTTATTTAAAGTGCTCTCTACCCCGGCGTTGGCGACGGACCTCGTCCAGGTGCTAGACTTGGATAGCATCCAAATCCTCCCCCTTTCGGGTTCAACCTGCCTAGTACCGTGTCGTAAATATAATCTCGACAACTCGTGGGATACCCCAGGCCTTAGGCATATCCGGACGCCACCAAAGCGCCTCTCACGGTGTCCTTCGTAGCTACGGAACAATACATATCCAAGCCCTCAAGGCCAATATCAATATCATATCAAACATGTGCCGTAAATCAGGTTCGCAAACCAAATGCAACATATATCATAAAATGGCACATTTTACATTTCAACCACATGGATGCATATTTCATAATTCAATCACATTTTTGGACACTCCATCGATTCACAAAAATCATTTCCAAAACCAGTCAAAACATTTTAAGCACACGATAAATCATGCTCATTTATCAAACGGTTATAAAGCAAAGTTTACATATTAAACGAAAACATTGAATAAAACCCACTCACTGTATACGGGAGGGTCAATCACTCCATACAATGCACAAGTGTCGAAATCGTGCTCCCCTCGATCAGTCTCCAATCAAGTCACTACAATTATAACACATCATATATTTCTCACACCTCAACCTCAATTGTATCTATGTACATTTACAATATCACACTGTTCAGTCCATATACACTTGCATATACTTACAATTCAATCAATTAAAATTTTACTCGATCCTCGATTGACCTTCCTAATACAAAATCATAATTATGTCATCAATTTCCATTTTCTCTAATTTTTGTACAAGTCTCAATTCTTCAATTCATGAATACACTCTAATGTCATCAATTTCATTTCATTTATAATTAACACATTCAAAATCAAGTCTAATTCAACTCCAAAACCACTCAAAGTCGGAAACATGCGTAAATTAATAAATTGTCTACAAAATAGAAAAATCTTTGAAAAATCATATACTTTTCGATTCTCATCCGATTTCTTCAAACCTTATGTCATTTTAAAGGTATTGAAACCTATTTTCATAATATAGAGTGTATTTGACTTACCTATATGCAATACCAACTATAATGTAAAACATGCATCAATCCTTAGGCTCAAAATCCCAAATTTCAACTAGTTTTCATACATTCGTCAAATTAAACTTTAAAAGCAACCATTCAAATCAAATCAACATGATTCTCTCCTCCGGAACATTCCAATTCATATAAAATTTCTATAATTGACCTGAATAATTACTTATAATGTCACACAAAGCATTAAAATCAAATCTCACATACTTCCAACACATATACAGCACTTTTGATCCTAATTTACCCTAATTGCATCCAAATAATTCAAATGAGTTAGAAATCCCTCACCTAGGGTTCACTGCGATCCAAAACCCTAACGTCCGTGCGACATTCGATTCATTCCAAAACCTGCAATGTCTCCAAATTGAAGCAAATTTTTGCAATTAGACTTAATCACTATGGAACTCAAACCCTAGAACTAAGATCTAACTCAACCCTTACCTATGCAGTGAAAGGGTCGCAGTGGGCTCTCGAAGGAGCGCAGAAGGCACACGAGCGTGCGAGCAAGGATGGAGCTGTAGCCGCGCCAGAGAGTAGGCGATCGCGGGCGTCTTGCGCCGGCAGAGGCGCGCGCAGAGGAGTCGCGCGTAGGGTCATGCGCGGCGCCGCGAGCGCGCAGGAGAGGGCCTCGGTCTTTGGGGGAGGCGCGCAGTCGCGCTGGGAACAGGGCTGGCGCGCTGGGAGCAGCGCGCGGTCGCGCTGGGAGCGCGCAGTGGCGCGAGAAATCGCGCGCTCGAGCAGGAGGGAGACAAGCGGCGACCCGTGGTGGTCGCGGTGGCGGCGATGGCAACGGCGGCGGCCAGGCGGAGGCTCGAGGAAAGCATGGCCGCAGGAGAGGGAGAGGCGGCGAGGGAGAGAAAGAGGGGAGAGAGAGAAAAGAATGAAGAAATTAGGGCTTAGCCCTAATTTTGACTTTTCTTTTTCTTTTTTTTTTTTTTTTTTTTTTTTTTTATAAATAAATCTTTTTGTAAATAAATTTAACAAAAAATTTAATTGAGTAATGTATAAATAAATAAATGAATAAATGAATAAATAAATCATCTATATAATTTTTTTATACTCACTTTATTTTACAAATCGGAAATACGGATATTTTAAATATCCCAAAAATTTCAAATTACATACCTCAAAATCGAAAATCAATATAATTTAAAATTTTCTCTCTCTATATGTAAATGAAGAAATATTTTATTTAATTTCGTGAACAGGATACTTGTACGGACACCGCAGTGTCGGTGTTACATTTTCTAACCCCCTAAAAATAAGTTTCGTCCTCGAAACTTCAAATGCAGTTTATACATAAAAATGGAGGGTGTTGCTTCACATTGTTCCTTAAATCTCCCAAATTTCTTTGTCAAGTAAAATCTGGTTATTAAACTAGCAACATTTTACTTCCATAAAATTAGATCCATTGTTTTCATTCCTTGTCATTTATACATTACTATCCACTAAGATTTCCACTCATAAAACTACCAACTTATGTCTTAGTCTCCTTTCCTTAATCTTGGATAACTTCTTATTGAAAAATATTGTACCACGTGGATCTCATTCGCGCTGCACTAGTTATCCTCCATACTTGTCATTTAACCTTCTAATACCTTTCCATGGGTGCTTCAAACCCTCGTCAATATGATTGCCTAAATTAAAAACACAATGTTTTCACTATTTTAGGGCTTTAAAATGAAAACCCTACAATCCAAAATTTAATTTCCCAAACTACGAGTGCAATCAAAATACATATATTCCTTGAGGTAATATTAGTCAAAACTCAATAGTCTCTATCAAGATGGTGCATATAGCAGCCACAGTTTTAAGACTTAGTGTAAGATATATACAATTCCCTATATCATTAAACTTGTGTATGGTGCAATGTAGGTCAATACCAAGATAGCCTAGACTACGTAAGAAAACTTAATCCACTTCTTTCCACGTTTTCAAATCTCAAATCCTTAATTGGATAACTTTTCAATCAAAGTACTTCTATATTACTACTCCCAACTTATCAAGATTTAGAGATAATAAATATATACCTCATTACACCTAACTCTATCGTCACAAGAGACATCATTTCCAACTTCAAGACCAAAAAGGCATAGACTCAAACTCTCTCTATATTACTTTATTTAATGATCCACATAAAATGATCATGAATAAATAACGAGAATACTATCCTCCAAACAGAAGAATCCAATAACTAAATATTAAGTTTCCCATTTCCATTGGAAATTCAATAATAGAGCATAAGTCACATTTAGTTCAATTTCCTATCAAACCCATAAACTCCATGTCGATAATTGTATGAGCATCAATACTTTAACGATTTGCTCCTGCAGACAATATACAATGTTTCACTACCTCCTTAGTTTTTCCCAAGTCTCTAGCGATATTATATGTTTAAGGGCTAATAATTTCTCAGTAGACTCATAGTTTTGTACAATAAAATCCTTTATATCACAATACTTTTCCATGTGGAATTTCATTCTTCTATCACATAGGCCTAGCTTCAAATTTACTTTCCTTAAGTAATCAACACCCACTAAGTATCAAACCACCAAGAAGTATTTTCAATCCAAAAATATACATATAATAATGCATATACGCTCAAATTTCTATTATAAACTGAAGTTTATGATTTTATCTTCATGTAAATATTATTCATTAATTTTGTCATCTTTTCCATTTTCAAGTGATGAGTAAAAGAAACTTATACAAAAATAAATGGCCTAAGAAAGTCAAACCCAACATGGGCTCTATAAATAAAAATTCCCATATGATATAGCTCAAAAAAAATCTTGAATTCATAAAATATATAAAATAATTAAAGCTCGAATTTGATAACACTTATTGATAGTATTATAACTTTACTATCAAACGGAAAAGATACTAATATACTTTTCATACCCTCATTCCCTTAGACCTTTGTCCATAACACCTCGGGCAAATAGAATACATACATGTCATATGTATCTAAGAACAGTTACAAGCAACGTAACATAATTGCAAATGCAAATTGCTAAATTATCTCTAACTAAACTTTACACATTTTCTCGTCTAATTGCAGTCTTGAATCACAGAATTGGCTAACCTCGCCAAATAATATAAAGAACAAAGAAATACCATGAATTCTATAATAGTGTCATCAATAATTAAACTCCTACCTTCTTTTGGTCCCTACAGGACTGATTGCAAACTTTAAGAATTTCTCCTCAGTAAAAGATAATAGTCTCAACTCTCATATTCTTCCAATGCAATGACATTTAAGAGTCCTTTGTCAAGAGAAGTCAAGAATCGATTAAAGTGCTAAACAAACTCTATACTCATAAACGAGTTGTTAAACTCCATGAAAATGAACACCCGTGAAATCAACTCAAACATGTTCATCGTAGCTAACCAGATAAAACAAGAGAACATTCATCAAGCTCCAACATCCACTCACAATATCAATTTCTCAATAGCATTTTACCATATATCTTAATCATAAACAATCATATATTTTCATGCCTATTACACAAAATATCAAACTTTTAACATCAATTGTCAATCCAAAATGATTACTACAAGAGTACTTACCATTCAACCAAACAATTCAAGGAAAATCTTCAATCACAATTAAATATACATATACACACACACTAAGTATCTCTAACTCCTTTATTAACAACCTCATTTCCATTTTATTTATACTCAACACCAATTCAAGTTTTGTACACACGAATTTCTCGAGATGTTTCAATTCTGAAGTTATATATAGCTTGCTTCCTTCAAAAGTAAAATAGACCTAACTACCAAATTTGTAATCTTTTCCTATCCCCAGAATTTCTTCATCAATTTATAAAGTTAAAGCCTCTTTAGTAAGAAAATGTCACTAGCAATCTAGAAATCCATTTGGTATTCATTATTTAATTCCAAGGGGATCCATCGATCCATGAGTATACCATATACAAGAATCCTAGGACTAAAATATGTTAACTGAACAAAGTCCTACTAAAACTTCATAAATTATCGGTGGTCAAATTTCCTCAAGAAGTCTTCCTATCATAATAGATCTGTAATTTCATCACCAATAGCCTCCCACTAATTGAGGGCATCACCATGTAACAATCTCTCTATTACTCGTAGACTCTATAGACTGTATCTCGAATGATATGCTTGCCAAAATGAGTGACTACCATAATCTTCCCATCAAGTGGCGAGAGAGGCCTATCAGAATGGCGAGCGAATGTGTCGCTCACATATAAAAGCTTCGACCCGATATCTATGAGAATATGGGCGTCAATACCAAATATTCGTATGGTACTTAAAGATAAGAAGAGATTAAAACATTTAAAATATTAAGAAAAGTAGCCATATATATATATATCAAACTAGTTAAGCTTCAAAAGCTTTAACTAGTCAAAACTGTACATCAATATCGTGATATACTAGATCCCATAAGGAGCGTACAACAAAAGCGCTACTCTGAGGGGTCCGCGAGAGAATCCCCATAATAACACTAGGGTTTGCCGGTGCATTCTCCTGGGTCGTCGCAAACACACAAGCCTGGGCCCTAGGTTGCTGTCGCGACGGTCCTGACACTGTACTACTCCCGGATGCAGTCCGAGGAGCGGTAAGAGCTGAGTGCACAGGTGCCCCCTGCTCGCCTATGCCAGAAGTACCAGTATGACTCCGTAAAGTCGATCCTCGACCTAAATCCAGGCAGGCACTCATAATATGACCTTGCTTCCCACACTGGAAGCAAGTAACCCTTATTCTTCATGCCCCATATGCATGGTGGTTGCCGCATTTGCGGCAGAAAGGCTATCTCTATACCGTAAACTGTGTAGTGACACTAGGGGCTGGTGCCCCAAATTTCTGTGGTCGAAGTGATAGCATCTGCACCAAATGGGAGGTGCACTACTCATACACCTGTCTAGACGCATCAAATGCTGGTGATAGAACCATGGCTATAATAGCCGGCTGAGAAGGTGCTAAAATGATACACATAATGAGGAAACATCCTCGGATATTCTAAGTGTCTCAGGTACAAATCTAGTACCTCGCCTAATAATCAAAATCTTGCAAATAAAGAGCGTAAATTAGATATGATTTAAAAGTTAGGGTTAGTTACGAAGTAACTACCCCCTAAATGAAGAAACTTATTAGTTTAAGAACTGATAGAACCATTATGCTAGGTTAGATACGCACCGTATCTAACCCCCTAAAAAGGAATAACTAATATGCCTAAGACCATGTACTGGGATCTCATGACTGTAATGAAACTCTCATATGCATTGAGGACTTTAAATCATACTTGGGAATGTTTTCAAGACTCTCTTCCTACATAACTCTCAACCTAGAGCTCTGATACCACCCGAACTGTCACGCCCCGAACTGGGAATCGTGAACAGCCGCCCGTTGAACTGGATGCCGGCTGTATTTCTACAGAAAATCGGACAGAACCTCCCCATAAATCGGAGGTCTCACATGTACAATTAAACCTGTATACCTGTATACATTAAAATCATCCATCCTGTAAATTAAACACATGGCCATCCCGGCCTCAAAACAATCCACCAACTCTCACAACCGACATCCAAACAACGCAAGGCTAACAAAACACCAACAGTCCTAACCACAGACCTCTACTGTCATGCCCAACTAGAGCATGAGCAGCCGCTACACCGAGCGGGCCTAATTATACAAATATAATACAAATTCCCAAGTTAACTCTTTAAACATTTACAAATGCCTCAATGCAAGTGAAATGAGAGTTTTGCAAACAAACATACATAAATTATACAGTCATCCCAAAATAAGTACACGGTCAACTACGAACCTCAACAAGACCACGCAGGGTCGACAATAAAATATGAAATTCATATTTTCAATTTAAAACTTAATCTCACCGTCGTGAATCCAATCCACCATCAAGCTATCATACCTCTAAAGCCAAATGCGTCGTCCTAACACCATAATCCTGTCTGGGGAGGGAAAGAGGAGGGGTGAGTACTCAGGGAAGAATACTCAGTGAGTGAGTGGGTCAATGTAATCGTGCAATATGGGGTGTGAAACTGGAGTGTCAAAACATAAGTATATAAATCATAATTCAAATCATCATGCTTTTCATTTCAACAATATACCATTTGCACGCATCAGCAAATCAAATATGCATCCAAAATACTTTCATCAAAATCATAGAGCCCGCCAGTAGTAAAACTCCTGGAGAGGTCTACCACGACCTATGACAGGCGCACCGGGGGTGTTATATGCGATTTTATTTAAAGTGCTCTCTACCCCGGCGTTGGCGACGGACCTCATCCAGGTGCTAGACTTGGATAGCATCCAAATCCTCCCCCTTTCGGGTTCAACCTGCCTAGTACCGTGTCGTAAATATAATCTCGACAACTCGTGGGATACCCCAGGCCTTAGGCATATCCGGACGCCACCAAAGCGCCTCTCACGGTGTCCTTCGTAGCTACGGAACAATACATATCCAAGCCCTCAAGGCCAATATCAATATCATATCAAACATGTGCCGTAAATCAGGTTCGCAAACCAAATGCAACATATATCATAAAATGGCACATTTTACATTTCAACCACATGGATGCATATTTCATAATTCAATCACATTTTTGGACACTCCATCGATTCACAAAAATCATTTCCAAAACCAGTCAAAACATTTTAAGCACACGATAAATCATGCTCATTTATCAAACGGTTATAAAGCAAAGTTTACATATTAAACGAAAACATTGAATAAAACCCACTCACTGTATACGGGAGGGTCAATCACTCCCTACAATGCACAAGTGTCGAAATCGTGCTCCCCTCGATCAGTCTCCAATCAAGTCACTACAATTATAACACATCATATATTTCTCACACCTCAACCTCAATTGTATCTATGTACATTTACAATATCACACTGTTCAGTCCATATACACTTGCATATACTTACAATTCAATCAATTAAAATTTTACTCGATCCTCGATTGACCTTCCTAATACAAAATCATAATTATGTCATCAATTTCCATTTTCTCTAATTTTTGTACAAGTCTCAATTCTTCAATTCATGAATACACTCTAATGTCATCAATTTCATTTCATTTATAATTAACACATTCAAAATCAAGTCTAATTCAACTCCAAAACCACTCAAAGTCGGAAACATGCGTAAATTAATAAATTGTCTACAAAATAGAAAAATCTTTGAAAAATCATATACTTTTCGATTCTCATCCGATTTCTTCAAACCTTATGTCATTTTAAAGGTATTGAAACCTATTTTCATAATATAGAGTGTATTTGACTTACCTATATGCAATACCAACTATAATGTAAAACATGCATCAATCCTTAGGCTCAAAATCCCAAATTTCAACTAGTTTTCATACATTCGTCAAATTAAACTTTAAAAGCAACCATTCAAATCAAATCAACATGATTCTCTCCTCCGGAACATTCCAATTCATATAAAATTTCTATAATTGACCTGAATAATTACTTATAATGTCACACAAAGCATTAAAATCAAATCTCACATACTTCCAACACATATACAGCACTTTTGATCCTAATTTACCCTAATTGCATCCAATTAATTCAAATGAGTTAGAAATCCCTCACCTAGGGTTCACTGCGATCCAAAACCCTAACGTCCGTGCGACATTCGATTCATTCCAAAACCTGCAATGTCTCCAAATTGAAGCAAATTTTTGCAATTAGACTTAATCACTATGGAACTCAAACCCTAGAACTAAGATCTAACTCAACCCTTACCTATGCAGTGAAAGGGTCGCAGTGGGCTCTCGAAGGAGCGCAGAAGGCACACGAGCATGCGAGCAAGGATGGAGCTGTAGCCGCGCGCGCTGAGAGTAGGGCAGTCGCGCGCTGGGGCTGTCTTGCGCTGCAGAGGCGCGCGCAGAGGAGTCGCGCGCAGGGTCACGCGCTGTTGCGCGCAGTCGCGAGCGCGCAGGAGAGGCAGTCTCGTGCTGGGAGAGGCGCGCAGTCGCGCTGGGAACAGGGCTGGCGCGCTGGGAGCAACGCGCGGTCGCGCTGGGAGCACGCAGTGGCGCGAGCAATCGCTTTTTGCCTGCGCGCAGTCGCGCGCTCGAGCAGGAGGGAGACAAGCGGCGACCCGTGGTGGTCGCGGTGGCGGCGATGGCAACGGCGGCGGCCAGGCGGAGGCGCGAGGAAAGCAGCCGCGGGAGAGGGAGAGGCGGCGAGGGAGAGAAAGAGGGGAGAGAGAGAAAAGAATGAAGAAATTAGGGCTTAGCCCTAATTTTGACTTTTCTTTTTCTCTTTTTTTTTTTTTTTATAAATAAATCTTTTTGTAAATAAATTTAACAAAAAATTTAATTGAGTAATGTATAAATAAATAAATGAATAAATGAATAAATAAATCATCTATATAATTTTTTTATACTCACTTTATTTTACAAATCGGAAATACGGATATTTTAAATATCCCAAAAATTTCAAATTACATACCTCAAAATCGAAAATCAATATAATTTAAAATTTTCTCTCTCTATATGTAAATGAAGAAATATTTTATTTAATTTCGTGAACAGGATACTTGTACGGACACCGCAGTGTCGGTGTTACAGCGGTGTCCGTACAAGTATACTGTTCATGAAATTTAATAAAATATTTCTCCATTTATATATTGAGAGAGAGGATTTTTATTATATTGATTTTCGATTTTTAGGTATATAATTTGAAATTTTTGGGATATTTAAAATATCCGTAATTCCGAATTGTAAAGTAAAGTGGGTATAAAAATATATAGATGATTTTTTTTGTTATTATTTATTCATTGATTTATTTACACATTTCTCATTTAATTGATTATGAATTTATCATAAAAAGAAGAATATAATAATAATCATAATAATAATAAATATATATATATATATATATAAAAAAAAAAAGAAAGTCAAAATTAGGCCTAAGCCCTAATTTTCTCATTCTTTCCTCTTTCCCTCTTTCTCTCCCTCGCCGCCTCTTCATCTCCCTTCTCGCGGCTTCCTCGCGCCTCCGCCTGGCCGCCGCCATCATCGCCACCGCGGTCCTCCACCGCCACTTATCGATCCACCACTCTCTCTCCTTTTCTCTCTCTCGGCTTCTCTCTCACCCGCGAGTTCTCTCTCTCCTCGCGGATTCGCCGTCGCTGCAACCATCTCCCTCCGCCGTGACTTGGTCACGGATTCCACCGGCGCAACCACCGCCACCCACAGCCTCCTATCTCTCGCGCGACTGCGCGCGATTACTCGCGTGCTGCTCGCGCGGCTGCGCGCGAGACAACCCCCTCCTGCGCGCGCCAGAACGCTTCCTCCTCGGCCGCGTCTGCTCGCGCAACGGCCTTGCCCGGGCCGCGCCGGCCGCCCAGCGCGCGCCAGCCCTGTCCCAGCACGTGCGAGACTGCCTCTGCGCGCGACAGTTCACAGCTCTCTCTCTCGCTTTGTCCCTTGTCTGTGCACTTGCGGGCTGCTCTCTGTCAAGATCCATGTTGCAATCTCAGCTAAAGCCCAACCCGCAGTCATTAACCGACCCTCGAAAACCCTAGGTCGCGACTTCTTCACTGCAGGTAAGGGCTGAGTTTCGATCATGGTTCTAGGGTTTTGATTTCCATAAGTGATTAAGACTAATTGCAGAAATTTGTTTCAATTTGGAGACATTGTAGGTTTCGGATTGAATCGAATGTCGCACGGACGTTAGGGTTTTGGATCGCAGTGAACCCTAGGTGAGGGATTCCTAACTCATTCGAATTATTTGGATGCATTTAGGGTAAATTAGGATAAAAAGTGTTGTATATGTGTCGGAAGTATGTTAGATTTGATTTTAATGCTTTGTGTGACATTATAAGTAATTATTCAGGTCAATTATAGAAATTTATATGAATTGGACTGTTCCGGAGGAGAGAATCATGTTGACTTGATTTGAATGGTTGCTCTCAGAGTTTAATTTGACGAATGCATGAAAATCAAAATTTGGAATTTGAGTTTAAGGTTCGATGCAGTCTTTCTCAGTTTAAGTTGTCTTGCATATAGGCAATCAAGATACAAATTCTATATTATGAAAATAGACATTAATACCTTGGAAATGACATATGGTTTGAAGAAATCGGATGAGAATTGAAAAGTGTATGATTTTTCAAAGATTTTTCAGTTCGTAGGAAACTTATTTATTTTAAGCGTATTTTCAATTTTGATTGGTTTTAGGATTGAACCAGGCTTGATTTTGATTTGATTATTTGTTTATAAATGGAATGAAAGTGATATGAAAATGTGCAATTGCAAAGAATGAACAAAAGCATGTGTTTGTGTATATGCTGACTCTTATGTACGACGAGAGATTGGATTGGTGTGAGTTTTGTATAGTATTGATTGAGTAATATCACTTAAGTCTTGTGGATATGTTGTAAGCATAATTTTCTCTACACAGCTCCGAATGACGTGAGGTTGTCTGCCTTAGACACTAGACATCCTTAGCTTTAAAAATGAAATAAGAAAACCCTTGATTTGTAAAGGTGTAATTGAAGTTATAGCCTATTTTCTATACACCCAGGTTTGAAACTTGCTGATTTCATACATGCGTAAGTGTTGGATGTCTTGATTGAGGGGAGCACAGTTTCGGCACTTGTTGTGCATTATAGGGAGTGATTGACCCTCCCGTATACTGTGAGTGAGTTTTATTTCAATGTTTTCGTTTAATATGTAAACTCTGTTTTACAACAGTTTGATAAATGAGCATGATTTATCGCGTGCTTAAAATGTTTTGACTGGCTTTGAAAATGATTTTTGTGAACCGATGGAGTGTCTGAAAATGTGGTTGAATTATGAAATATGCATCCATGTGATTGAAATGTAAAATGTGCCATTTTATGAAATATGTTGCATTTGGTTTGTGAACCTGATTTATGGCACATGTTTTGATATGATATTGATATTGGCCTTGAGGGCTGTGATTTGTATTGTGATATTGATATTGGCCTTGAGGGCTGTGATATGTATTGTTCCGTAGCTACGAAGGACACCGTGAGAGGCGCTTTGGTGGCGTCCGGATATGCCTAAGGCCTGGGGTATCCCACGAGTTGTCGAGATTATATTTACTACACGGAACTAGGCAAGTTGAACCCGAAAGGGGGAGGACTTGGCTGCTAGTCAAGTCTAGCACCTGGACGAGGTCCGTCGCCAACGCCGGGGTAGAGAGCACTTTAAATAAAAATCGCATATAACACCCCTGCGCTGTCATAGGTCGTGGTAGACCTCTGCCAGACATTTTCGGCCGGCTCATGATTTTGATGACAGTGTTTTGGATGCATATTTGACTTGATGATGCGTGTAAATGATCTATTGTTGAAATGAAAAGCATGATGATTTGAAATATGATTTGTATACTTATGCTTTGACACTCCAGTTTCACATCCCATATTACACGATTACATTGACCCACTCACTCACTGAGTATTCTTCCCTGAATACTCACCCCTCCTCTTTCCCTCCCCAGACAGGATTATGATGCTAGGGCGACGCATTTGGCTCTAGAGGTATGATGGCTTATTGGTGGATTGGAGTTGACAACGGTGAGATTAAGTTTTAATTGAAGATATGAATTTCGTATTTTATTATAGACCCTGCGTGGTCTTGTTGAGGTCCGTAGTTGACCGTGTACATATTTTGGGATAATTGTATAATTTTTGGACTTCTGTTTGCGAAACTCTCATTTCATTTGCATTGAGGCATTTGTAAATGTTTAAAGTATAAACTTGGGAATTTGTAATATAATTGTATAAAATTTAGGCCGCTTGTTGTGGCGGCTGTTCATGCTCTAGTTGGGCATGACAGTAGAGGTCTGTGGCTAGGACTGTTGGTGTTTTATTAGCCTTGCGTTGTCTGGATGTCGGTTGGGAGATTGGGTGGATTGTTTTGAGAGGCCGGGATGACCATTTGTTTTATTTTCTGGATTGTTTTGAATGTATACAGGTATACAGGTTTGATTGTACTTGGGAGACCTCCGATTTATGGGGAGGTTCTGCCCGATTTTCTGTAGAAATACAGCCGGCATCCAGGTCAACGGGCGGCTGTTCACGATTCCCGGTTCGGGGCGTGACAGTTCGGGTGGTATCAGAGCTCTAGGTTGAGAGCTATGTAGGAAGAGTCTTGAAAACATTCCCAAGTGTGTTGTGCTTAAAGTCCTCAATGCATGAGAGTTTCATACAGTCATGAGATCCCAGTACAACGGTTTTAGGCATATGGGTTATTCTTTTTAGGGGGTTAGATACGCTGCGTATCTAACCTAGCATATTATTTTCAGTGGTTTTTTTTAACCGGTAACTCTATTCATTTTTAGGGGGTTAGTTATTTCGCAACTAACCCTAATCTTTGAATCATATCTGATTTGAGTTTTTCGTTTGTAAGATTATGATTACTAGACGAGGTACTAGATTTGTACCTGAGACATCTAGAATACTCGAGGATGCTTCCTCGTCAGGTGTACCCATTTTGCATGTTCTTAGCCGGCTATTATAGCCACGGTTTCATCACCATCAGTTGATGCATTTATGCAGGTGTATGAGTGATACACCTCCCATTGGATTCAAATACCTTGATTCATAATTTGAATTCTATTTTAGGGGGTTAGTTTTCCAGTAACTAACCCTAATCCTTGATTTCCACTTAATGAAAGAATGCTCTGTTTGCATAACTGTGCTGCCTAGATGTAGTAGGCGCGGTGCACCACTAGAGTCCCTTAGTGCTTGATGTACTTGTGGCACTCGAGACTTCACGAGTACCAGAGGATGTTTCCTCTACTTATGCACTTTCACTAGTGCCACCCTCAGCACCTCCATTGGCTGGTACAGCCGAGATTTCTCCGCCACCAATCGACGCCTTGAGGCAGTGGCAGGAGTGGTTCAGTAGATATGGGGTGCAGATGCCCCCACCCTTACTATAGACTCCAGCGACCGCACTTGTGGCTATACTTACTCCTACGACACCGATTCCTCCTTCGGTGACTGGTTCTTCCATTTCTACTCCAACCAATGAGATTTCGGTTATCTTGAGACGCATCCATGAGCTTACTCAGTTGGTGACAGAGTTATGACAGCTCAGATACATAGACTTTTCAGGATCTAGTGATGCCGTAGCGGCGAAGCACTGGATCTATAGGATTCGCAGGATCCTTACTGATGTGGAATTGTCAGAGGAGCTCAGATTGAGAGTTGTTGAGAGACTCCTCGATGGTGATGCCCTCACTTGGTGACGAGGCTATTGACTCACTGCGGTAGGAGGACTTCTTGAGGGAGTTCGACCGCAGATATTTTACGGAGTCCTAGTAGGACCATATAGGATTGAGACCCAGACGAGCCAGAGCTCGAAGTGGGAAGGATTTCTAACTTATAGGGAAGCCTATCTCACTTTTCATCAACACAGGTTGGACAGGGACCATGTCCCTAGGTGTTTAGAGCACAGGCCTTTAGTGCCTCTAGTTATTCCACAGCACAGCACCATCCTATCTGTTGTGACTGCGGTTGATGTCATTTTGGAGTTTGCGGAGCTCCCTTTAGATGCTTCTAATATGAGAAGCAAGGACATATTTGTAGCTCTTGTCCTGACCTAGGTTTCAGAGGTCAGGTGTCACAGACACACATGGGTGGACCATGGACAGGTCAGCAGGGAGTACCTGCACGCTCAGTACACACCGCTCCATGGACTGCAGCCGGGAGCAACACTGCATTAGGCTCTTCACTATAGGAGCCGAGGGTACAGGCCCACGTGTATGTTACGACACAGGAGGATGCTTAGGCGAATCCAGATACGACCATGGGTAATCCTCCAGTAGATTCTTTTGTTTAGGAGTTTATAGATACTATTCTTTTTGAAATCATGTATATCATGATACCTATGTACCGTTTTGACTAGTTAAAGCTATAGAAGCTTAACTATTGTGATCCTCTTTTGAAACCATGCATCTCATGATGATATGTATGGTTATGACTGATTAAAGCCTTAGAGGCTTGACTACTTGATATATATATATACGTATATCTTTTGTGTATCCTATATTGGATCCTTTTCCAATTTCTCGCATCATGAGTATCATGAAAATATTCAGAGTCGATGCCCGTGTTCTTATTGACACTGGTTCAGATTTTCTTACGTGAGTATTATTTTGCTCGACAGTTGGGTAGACTGTTATCGTCGCTAGATGAGGAGCTATTGATTTTCACTCCTCTTAGTGAGTAGTTGATTTGAAATTTAGTATATAGAGAGTGCTTATCTCTCTTATTGATGGGACTCCGCGTATTAGGAGTCATTTTGACTAGTGATGATCGAGCAGCATTTCTAGTTTGATTTGAAATGAGGTCGACTTTGCTCGACCGCATTAGAGAGATTTAGGGAGCAAATGAGGAGCTCCAAGTTGTTCTTGATAGATCTGTAGAGATGATGACAGAGAGTTCCGCGTCCGTGATAACGGACTAGTAGTATATCGATAACGGGTTTGCATTCCCGTCGACAGTGAATCTTCGTAGACATATTCTAGAGGAAGTTCATTCCTCCATTTGCGTTATGCATTTGAGAGGTACAAAAAATGTACCTAACGATCCGAGATAGTTATTAGTAGTCTGGTATAAAGATAGAGTTCGTTGTTTGATGCCTGGTTTGTCAGTAGATGATGGCCAAGCATCAGTGACCCACAGGCGCTTTGCAGCCTTTTCCCATTCCCGAGTGGAAGTAGAAACACGTCACAATGGATTTTGTGACAAGGATTGTCGCGGACTTTAGCACGACACGATGCTAATTGGGTGATCGTTGATAGACTCACCAAGTCTGCACATTCATTCTGATTCGTGCTTATTTTCTTTAGAGGTATTGGGACGTCTTTATATTGACATGATTGTCAGACTCTATGGGGTACCATTGTCGATAGCATCGGACAGAGACCCCAGATTCATTTCTAGATTTTGGTCCAGATTTTAGGGATTTCCAGAGTAGTTGGGATCGGCATCTTCCACTGGTTAGGCCAGTATCAGGATGCCCCATATGAGGCACTGTATGACAGGGAGTGCCGCACCCCGATATGTTAGGGTGAGGTCGTAGAACGACATCTCAACAATGTTGAGTTGATTTGGAAATGAAAGATAAAGTTAGGGTCATCTGTGGGCGGATGAGAGCCGCCCAGGACAGGCAGAAGGTATATGCCGATCGTAGACGGCAACACCTTGAGTTTGCCACAGGAGATATGATTTTCCCGATGGTATTTCCTTTAAAATGAGTCATACGATTCAGGCAACGGGGTAATCTGAGTCCCAGATATATTTGTACCCTTCCGTGTCCTTGAGAGGGTCGGAAGTGTGGCATACAGATTTGAGTTGCCAAATGAACTATTCCGTATTCACACTGTCCTTCATGTCTCAGTACTAAGGAAGTACCTAGCCTTCTTTTAGTTTCGAGGACGAAACTTGTTTTTAGGGGGTTAGAAAATGTAACACCGACATTGCGGTGTCCGTACAAGTATACTGTTCATGAAATTTAATAAAATATTTCTCCATTTATATATTGAGAGAGAGGATTTTTATTATATTGATTTTCGATTTTTAGGTATATAATTTGAAATTTTTGGGATATTTAAAATATCCGTAATTCTGAATTGTAAAGTAAAGTGGGTATAAAAATATATAGATGATTTTTTTTGTTATTATTTATTCATTGATTTATTTACACATTTCTCATTTAATTGATTATGAATTTATCATAAAAAGAAGAATATAATAATAATCATAATAATAATAAATATATATATATATATATAAAAAAAAAAGAAAGTCAAAATTAGGCCTAAGCCCTAATTTTCTCATTCTTTCCTCTTTCCCTCTTTCTCTCCCTCGCCGCCTCTTCATCTCCCTTCCCGCGGCTTCCTCGCGCCTCCGCCTGGCCGCCGCCGCTGCCATCACTGCCACCGCGGTCCTCCACCGCCAGCTTATCGATCCACCACTCTCTCTCTCCTTTTCTCTCTCTCGGCTTCTCTCTCACCCGCGAGTTCTCTCTCTCCTCGCGGATTCGCCGTCGCTGCAACCATCTCCCTCCGCCGTGACTTGGTCACGGATTCCACCGGCGCAACCACCGCCACCCACAGCCTCCTATCTCTCGCGATCACACGGGACTTCACGTGTTGCTCGCGCGGCTGCGCGCGAGACAACCCTCCCCGCGCGCGGGCCACAAGCTAATCTGCCTCGGGCCTCGTCTGCTCGTCACAAGAATGGCCTTGCCCCGCGCGGCCCCGCCGGCGCTGCCCGTCCCAAGCACGTGCGAGACCGCCTCTGCGCGCGGCAGTTCAGCTCTCTCTCGCTTTGTCCCTTGTCTGTGCACTTGCGGGCTGCTCTCTGTCAAGATCCATGTTGCAATCTCAGCTAAAGCCCAACCCGCAGTCATTAACCGACCCTCGAAAACCCTAGGTCGCGACTTCTTCACTGCAGGTAAGGGCTGAGTTTCGATCATGGTTCTAGGGTTTTGATTTCCATAAGTGATTAAGACTAATTGCAGAAATTTGTTTCAATTTGGAGACATTGTAGGTTTCGGATTGAATCGAATGTCGCACGGACGTTAGGGTTTTGGATCGCAGTGAACCCTAGGTGAGGGATTCCTAACTCATTCGAATTATTTGGATGCATTTAGGGTAAATTAGGATAAAAAGTGTTGTATATGTGTCGGAAGTATGTTAGATTTGATTTTAATGCTTTGTGTGACATTATAAGTAATTATTCAGGTCAATTATAGAAATTTATATGAATTGGACTGTTCCGGAGGAGAGAATCATGTTGACTTGATTTGAATGGTTGCTCTTAGAGTTTAATTTGACGAATGCATGAAAACAGTCAAAATTTGGAATTTGAGTTTAAGGTTCGATGCAGTCTTTCTCAGTTTAAGTTGTCTTGCATATAGGCAATCAAGATACAAATTCTATATTATGAAAATAGACATTAATACCTTGGAAATGACATATGGTTTGAAGAAATCGGATGAGAATTGAAAAGTGTATGATTTTTCAAAGATTTTTCAGTTCGTAGGAAACTTATTTATTTTAAGCGTATTTTCAATTTTGATTGGTTTTAGGATTGAACCAGGCTTGATTTTGATTTGATTATTTGTTTATAAATGGAATGAAAGTGATATGAAAATGTGCAATTGCAAAGAATGAACAAAAGCATGTGTTTGTGTATATGCTGACTCTTATGTACGACGAGAGATTGGATTGGTGTGAGTTTTGTATAGTATTGATTGAGTAATATCACTTAAGTCTTGTGGATATGTTGTAAGCATAATTTTCTCTACACAGCTCCGAATGACGTGAGGTTGTCTGCCTTAGACACTAGACATCCTTAGCTTTAAAAATGAAATAAGAAAACCCTTGATTTGTAAAGGTGTAATTGAAGTTATAGCCTATTTTCTATAACTGCGCAGGTTTGAAACTTGCTGATTTCATACATGCGTAAGTGTTGGATGTCTTGATTGAGGGGAGCACAGTTTCGGCACTTGTTGTGCATTATAGGGAGTGATTGACCCTCCCGTATACTGTGAGTGAGTTTTATTTCAATGTTTTCGTTTAATATGTAAACTCTGTTTTACAACAGTTTGATAAATGAGCATGATTTATCGCGTGCTTAAAATGTTTTGACTGGCTTTGAAAATGATTTTTGTGAACCGATGGAGTGTCCGAAAATGTGGTTGAATTATGAAATATGCATCCATGTGATTGAAATGTAAAATGTGCCATTTTATGAAATATGTTGCATTTGGTTTGTGAACCTGATTTATGGCACATGTTTTGATATGATATTGATATTGGCCTTGAGGGCTGTGATTTGTACTGTGATATTGATATTGGCCTTGAGGGCTGTGATATGTATTGTTCCGTAGCTACGAAGGACACCGTGAGAGGCGCTTTGGTGGCGTCCGGATATGCCTAAGGCCTGGGGTATCCCACGAGTTGTCGAGATTATATTTACTACACGGAACTAGGCAGGTTGAACCCGAAAGGGGGAGGACTTGGCTGCTAGTCAAGTCTAGCACCTGGACGAGGTCCGTCGCCAACGCCGGGGTAGAGAGCACTTTAAATAAAAATCGCATATAACACCCCCGGTGCGCCTGTCATAGGTCGTGGTAGACCTCTGCCAGGACATTTTCGGCTGGCAGCTCTATGATTTTGATGACAGTGTTTTGGATGCATATTTGACTTGATGATGCGTGTAAATGATCTATTGTTGAAATGAAAAGCATGATGATTTGAAATATGATTTGTATACTTATGCTTTGACACTCCAGTTTCACATCCCATATTACACGATTACATTGACCCACTCACTCACTGAGTATTCTTCCCTGAATACTCACCCCTCCTCTTTCCCTCCCCATACAGGATTATGATGCTAGGGCGACGCATTTGGCTCTAGAGGTATGATGGCTTATTGGTGGATTGGAGTTGACAACGGTGAGATTAAGTTTTAATTGAAGATATGAATTTCGTATTTTATTGTAGACCCTGCGTGGTCTTGTTGAGGTCCGTAGTTGACCGTGTACATATTTTGGGATAATTGTATAATTTTTGGACTTCTGTTTGCGAAACTCTCATTTCATTTGCATTGAGGCATTTGTAAATGTTTAAAGTATAAACTTGGGAATTTGTAATATAATTGTATAAAATTTAGGCCGCTTGTTATGGCGGCTGTTCATGCTCTAGTTGGGCATGACAGTAGTGGTCTGTGGCTAGGACTATTGGTGTTTTATTAGCCTTGCGTTGTCTGGATGTCGGTTGGGAGATTGGGTGGATTGTTTTGAGAGGCCGGGATGGCCATTTGTTTTATTTTCTGGATTGTTTTGAATGTATACAGGTATACAGGTTTGATTGTACTTGGGAGACCTCCGATTTATGGGGAGGTTCTGCCCGATTTTCTGTAGAAATACAGCCGGCATCCAGGTCAACGGGCGGCTGTTCACGATTCCCGGTTATAGGCGTGACAGAATCAAAGACCAATCAGCGTCCATTCTGAGACACCGAAGGGATATGTTATCAGGAGACTAAGCACCGAACATTTATACTGAGAGGCAAACACCGAAAGGTATCCATCGGGAAGCATACACCGAGCAAAATCGATAGACTCATCGTCTACCGAATGCTGCTGAAAGGCTATTGAATACTACCGAACGGCTACCGAATGTTGTCAAACGGCTACCGAATGGGACTGGACCGAATGCTCCAACCGACAGCCCGACAACAAGTAGCAGGTCTATATAATTGGAGGAGGACTGGGACCCCCGCGTACCCAATGAGGTATTCGATTTCATTTGAGTGTGAGCCCTGGCTTTAAAGAATTGGTCACTTCGGTTGGTGGAAGAAATAAGGTGCCTGAGACATAGCAAGACATTATGAATTTTAACTCACCGACTCACCAAAAAAGGCTAAAAAATTCTAATAGGTTAGTGTCATGGACCTATATGATAGACTCGATCCCAATAGGAGAACTCAACCTAAAAAATTAATATATTAGGTGAGAGAGTCTGTTAGATTAAAATACTTTTATGATTTTTTTATGGAGCAAATGTGAGATTCGTAATATCGCTCATCCCTTGAGAAGCCAGATGTTTCTTACTCTAAACGGCTCTCACTCTGCACTCTTCATGACACCTTTTTAGACGGATCTTACTCCGGATCTTATCAAGTATCAGGTATCACAGTATATTTTTAGATGACTCTCACTCTGAACCTTATTAAGTATCAGGTAGCTCTTTTTTATATTGGACTGGAGGTTCTGATATTAATTTGTTATGGATCCATCAATTTGTTATGAATATTTGTGATAGACTCAATAGAAGAATTTAACATAAAAGATTGAGAGAGTTCATTAGATTTAAATACTTTTATGATTTCTATTATGCCTCTAATGTGAGATTTGTAACGGTTAGCTTAATAAGTCCGGTCAACTGGCGCAACTCATTAGCTAGCTCAATGGGCTCTTAGGCCTGAAGAATGTAGGCTGGATTAATTATTGGACTAGTTTCTCATATTAGTCTTCTTGCCGTCACGTTTGTCTGCGCTTCAATTGGGCTGTTGTTTCTTGCTCTTCTTTGTCCTGCTCACTCTTTGGTGGACGAGAAGAAGTTTTCTTTGATAAGATTGAAAGGATGGGCATGAATGATTTTAAAATGAACCAATAAATATTTTTTATATATAAAAATTTTTGGATTTAAATAGAGTTATAATCATTTATTTTTTTTTATGATTAAATATTCTGATATAATAAAATATCATAAAATCAGATTATTTTTTATTATTCACGATCCAAATACCATAATAAAAAATATTTAAAATTTTCTAGGCCCTTTAATTTTTCTCTATCTCTCTCTCTCTCTCTCTCTCTCTCGATATGGCCTCCTTTTTAACATTTTGTCAAAGCGTCTCATCATTCCCATTGTTTTTGCTTATTCATGTTTGTGTAACAACCCCCAAGTAGTGGCAATTCAAGGGAGAGAGAGAGAGAGAGAGAGAGAGGGAGAGAGAGAGGAGTCAAGCGAGTTGGGACGGCTGATTATCAAAAACCATCCTCTCCTTTTTTTATTCAAATTTAAAACTTAAATGAATTGGGTCTTGGGTCTACCCTCATGGACCCAGACCCAATTTTTCCAACAAGGCCATTATATATATATAATGTATTCATCCTAATACCACTGTTTTCATTATAAACATGTAACACAATTCAATGCAATTATGTTACATGCGGAAATAAAGGAAAGGCAAATTGATTTTAAATAATCTTAATAATGGAAAGTTGCAATGATGATTCCAAGGATATCTCTGCCATCCTTTCCCCCCTCAAGTAGGTTGTGAATGAAGAGAAAGCAGTCCTAACTGGATGCGTTAGTAAAGATAAGGATTCTGGCTTGAAAATTTTCACTCAATATATTTTATGTACTCGTGAAAAATCGGAGCAGCTTGGTCGTCACAACGAAGGGGGAGAGAGGCTGACACCAAAATCACTAAGCAATATGTATAGCCAAATAATCTCAGAGGTTGTGGCAGCCATTGCATTGTATGATATTTATCTTTCTCAACTTACAATCCATGTCATGTTTGGGCGGGGGCAATCTCAAATTGAAAAAACAGAAGGCATGACGACTCCCTTAGTAAAGAAGAGGGGCTATATGTTACCCTGTCGAAAGGGCACAACCCATAAAGAGTTTGTTTTTAGCCCCCCCCCTCCCCCCGCCGGGGGTTTTTCTATAGGAGGGGGATAATGTACTGTACTGCCATTCTTTCTCAAGTTTTTTCCAAAATTTCCCTTAAAACTCATATTTATAATTGTTTGAGACTTTCTTTAAAAGTTTTCCGTGACTTCCTTGAAAAGCTTTGTGTGAAACTTTTCTTGGAAGCCACTCAAGACAAGTTACTTCTAAATCTTCTTTTAGAATCTTTTGACACGTGTTCTATAAATTGATGAATTATCAAGAGATCGTGTCTTGGTAAATGTCTAATCAGGACAAGACAATAGTAAAATTATATATTTCAATAAAAATTCATCAAATTATTTAACATTCATAATATTTATTTAATAGCGAACGGAGGAGTTACCAAGAAGAATCACAGTTGCTGAAAGGGCGAAAAGAAGATAGTAGCTGAAGCTGAAAAGGAAAAGGAAAAGGAAATACATATTTTACGTGCTTCACTTCAATCGAGTAAATAGTAGACCAGATTTTCGACTCCGAATACCACCCATTTGACGATAGACTTGAGATGATGCTCTTCTTTGATTCTTTCGACATTTCACTTCACGCTGTTTGAAAAATAAAAAAAATAAATATATATATATATATCATGAGTCTGACTAAGAAAAACGATAAAAGAGTTTCACATGGGAGGATGAAATTATTCAAAATACACACACACACACGTGTAAGTGTATCAAACCAATCAATTCATTATTGATTAATATATAATCAGTTAAAACAACTTAAAAACAGCTTAGCTTTTCTGCTCAGAATGAAATTTAAACTTTAGTTGGTCATTGCCAAGAAACTAAAGCCACCAATTTTGCTAAGTGGACTGGAACACTCACCTTATCAATTTCTCTCATAAATTACCCCAGGCAGGCGTAATTTAGATATGAAAGTAAAAGGTAAGAAAGAGGGAAGCTTCTTACTTGGCGCAGTTGGAGGGGATAGCGTAGTTAATATGGCACTTGGAGAGCAGGCTCTTAATGTCACTGATTTTTATGTTATGCCGTCCCAGTGCTTTCTGAATGCAGGAGCAGACCCGCTGACGGTCGACACTCGATGCATTATTGCAGGCTGCTCTGAGTGTCTTGATGCCTCCGCAGCATTTATTGAATGCGCTAGTATTCCACTTCTGCTGAAAATAGTCCACGCAGACACTCACATTTTGACACGTGCAGGTCGCGGCCATGCTGACACCCATCAGCTGCACCTGCACCACCAAAATCACCACCACCACCCGCTTGATCACAGACTTCATTGGAGCTGCTGCTACCCACATTCTCCTGCCCTTTTGAGCTTAGTAGCAGGTCTATATAATTGGACTGGGACCCCCGCGTACCCAATGAGGTATTTGATTTCATTTGAGTGTGAGCCCTGGCTTTAAAGAATTGGTCCCTTCGGTTGGTGGAAAAAATAAGGTGCCTGGGACATAAGATGACATAATGAGTTTTAACTCACCGACACACACAAAAAAGGCTAAAAAATTCTAATAGAACCCACCAATTTGTCACGAAAGATGGTCTCAATCCAAATAAAAAAACTCAATCTAAAAAATCGATCTATTGGATGAGAAGATACTATTGGACTTAAGTATTTCAATGATTTCTTTTATGGATCTAATGTGAGATTTATAACATTGCTCACCCTTTGATAAGTCGGATGTCTTTTACTTTAAACGGCTCACTCTGGACACTTCACGGCATCTTTTTAGACGGCTCTCACTCCGAATCTTATCAAGCACTAGGTAACCCACTTTCAGATAACTCTTTTTCATATTGGACTGAAAGTTTTGATATCAATTTATTATGGACTCACAAATTTATCATGGATATTTGTGATGGTCTCAAACCCAATAAAAGAATTTAACCCAAAAGTTCGATCTATAATTTAAATATTTTTATGATTTTTTTTTTATAGACCCAAGGTGGGATTTGAAACAATTAGTTTAATAAGCTCGGTCAACGTTCCTCACCAAAAAAAAAAAAAAAAAAAATGCTCGGTCAACTTGCGCAACTCATTAGCTGGCCCAATGGGCTCTTAAGCCTGAAGAATGTCGGCTGGATTAATTATTGGACTAGTTTCTCATATTAGTCTTCTTGCTCTCCCGTTTGTCTGCGCTTCTATTGGGCTATCGTTTCTTGCTATTCCTTTGTCCTCCTCACTCCTTTTATTTTTTTGTTTTTTGGCTTGATCGCCACTCAGTATTCAAAATTTTATCTTGATTAATCTGAATCGATTTACTATTGGATTTTTTATGAGAGGAGGTCTCCCAATATCGACTTTTATGTTCTTATGACGGTTCAAACTCCCGACCATGATTAAGTGGCTGAAATCCCCTTCCAACTACGCCATCGAACATTGATTTTGTACTTCTCACTCTTTGGTGGACGAGAAGAAGTTTTCTTTGATAAGATTGAAAGTATGGACCAGAAGCTTTTAAAATAAATCAACAAATATTTTTTACATGCGAAAATTCTCAAATTTAAATAAAATTAGAATTACTTATTTTTTTTATGATTAAGTATTCTAAATCGAGAAGATATCATAAAATTAAATTATTTTTTATTATTTATGATCCAAATTCACGGCAAAGAGAATGATCAAACTTTTCCAAACCCTTTTAATTTCTCTCCATTTCTCTCTCTCTCTCAATATGGCCTCCCTTTTAACACTTTGTCAAGCGTCTCATCATTTCCGTTGTTTTTGCTTATTCACGTTTGTGTAACAACCTCCCAGTAGTGGTAATTGAAAGGGGAGAGAGAGAGAGAGAGAGGAAGGGAGTTGAGGGGGTTGGGATGGGTGATTATCAAAAACCACTATCTCGTTTTTTTTTTATTCAAATTTAAAACTTAAATGAATTGGGTCTTGGGTCTACCCTCATGGGCAGATCCGGACCCAACTTTTCCAATAGGGACGTTATATATATATAATATTCATCCTAAAACCACTGTTTTTTCATTATAAACATGTAATACAATTAAATACAATTATGTTACATGCGGAAACAAAGGACAGGCAAATTGATTTTAAATAATCTTAATAATGGAAAGCTGCAACGATGATTCCAAGGATATCTCTGCCATCCTTTCCGCCCTCAAGAAGGCTGTGAATGAAGAGAAAGCAGTCCTAACTAGATGTATTAGTAAAGATAAGGATTCTGGCTTGAAAATTTTCATTCAATATATTTTATGTACTCGTGAAAAAATAGGAGCAGCTTGGTCGTCACAACAAAAGGGAGAGAGAGGCTGGCACCAAAATCACTAAGCAATATGTATGGCCAAATAATCTCAGAGGTTGTGGCAGCCATTGCATTGCATGATATTCATCCTCTTCAACTTACAATCTATGTCATGTTTGGGGGCAATCTCAAATTGAAAAACAGAAGGCATGACGACACCCTTAGTAAAGAAGAGGGGCTATATGTTACCCCGCCGAAAGGGCACAGCCCATAAAGAGTTTGTTTTTAGCCCCCTCGCTCCCCCCCGCCGGGGGTTTTTCTATAGGAGGGGGATAATGTACTGTACTGCCCCTTCAAAGTCATAGCAAGTGGTCGCTTCCCACAACATTTAAAATTTCCTTCAGATCAGGGCAACCGAATTAGGACTTTTTGAGAGATTTATAGTAAGGCGTGGAAAAATTTATAAAACAATTAGGGATATTATAGGGAAGCTATAAATGCTTTCCATATTCCTCAGATGAAAACTTTATATAAGTAAAATTAGTATTAGAATCAAATTTTATATAATAATCTAAATTAATATGTTTTGATTAATTAAGATAAGTTGATAATTTAGTTAATTTCTTATATGAATTATTACATATAATTTAGTTTATCTAACATCATTACATTAAGTTTGGAAAAGGACGTTGTTATAGTTGTGAATGGATAATAATATTACATGAATTCATCCAAAGTAAGCAAGCACGCACGCACGCATCTCTTTTCAAAGAAATCATCTGACCAGCAATTCAAGCCTTCTAGAAACATTAAAGTTAAGGGAACAACATATTTCATTTATTACCACTATTAGGAATTTGCCTTGTGAAGTGAGAGAATGTAGGGGAAGAGAGAGAGAATACTAGTGAGAGAGGGTGTGGTAGTTTTTAGGGAGATGGTTGTCAGTCAACTTGAAAATTAAAAACCTGGATGTATGTGTTAGAAGTGAGTTGTGACTCTACAGATATTGATTTTTCGTTGACTCGAACGGTTGCTGTTAACGAAATGTGAAATCTGCAAAACCGTCGGAGGGTGCTCCAGCGGAGGAGGGTCCGACGCTCAAGTCAGAAAGAGCGGTTTTTGAATGTAAAAGAAACAGATTGAGAACTCAAAGGGGGAGGGATTCCCAGTGATTAGATTGCTCAATGTGAAAGGTTAAGAGAGCGTACCTAATTTAGAGGGTTTTTGGATATCTTATACCAGCGAGAGCCGTATGCCGTTGGGGTGTTTCAACCCTACCTTCCTTATCGAACCGATCCGGAAATCTCGAGAGTTCAATATTTTGAATTGATTGCGATCTTCATCGTATGAAAACTTTCATTTTTCAGGAAGATCTTTTCCTTAACTAAAAGATCCTAAAGAGATCGTTTTAAATAGGAAATCAAAACTGTTAGTGTGTTTTGACATTTCTTTAGGATTATTAGAGCTGTTGGCTATTGGTCGGTTGTTTGGCCAATGAAGGGTTTTTGGGGTTCGTTCGTTCGATAGACCAATGATTGAGTACCTGATCGGGGAGGTTACTCTTGCTTGATAAATCTCGTTCGGTAGGCGGGCGACTGAGACCCTATCGTTCGGGAGATTAGGGTGACTAAAACCCTTTGGTAGATAGTCATAGAGAATATTGGGTATCGGACGGTAGTTGTCATTTGTGGGTTTCGTGTGTGGGCCTTTCAAGTGCTATCCCTTCGAATTGGCTTTAGGGGTATGTCCCATCATTTGCCCCCAACTTAGGGTATCGTTTCGTGAGAAAGACACCATGAGTATCCGTCTTTTGTTTATGTATTGACATCACGTGTTGTCGTTGGGGTATGTAGATCGTCTCTTGGCATTTTAATAAAGCCATTTGTTCATGCGCACCTGGCACCTTCATTCCCTTTTCTTCTTCAAGAGCTATCAGAGAAGTCATTTTTGAAAGCAATGTCGAAAACGTCCACTACTCAAACTTACCCGGGTATCGGCGATATCGCGAGCATCATGTTCATAAAGGAGTTTCAAGAAATCCAGACTAATATGCTAATGAAAGATGATTACACTTTGATGTCCATCACGGATGCCGATAGGGCTAACATGACACCGGAGGGATGCTTACCGAAATACCACCAATTGGTTAAGTACGGATTAAAAGTTCCATTTGCAGGTCCTTTTGCGGAGGTACTATGCCATTGGAACATATTCCCAACTCTTCTGATCCCAAGTGCCTGGCGCTTGGTGGTTGCCATGGCTCTTTTGTTAGTGTTTTGTCATCTTCGCTTTGATTTCGATATCTTGTCATCTGTCTTTATCTTTATCTTGATGAGATGTGTAAACAGTAGTTCGACCAAGGGTTGGTACAAACTACAGATTCGACCCGAGTCCAACAGGAGGTTCTGCTATAATGAACCATTAACAAGTACTGGATGCACAAGTTCTTTTTCGTAGAGTTCTCGGATAAGAATTGCATCCCCATGCTGCCCGACGCCAGTGAGGGGCCTTCTTTGGGGCTAAAACCCCCAGCCATATCTAAACATGATCGTTTCATTCGGTCAATCGGCGGTTATTGTAAGTTCATCGGTCAAAACATATGGGTCGAGTCCCTCCTGGATGATCAGATGCTATCTTTGACTGGCTTGTTGATTGGGGAGAAAAGGAAGGTCAATAGGCCTCTCTTATTGGAAAGAGAAAGTGTCGAGTTTGTTGATTCCATGGACTCCTTTGATGATGTCATACTGGAGAAAATCACCATCGATAGGCAGGTTTGGTTGGTTGCGAGGGGATTTCCTTAGGAGTTCGTCGGGGCATCTATGGCCCTCCAGGAGTCTTCTTCCCCCTTGTCGAAGAGAAGAAAGATTTCATCGCCTTTTCCTCTATCAGGGCACGGGCTGGTTGTTTTGTCGGAGCGTTCGGATCCAACGAGAACTATTCTGATGGAGACCCTTGTCTCGAAAGGAAGTGAGTTAACAGGAAATGGGAGCATTGGTGAGGGTGAATCGGGAAGATTGAGAGATGTTTTCTCACCTGACACTAAGGCAGGGTCGCATATTTCCACAGCTGTGATAGAGAAGATGGCGGGACCTTCGTCTGCTATTCTGGTTTGGCTTTTGCACAAAGGAAAGCACAAGATTCCTGATGGGACTGCATTACCACCTGCCGTTCCCGTTCGATCATTTGATAAACAGAAGAGCTCAACATAGTGAGGGACTGTTGCGGTTTATGCTGGGGACATGCAATTCAGTTACATAAATTTGGCCGAGGCGGACCGAATCATGGACCAGTTAGACTTTCATCGATGTGAACTTAACCTGCATAGGATATCCTAAAAGCAAGTTAGCAGGGTGCTTAAGTCCATTGGTTTAATGGTATCACTCTCTTTGCATCTGTTTGACTTTTTCTTCCTTCCTACTTTTTCTGATCCAATCTTCTCTTCAGGCGATGACTTTGGCAGAATTTCAAGAGCGGTAGAGGAGGTAGGTGGCAGACTACTGGGAAGAACGCGTCGCTGGGTTAAGCAAGCGGTGCGAAAGGCTAGAGTTGGAGGCCAAGGTACGTGAAACGCGTTTCCAATCAATTAAGAAATTGGCCCAACTACACGAAGAGTCTCTTCGAGCGACAGAGCGTAAAATAGCTGACCTTGAGGAATTTCGTACCAAGGATGTCCTTGCTCTTAAAGATTGCCAATGCAAGTTGACCGAGATACTAAAGTGCGCCGAAGAGATTATCAGCCGGATGGGCCTGAGTGACGCCTCGCCCCTAGCTGAGGGGGCTGTTGCGGCCCAAGGGTTAGTTGTTATTCTTGAATCCTCCACTATGGTCCTGGCTGTAAGGGAACCTACCCTTTGTGAAATTCTATGATCTTCCTCTTGATCCCATATAACGTCTATTGTATTCCAACGCCTTTCGGCTAATTTATCAATGAAAGAATTTATTCGTTGTGATAGCTCTCATTAATCAGACGGGATCATTGAACGATAGGAAGCGATTGATATTAGGGTCGTATCCACCCGTTCGGAGAGTTTCATTCTTTATTGATAACACATTCAAACGATAGGATCCGGGTGACTCGGGCCCAACAATAGGAGACTTTAAGATAGAGGGGCAGTGTTCACTCGTTCGGGGAGTTCCATCCCTTATTGATGACAAATTCAATTGATAAGATCTGGGCGACTTAGACTCAACAATAGGAGACTTTTAGATAGAGAGGCCGTGTTCATCCGTTTGGGGAGTTCTATCCCTTATTGATGACACGTTCGATTGGCAGGAAACTTTAGATTGGGGGGCCATATCCACCCGTTCGACGAGTTTCATCCCTTATTGATGACACGTTCGATTGGCAGAAAATTTTAGATTGGGGGGCCATGTCCACCTGATTAGGGAGTTCCATCTCTTATTGATGACACGTTCGATTGGTAAGAAACTTTAGATTGGGGGACCATATCCACCAGTTTGGGGAGTTCCATCCCTTATTGATGATACGTTTGATCGATAAGATTTGGACGACTTAAACCCAACAATAAGAGGCCTTTAGATAGAGGGACCGTGTCCACCCATTCAGGGAGTTTCATCCCTTATTGATGACACGTTCGATCAGTAGGAAACTTTAGATTGGGGGGCTATATCCACCCATTCGGAGAGTTCTATCCTTTATTAGTGATGCGTTTGAACGATAAGATCTAGACGATTTAGGCCCAACAATAGGAGACCTTTAGATAGAGGCCATGTCCACCCGTTCGGGGAGTTTCATCCCTTATTGATGATACGCTCGATTGGCAGGAAACTTTATATTGAGGGGTCGTATCCACCCGTTCGGGAAGTTTCATCCCTTATTGATAACACGTTCGATTGATAGGAAATTTTAGATTGGGGGGCCGTGTCCACCTGTTCGGGAAGTTCCATCCTTTATTGATAATACGATTGATTGACAGGAAACTTTAGATTGGGGGGCCATATCCGCCCGTTCGGGAGTTCTATCCCTTATTGATGACATGTTCGATCGATAAAATTTGGTCGACTTAAGCTCAACAATAAGAGACTTTTAGATAGAAGGGTTGTGTCCACCCGTTCGGAGAGTTCCATCCTTTATTGATGATACGTTCGATCAGTAGGAAACTTTAAATTGGGGGGCCATGTCCGTCAGTTCAGGGAGTTTCATCCCTTATTGATGATACATTCGAACGATAAGATTTGGACGATTTAGGCCCAACAATAGGAGACCTTTAGATAGAAAGGCCATGTCCACCCGTTCGGAAAGTTCCATCCCTTATTGATGACACGTTTGATCGGCAGGAAACTTTAAATTGGGGAGTCATGTCCACCCGTTTGGGAAGTTTCATCTTTTATTGATAACATGTTTGAACGATATGATCTAGACGACTTAGACCCACCGTACGATGGGATCAGGGAATATGCTTGTAAGAAATCCGTTAAGTCGATGCCTTGCTAATTTGAAAAATACCTCCGCATTTCGGAGAGAGGACCATTAGTAGTATACCCAGGTGATCACTTAGAAGCAGAAGTCGAAGGCTCCGGATCGCATGACAATGTTCCGATCCCTAGCAGCATTCTAAACTTGACCTTTATATGCTTAGTGTTGGACAAAACTTTCAGGGCGTTCAAACCTGGCCAATCCAGGATGACATTGTATAGTGAAGGAAGATCCACCACGTTGAATATGATAGGAGTTGTCGCATGATTAGAGGGTATTTCGAGGGTAACCAGAAGTGAGATGATACCTTCGGGGTATATCCATTCGCATGAAAACCCTTTGACTGGGCCTGTGTGGGGGTGAAGATGGGTAGAAGTTAACCCCACTCATCTGAAAACATCCCGATACAGAAGGTTACAACCTGCCTCCTGATCAACAAAGATTCTTCTGACCTCATGTTGCCCAATCCTGGTGGTCATCACGAGGGGGTCATGTCGATTTGGGTTTATTCCGACTAGGTCTTCGTCCGTGAAACAATGATGGGCCTCTTCCCCCCTTACCGTTTATTGGCATTTGTTGCTAGAATTTCTTGTAGTGTAGAAGGAAATGTTTTCGGAAAATAGAAGATTGGTGTGACTAGGTGTCCTGCTTCATTTTCTGATGAATTGTCAGAAGGATGGGAAAGCTTCTGAAGGACACGCCTATCCTGGATTTGGAGTATTACTCCATCTCTTCCATTGATCAGGGGCTGAGCAGCTTGTCGGTCCTCTGATCGTCACGTCGTGGCGATTCGTACCGATAACCAGTGGGGGCATTTCCTTCCCCCTGCCGATGAACTCTTGTAGTTTCCCGTGGCATACTAGGAACTCTAGTTCATACTTTAGCTTCTTGCAATCATCTGTTGTGTAGCCGTAATCGTGGTGAAAGTAGCAGTATTTTGCTCTGTCATTGTTGGAGTCATCTCGATCGACTATGGGCGCTATCAGATGTACGACTTGTCCCAGATTAAGGATAAGACCCGGCTAGGGGTCTTGTTTAGAGAGGTGTAGTTGTTATACTTCTATGAAGGAGGGAAATTTACTCGGCTCTTCCTTGGCGGGACCTCCCAGGTGACCGGTTATGTTCTTTTCGAATAGATCGATCTCTTCTATGATCAAACGCCTCAGCATCCTCAACGACGATATATTTCTCAGCTCGGGCATATAATTATTGGATGGTAGCAGGAAGATTTTTTGTGATCGATGCTTTCATGCCGTAAGGCCGTAGTCCTGTTAGCAACGAAGCCAGCGCGATGGAATGATTTAGAGATGGAATCCTCATCATCTCTGCCTTGAATTTTTTCAAGAAGTCCCTCAGTGACTCGTTCTCCTTCTGATGTAATGACAACTGAAAAGTGGACTTTTTCTTGACCCCTCTTCTTATCACGAAATGTGACCCGAACTGTTCTTATAGTTGGGAGAAAGTTTTTATGCCCAACGGCGGGAGAGAGTTGAACCAAGTTAGTGCATTTCCTGTAAGAGTAGTAGGGAAATGTTTTCACATGGTCACATTAGTCATGTCTCTTGAAATTATCACCATCACAAAATGGGCCACATGATCTTGGAGGTTCATTGTCCCATCATATCTTTCTATGGGGGTAGGACTACATTGTGAGGCATAGGCTCCGAAGAGATCTTCGGATTGAGAGGTGAAACATGAGAATAGAGGGAAGTTTGGTTTCCTTGGGTATTGACCTGCTTGAGTTTGTCGGTAACGAGCTGCTCGACCTATTTTCGAAGATCGCAGGGGTCTAGTCGGGAATTTTCAGACAATTCGTGGTACGGGGGTGACGTTCGTTGCCGAGGACGTCTAGACCCCCTAACGGAAGACTGGCCCTCAGGTCTAAGGGCGTGGCTAAAGCCCTCCCAGTTGTTTGCTCATGTTCTGGATTTTTGATTCCAGCCTCTCCATCTGGGGGTGGTTGACTCGCTCTGGCGTAAGGGCCATGATCGACTGTCATTTAGTCGCAGGGTGTAAAGCTCGCTCTGGATGAGAAGGGCGAGGGGAGGCCGCACGATCACAAATAGCGTGATCGGGCACTTTAGGAAGGACGACCTCAGAAGGTGTTGCAGTGCGCCCTTCTACAGTGGAGGCGGCTTTCAAAGTTATCCCAATCCTTTTCTTTGGGGGCATGATAAAGTAAGTGATTTATTGGTTCTTGTAAAGACAGTTACTCTAGTTTGTTCCCACAGACGACGCCAATCTATTGGAGGTGGGTTGTGGCCTACTCCTTATTGACTCGAACGGTTGCCGTCAATGGGATGTGAAATCTGCAAAACCGCCGAAAGATGCTTCGGTGGGGGAGGCTCCGACGCTCAAGTCAGAAATAGTGGTTTTTGAATGTAAAAGAAACAGATTGAGAGCTCAAAGAAGGAGGGTTCTTTGTGATTAGAGTGCCCAATGTGAAAGGCTAAGAGAGCGTACCTGACTTGGAGGGTTTTTAGATATCTTATACCTGCGAGAGCCGTATACCATTGGGGTATTTCAACCCTACCTTCCTTATCAAACCGATCCAGAAATTTCGAGAATTCAATATTCCGAATTGATTGCAATCTTCATCGTATGAGAACTTTTTTTTTCTGGGGAGATACTTTCCTTAACTGAAAGATCCTAAAGATGCCGTTCTTAAACAGGAAATCAAAGTTGTTTGGGTACTTTGACCTTCCTTTAGAATTGTTAGAGCTGCTGACTATCGGTCGGTTGTTTGGCCAATGAAGGGTCTTCAGGGTTTATTTGTTCGATGGATCAATGATTGAGTACCCGATCGGGGAGGTTACTCCCGCTTAATAAATCTCGTTCGATAGGCGGGGCGACTGAGACCTTATCGTTCGGGAAATCAGGGCGATTAAGGTCATTCGGTAGATAGTCATAGAAAACATTGGGTATCGAACGGTAACTGTCCTTTGTGGGCCTCGCGTGTGGGCCTTTCAAGTGCTATCCCTTCGAATTGGGTTTAGGGCTATATCTCATTATAATGTATTCGTAAAGATATGACAGTTAAAAAATTAATTGAAGAGATGATTTCGGACAGGAACGAATGACATAAGAGAATTAGAGAAAATTAAATCATCACTTTTTGTATTATATATGTATTTGGATAACATGTGTGTGTGTGTTTTTTTTTTTTTTTTTCTAATCATCTTATATTTGTCTCTCAAACGGTCAATCCCAAATTTTGATATTAAGGCTCATATTGTTATTGTTGTTGTTGTAATGGGGTAAGAAAGAAGCAAGAGGAGAAGAAGAGTGGCAAGAAGTAGCATGTTGTAGCTGAACTCAACTATAGCAGAAAATGCATGAGGTACAAGAAGAGTGGCAAGCAATAGAATGTTGTAGCTAAACTCAGTGACAATAGAAAATGGATGAGGCACACTTAGAAGATTATCGAAGCACATGGAATTTCCATGTATTTATCCAAAACCTCCTCAAGTTGAAGCTTTAGCACATGGTCCAAAGAAAGCAATTGTGTGGCACAAAAGAAAACGGAGCTACTGAAATAAATGTCAGCTGTCACAAAAAGACACTCTTTAATCACAACAATGTAACACCAAAGTTAGAAATATTAAAATTTATAAAATTTATAGTATGTATGTGTTATATTATGATTATGGACTTGTCCAAAATTGTCAATACCCAACATTCAAAACATTATAGTAGGGAAACACACATTGTTAGAGGTGGATTTTGACTCCACAGATCTAGCTCCTTGTGACTCGAACGAGTGCTCGATGAAGAAACTTGAAACCTATAAAAGACTATCGAAGTGTATTCCGACGGGAGAGGTTTCGATACAAGAGTGGTTTTCAAAAAGATAAATAGATAGAGAAGAAGAGAGGACAAATCTCCCTGTGACTTTTGTGTGTTCTGTGTCGAGTCCAAAGAATTTACCTGACTTGATGTATCGAGAACTTTTATATGATATCCCTCTAGAATCGTATGATCTTGGGGCGTTATAATTTTAGTTTCCTTATGACATGATCTGAGAATTCTGGAGCCCAAACGTCAAAAATTTGAAGTCGTTATTATTTAGGAAAGTGGATTATATAGGGAGATTCTTTCCCTTATCAATTAGATCTTCAAGCATTTCCTTCCTTATCTAAGAGATACGTTCCGTACTAAAATAAAAAACTTAATTAAGGTGAAATTCAGTTGAGTGTTACTAATTGGGAATAAAAATACTCGGTTCCTTTAGTGGTCATTGGTCGGATAGAGAGGGCAGTCATTCGGTCTTAATTAAGACCGAATGCACCTATGGATTGGTCACATTGTCCGGATCGATATGTTCATGGCTCAGAGGAGCTGGGCCCTTCGAGACCATGGGCATCTTGTCAGGTTTCGGGCACCCGGGATATCGCACCGATTGGTGTTTGAATCATATCTCATCATTTGCCCCAACTCATAGTGTTAATTTGTAGGAAAGACGCTATGAGTAAAGTTCGCTTCTCGAGAAGTTAGAAAGATATGGAAGCTTGTGACACGTGCCTCTTGAGATCAAACAAATCATCTGCAACTGATACGAAATTAAAGCAAATGAGATATAATTCTCCCTTTTGTCTGAAACGTTCTGTTTTCTACCGGTATTAATGCGTCCCACTTTCCAATTGATTCAATTTGAAATTAATGTGGTGCAGGAAGGTGAGACAATATGAACTTTTTCACTTAATTCGCATACTTTTTGGAGAAGCACTTCAACTGCTCCAAGATTTTAAAAAGATTTCTTTGTACCTATAAGTAGGGAATGTGGGACCTTGCATTACTTCAGTGAGTTTCTTCATGCCTGAGAATTTTCTCCTTGTGAGAGTTGTCTTCCATGTGGGGTCTTCATAAGGACACTCCAAGTTTGCTAAGCTCGGTAGCGTGAGTTGTTTCTGTTGGTATGAGATTTCGTTAAGAATGAGGACTACTGGTATGAGGGCTCGTACACCATTCGGTATCCAAAGGTCGTGATGGACTTCATCAAGGTTCCCGTCAAGGTCCTTAACTCAGATTTAAGAAAAGAGTCTCCTTTCGAGTCAGGTTGCAGGGCATACCGGTTGTGTGTAGTGAGTTAAGTGACAGAAGAAAGTTTGATGATATTTTGATGCATCCTCCGAATCCCTTCCCGATCGGTTTGTCCCCCCTTTTGATAGTTCTATCATATCAGTAGGGCTACATATTATTTTTCATTGTTCCTCTGCTTACCATTTTTATACTCTCTAGTATTGTCGAACAATTAAGGCGATATAGCCATTTATATATTTCTTTTGATGTAATTGCTCCGATTGAGGGACTTGTAAAGTATAATTACTCATATAATCAAACATGTATTTGTCACATGGAAATAAAAGAGATTTGATCCACTTACTTGTCATCTATTGTGTCTATCAGAGTTTTTTTTGCATGTCGGGTTGCTTATGTGATCGACTCACTTGTGTGAAAGACATCGGGTGTTGTACTCATGTTTTTCGAGTTGATAGGAGTATGTTATGTTTGCTCATTAATATGAACTCAACTGATGGTACGAACTTTTTCGACCAAGGTCCACTTAAGGAATTAGATTCTTTCATTATGATGGGACGACAGAGACTTATTCGGGAAGATTTACCCCTTTGATAGGAGAGGGCGGCTAAGGCCTATTCGGGAAGATATATATCACCCCCGACATTCGGATCGAGCACGCGACAATCGCCATGATATCTCGGCATATTGGTAGAATCCTCCCCATATGCCGCGATACTGTAAGGCTATCAAATCAACCTGATTAAAACCTACTTTTCTTTAAAATAATTTTCCCAAGTAAAAGAAAATTTAAAATACCACACTTTGCCTCAATGCATGAAAAATCCACAACTCAAGAGTTTCAATTTACATATATATAACACAATTACAGTCATCCCAATAAATGTATACAATAGTCATTTTATAGATTTCAAATGTACATTATCATCAAATACATCACTGTGGAAGAATGGTCGATACCATACCGAAGTCCAAGATTTCTAAATATGAATCAAGTGTGTAGAACTCTCTCGACACGTCTCCATGTCATACCTATAACTGTAATCAAGGAAAAGTGAAGGGTGAGTATTATGGGAAAATACTCAGTGAGTGAGAGGATCGACAATATGTTCTCAATAATAAGTGTGAACATTGAGTGTCAAAGTACATTTCAAAATCATAATGATATCAAAACCAAGCATGTTAGTTCTAGAAATTAAGTGATCACATAACACACATTATAGTATCAAGTATGCATCCATTTACATTTCCGAAATCATTTAGAACTTTCCAAGAAAAAAACCACGGTAAAGGTCTACCTCGACCAATGACGGGCGCGTTGGGGGATTTTCATATGCAAGTATATAAAATTAACTCTCTATCTCAACGTTGGCACGTACAAGCAACTCCCAGTGTTAGACCGCCTATTAATGACGGACCTCCCCATTACAATGGTTCAACTTGGCCCATACGGATATCACAATTATATCACCAATCATGTATAGAATCTCGCCCGATGCTAGACAGTGGGGTCACACATGTCCTCTCCGATATGCTTCAACCGGCAGCAACTATACAACACGATATTTGGGGATACCTCCTACAGAAATGTATCCGGACACAATAGATGCCTCTACAAATGCCCTTCATAGCTACAAAAATCCATCAAGGATATCATCACATCATCATATCATCGTATCACTAGTAGGTATCTACCCACATATTTCATCAAACCATATCAAAACCGTGTGCTAATGTATTTCATCAAAACATTTCAAATTAGTGTACCAATACAATGGTAGTATATAAATCATATCAAGATTTCAAAGAGTGGCACAATATCTTTTCATTACAAATCATGGATGCATAACATTTGAACCAATTGTTTGGAACACTCCAATGAATCACAAAGATAGTCATTTATTAAACATAGTACAATTTGTATGCTTTCACTCATGCCATTTAAACATGTCATTTGAAAAGCTGTAAAACATGGATTTTGTTCAATCAAAAATATAACATCAAAGTCCCACTCACAATATATGAGAGGGTATGTCACTCCTTGAAAATATTACAATGTGTCGAAAATGTGTTCCCCTCGATCGATCAACAGTGTATCCCTACAATAGAAATACATAATGTATATATAGGTGTCATTACCATTGAAAAGTTCAATGTACATTTTACTTTAACTAATCCTTTATCTATGATCAACGTCTAGGATATCGTGAGTAGGCTCCAAATATGTTATACACTCTGTCCCCTTTTTAATCATTAGAACGACAACTTCAACTACACATTACCAAAGGTACACAATTCAAACTAACACAATGCCACTTTCAATTACCAAAATCATCATTTTCACATCTTATGCATATCATCACGTTTCTTTAACACATATGTACCTCAAAATTTACATTGTCATTCATTCCCAATCTCATCAATACTCTCGATCAAGGTTCATACACACACTTACACTCAAAATTCTTTACAAACTTCTTTCCTTCAACACACTAACACAACACACAATACAACAACCGTGCATGCACACACATATTCTTCACACTTTTGGTATCAAATGCACATACATACACTCAACAACTCACTATAAAATTTCTACACACCTTCTTCCCCTTTTTCCTCACAATTCATTATACAATTTGCATAAAAATGACCATCTCTTCAGTCATTCTTAGTGCAGAAATTTCTGCACTCTATATACTTCTTCCTTTTCCAATTTCTTAGCCAAGACACAAGTAATTTTCTGCATATCTTTCACCTTCATTTCAACCAACAACCGCACATACATAAACATCATATTCACTCAAGAATTCAGCACATACACTTGTACATTGGAACTAAATTTTTAGCACTACAAACACATTAAATTCATCCACACTTTCGGCCACACAAGCTGAATTTCTCTGCACTCTTTTTCTCACGGCTTCTCACCTCCTATTGTGATCATTTCAAGCTTGCATCAAGCTCTCCACAACCTGGAAATTTCTGCACTCATTCTAGGATTTGTTTACTTGATTTCCACCCCAAATCTAGGTTGAAATCAACACATTAACTCACTAACACAAGATTTTCAAGTTCAAACAAAGTGCAGAATTTTCATTACCTTAGACTTTGATGTTCAAAGGTCAAATCAAGTCCACTCTTCAAAGGATTCTTTCTTCCTCCTTTGCTTCTTGTTTTTGGCCACCTTAAAATCACAAGGTATCTTTCTTATTTTGGCTCCAAATCAACATATGTTATACTAGAGATGAAGAGGAAACTCTCTTACCTAAAGAGGTTGAAGAAAACTTGAAGAAACCTTTGGATTTTTCCACTTGAAGCTCATGGTTTCCTTCTTGTTTCACCAACCTAGACTTCTCCTTTGGTTCTAATTTTTGGATATGTTATTCTAGGGTTTGATAATGTTGGATTTATATAAAAATATTTCATGGTTGTTTGAAGAAATCAACTTCTTTTTCAAGGTGGAGCTCACGGTTTGAGAGAAGAAAAATGGAGAGGATTTTCTTGTGTCTCTTGGTTTCTCATTCACGGCTTTGAAAGAATAAAAGGGGCTAGGGTTTTCAAGCTTAAAAACCTTTTCCACGGTTTCTCTCCCCTCTCTCTCTCCCACGGTTTCTCTCACTCTTTCTCTCACACCACTTGTTTAGTCTTAAGATTTAAGGAAGTCAATTGTGACTTTGCTTCCTTTTTAGCCATTGATTTAAGTCATCAATAATTCCTCATCATTAGATCACTTTACTAACAATTTTTTTTTTTTTTTTATCTTCTTTTGCTTCTTTAATTCAATAATTACCTTTCTAATTATAACCCAATTAATTATTCTAACCATCCATTTTCCTTTCTCTAAATTTCTTATAAATTTCAAATATCTTAACTTATAAAATATATTTGGACTCTGAAAATTCTCAGAATTTCACAGTAGACTCAAAACTTCATATCAAATCTAATTTAATTTATCCCATGTCAAAACTTGGGTATTTTGCCTTGTCGAAAGGCTTTCGACCCAAATTAGGGTTTTTGGGTAACTTTTACATAAATTTACGATTTGGCTCTACGAAGTGAGATTTATCTAGATTTGAAGTTCTCATACGCTTCTAAGGCCATTCTAATTGTTATTGGACCCTCAGTGGTCGTTTTGAAAATTTTTCATTCCTGACGATTTTAGCCGAAATTTTTAGAAACGATTTTATCGGAAAAATTTCTGAATAGATTTTCTATATAGAAATTGAGGAATATTTCATATATTTCATGAATAGGAGTACAACAGTATGAACACCGTAGTGACAGTGTTACAATAGATCTCTTCAATAGGATATGGCAACTAAGGTCCGTTCACAGAGATAAATCCCTTCAATGAGACATGGTGACTAAGGCCCATTTGGGAAGATAGATCCATTCGATAAGATAGAGTGACTAAAACCCATTCGAAGAGATAGATCTCTTCAATAGGACAATGCGACTAAAACCCATTCGGAGAGATAGATCCCTTCGGTAGGACAGAGCGACTAAAACCCGTTCAGGAAGATAAATTCCTTCAGTAGAACAGGACAACTAAGGTTTGTTCAGAGAGATAGATCCCTTCAGTAGGACAGGGCGACTAAGATCCGTTCAAAGAGATAGATTCTTTTAGTAGAATAGGGTGATTAAGACCCGTTTGGAGAGATACATCCATTCAGTAGGATTGGGCAACTAAGGGCCATTTGAGAATATAAATCCTTTCAGTAGGATAGAGCGACTAAGGCCAGTTTCGAAAGATAGATCTCTTCAGTAAGATAGGGTGCGTTCGGGGAGATAGATCCCTTCGATAGGTAACAATTGATTGGGGTGAAAATGTTAAGAATCAAATGATAGAACTATCAAAGGAAAATCATGAGGGGTTTACCCGATAAGATATATCTCTGTCGAAGGAGAAACGATATGACTTATTGATAGTAGATCCATAGGTTTTCTGTATTTTAGGTCTTGTACACGGTCGATCCGTCTAAATTATTGAGGCGATAAGCCTTCGGCCGAACCATAAAGAGTATCTAATAGGGGCCTTCCCAGTTGGGGCTAGTTTGCCTCCGGATTGGAGTTGGACAGTAACTTCCACTTTTCTTAGTATCAGATCACCTAATTGAAATGTTTGACTTCTGACTCGCCGATTATAGTACTGTCATTTGTTGTTGATACATAGCCATTCGGATGGATGCAGAATTTCGTAGTTTAGGGAGTTAGTCTAGATTCACGCAAGCCAAATTCATTCTATTCAGAATCGTACTGTGTCACTTGGAGCGAGTGGATCTCGATCTCCACTGGTATGACAGTTTCACTTCCGTATATTAGGTGGAACGGATTCTCTCCGGTTACCCTTTGGGGTGTGGTACGGTATGACCAGAGGATACTGTAGAGTTCATCTACCCATCGTCCTTTGACTTCATCTAACATGGTCTTTAGTCCATAGAGAATCGTTCTGTTGGTTATCTCTGCGAGTCCATTGGTTTGTGGATGAGTGACCGATGAAAATCGATGATCGATCTCTAGCTTCGCGCAGAACTCTTGGAAGTTAACATTGTCGAATTGCTTTTTCATTGTCCGTGATAAGGACGTGAGGTATGCCAAACCGAGTGATTATGTGTGTTCATATGAGTGACTGGGCCTTTGTTGCTATTATATGGGCTAGAGGTTCGGCCTTCACCCATTTAATGAAATAATCGATAGACACTATAAGGAATTTTCTCTATCTGATAGTTGGTGGGAACGGTTTAAGGATGTCTATTCCCCATTAAGGTAATGGCCATGGTCTCGCTATGAGGTTAAGCTTGATGGATGGCATTCGTGGAACCGAAGAGAATCGTTGGTAGTTGTTGCACTTTTTGATATAATCGTTCGAATCGGTTTCCATGGTTGGTTAATAGTACCCTTGTTATAAAGTTTTATGAATTAAGCTTCGAGCCCTTAGGTGGCTGCCGCATATCTCTTCATGGATCTCTTGAAAAACATAGTTTCCTTCTTCCGGGGTCAGGCATCTCAAGTAGGGATGAGTGAAGAACTTTCGGTACAGTTTTCCATCAATGATTGCATAATGAGCGACCTTTCGTTTTAGTTTAGTTGCTCCAATGGCGAGTCGGGCAGTGAGTTATCTCTCAAGTATGCTTCAATTGGGTCTTCCAACTAGGAGGCTAGTCCGCTACTAGGATCCTTTCAGACTCATCGATACTAGGGTACGACAAACTCTCGATGTAGACTGTTCGGCTAGAAACAACCGAGTATGAGCTGGCCAATTTGGAAAGTGTATTAGCTCTAGCGTTTTTTGTGCGAGGGATTTATTGAATGTCGACTCTATCCAGTCTTGCTATCTTCTCGCATAATTTACTTAGATATTTGATCATAGTCGGGTCTTTTATCTCATAGACCCCTTTGATCTGTTTGACTACCAGTTGGCTATCGGTGAATACTCGAACACTTTGGGCTTCCTTATTGGCTGCGATTCGGAGTCCCATCAACAATGCTTCGTACTCCACTTGATTGTTGGTGGCTCTAAAGTCGAAATAGAGGGTATATTATGCTTTAAAGTTGTCCAGACCTATCAGTATGAGTTCAGCGCCACTACCCGAAGAATTTGAGGATCCATCAACATATATGGTCTAGTCTGGCAATGACCATTCGTTAGGACTGTAGGTGAACTCGGGTGCAGCTATAACCTCGAGGGTGCATTTGAAAATAAAGTTGGCCAAAGTTTGGCCTTTGATCGCAGGTCGAGATTGATATTAGATGTCGAATTCACCTAATTCGATACTCCATTTGATTAAATGGCTTGAGGTGTCTCTCTTCTAAAAGATTTATTTCAACGGTTAGTCAGTAAGCACCACGATGGTATAGGCTTGAAAGTATGGCCAAAGTTGTTAGATCGAAATGACCAGTACATATGTTATCTTCTCGATCGATCGATAATTGATTTCGGCTTCTTTGAGTATCCAGCTGATGTAATAGATCGGTTTCTGAATAGTTGTGTCCTGTCTTATAAGAATAGAGTAAAGTGTCCGATCGGAAATAGAGAGATAAAGGTAAAGTTTCTCACCAAGAATCGATCGGGAGAGTAGTTGAGAAGCCATAAAGTACTCTTTAAGCTATTCGAAGATTGTTTGGCACTTAGGTGTCTATGCAAACTGTTGGAATCTTTTCAGAGTGTCGAAATAGGTTTGTACTTTTCTCCGACTTTTGACATGAATTGGCTTAGAACCACTATCCGACCGGTAAGGCACTGCACCTCCTTCAATGTTTGGGGCGGCAACATGTCCAAGATAGCCTGTATTTTCTCAGAATTTATTTTAATCCTGCGATTGGTGATCATAAGGTTAAGAATTTGCTTGACACGATACTGAAAGTACACTTGGTAGGATTCAGTCGCATGTTGTGGCGTTCGAGCATCTAAAAGGTCTCCTCAAGGTCAGCGATATGAGTTTTAGCATTGGTGTTTTTTACAAGCATGTCATCTATGTACGCTTCTATGTTTCGATCGAGCTAATTTTTAAAAACTTTGTTAATCAACCGTTAGAAAGTCGCTCCCGCACTATCTATATCGAAAGGCATGATTTAGTAATAGTATGTATTGAATTCAGTGATGAAACTCGTCTTCTCTTCATTCTTAGGCGACATTCGAATCTGATTGTATCTCGAGTAAGCATCCATGAAACTTAAGAGTTGGTGGCTTGAAGAATTGTCCACCAATTTGTCGATATTCGGGAGAGAGTAATTGTCTTTTGAACATACTTTGTTGAGATTCGTGAAATCTACACACATTCTTCATTTATCATTGACCTTCTTCACCAGGACCACGTTGGCTAGCCATTCGGGATACTTGACTTCATGGATGAACCTGGTGGTTAGTAACTTTTAAACTTCTTCTTAAATGGCTCGCTGGTATGTGTGGGCGAACACTCTCTTCTTCTATTTGACCGACTTATAACTGGAATTTACGGTTAACTTGTGAATGATAACTGGCGAATCGATGACAGACATGTTCTCGGGGAACCAAACGAAAACTTTGGAGTGTCATTGCAAGCAACTGATAATAGCTTCTTGTAGGGGTACAGACAGGCCAACGCCAATCCAAATAGTTCGAATGGGATCATTAGTCAGAGGGATCTCAAAAACCTCTTCTCTTGGTTCTAGTTTATTTGTTGATTCGATGTCGCCTCTAAGTTCTAGGGTGTCGATTGGAAAGTTTCCCTACCCATCTCTGTCAGTGAAGAGGGTGTAGAGGTCGAGATCACTGTAGATAGTAGCGATCCCTTCTGATATTCTAAACTTCATTTTCATGTGTTTAATACTGGGTAATGCTTTCAGTTCATCCAGACTCTGTTGACTGAGAATGGCATTATACGGTGAGAATGATTTCACCACGTAGAAGGTGAACTTGATAGTTGCGTGGTTAGGATGAGTCCCTAAAGTCATAGTGAGAGGAGTGGTTCCCTTTGGATAAATACATTCATTAGATAATCTCTTGAGGGATTTGGCTGGGGGCTGAAGGTATGAGAAATTGAGACCCATTAGATGAAAAGCGTCCCAAGTAAGGATGTCACAATCTGTGCCTTAGTCGATGAGAACCCTTTTTACTGTATGAGATTCCATTTTGATAGTAACGACTAGAGGATCATTGCGACTAGAGTTGACTCCGATTAGATCATCGTCGTCGAATCCGATGACCGACATTTTTCTCTTGATTGTAGTCATGTTTTTTTTTAGTGACAGAATATTGGTGAGAAAAACCGATGATTAGTCTATTTTCCATGGACGGCACCAATTTGTTAGATGTGAGTTTTGACTCTACAGATCCGGTTTCTTGTGACTCAAACGGATGCTTGATGAATAGACTTGAAACTTGCAAAAGACTGCGAAGGGTATTTTGGTAGAGGAGAGTTCGACGTTTAAATTTGAAAGAGCGGTTTTCGAAAAAATAAATAGATAAAGAGGAAGGGAGGACGGATCTCCCTGTAACTTTTGTATGTTCTGTGTCAAGTTTAGAGAACTTATCTGACTTGATGTATTGAGAGTTTTTATATGATATCCTTCTAGAGTCGTATGATCTTGGGGCATTATAACCCTAGTTTTCTTATGAGGTGATCCGAGAATTCTGGAACTCAAATGTTAAAAATTTGAAATCGTTATCATTTAGGAAAGTAGATTATACGGGGAGATTTTTTCTTTATTGATTAGATTCTTAAGAGTTTTCTTTCTTATCTAAGAGATACATTTCGTACTAAAATAGGAAGATTAATCAAGGTAAGATTTAATTGAGTATTACCAATTGGGAGTAAAAATGCTCTATTCCTTTGGTGGTCATCGATCCGATGGAGAGGGTAGTTATTTGGTCTTATCGAATGCACCTACAGATCAGTCGCGCTGCCCAAATTGATATATTCATGGTTCGGAAGAATTGAACCCTTTGAGACCATGGGTGTCTTGTCGGGTTTTGGACACTCGGATACCATACCGACTGGTGTTTGAATGATGTCTCATCACATATATACTTAGTACAATTGACACCGAAAGTAATAATGTATGAAATAAATGAGTCAAAAATTAAATAAATCAAAATTTTCATCGGCAAAAAAATACTCTTCTCAAATTTGACTAATTGAATTACTCAAATTACCATCCAAAATAAGCAAAAAATTTTTAAAACATTTTGAAATGGACTGATCTCTTTGTCTAGGATATTATTACATATCTGGTAGACCAGAAGAATACTAGCGAATGAGTGTGTGTATGTATATGTGTATAATGTATGTGATACATGTATTCACGAGCAATTTATATGCTTAAAACAAATAAACATGAGGAAGAACCAAAAAAATTATCAAGGGAGGGCTGAAATTAGACAGCAGTGCAAGTAGCAGAAAATTCTCTTTTTTAAGTGTGGTTCAAACTTGACACGTGCCATATGTCTAATAGCACTGGACATGTTGATCCATGTGACGAGGTTATTAGTTTGCCTTGTACAATTTAATTAGCTAGGGTGCTTTGTCTGTGCCCATTCACACTAATGCTTCAATTCTAAGGACCAGATTGTGAGGGCCTCTCCAACAGTGTTCCCACAGCCCCAAAGAAACTGAGAATGGGCGGGGCACCTAACTTAACTAACATTTGTCACCTTTCAATGCAAAGTGGGGCTCATGGGTGGGAGGGAATAGAGTTATGCCCTACCATTTTTAATTTAAAAATTAATTGCACATGGTGGTGGGAGGGGGTGGGAATTGGATTCCTGAGAGATTTGAGAGCTTCCCCTTCATATGCTTTTGCTTTGCTTGGATTTGATAGCTCATGTGGAACTGCTTGTGGGTCCTAGATATGTGGTGAGACAGTGTCACAATATAAGTATCCCCCACCCGAGATCAACCACTATCACAATGTGATACTAGATGTAAGAAAGAGTAGGACAGGACCCCTTCCTTGCTTGCTCGGCTTGTGGGGTTTGGGGGTTCTATCCTAAAATCCATGTTGGGGTGTCCAATGTGGTCTTCATCCACCCGGTACAAGTGGGGACTATCAGACAGACACTCCCTTGTGGAGATGCACTTTCATGGCTCCTACCCAACAACACTTGGATAAATTCCACATGTTCGCCCCTTTTTATGTGGTCGTTAGGATTTGTTTCATCAACTTTGTCCCAATTAGTGATCAAGATGCCTTTCCTAACAGTTTCATTTTCGGATTTTGTTTTTCTTTGGACAATAAAGAAAAGAACAAAGAATTCAATGTTGATCTTGATGCACATACCCTTTCTCACTGTACTACGAATTTTGTCTATTGATCTTCTCTACAAGAGGAAAATGGGGGAAAAAAATCTCCAATTACCCTTAGCAGTTATCTATACAATTATACTTATACATGTGAATTATAGACAAGTAGCATTTTTTGGACAAATTTTGGAACGTTGGATGGAGTAGTGATGAGAGGTTTGCTCAATAAAATAATGGTTCCGATTCAAATCACACATTTTACAACCTATGGGGGACTTTTGCAGTGAGAATATTTATATATTAATATCTCTTGTTATTTTACTTAACAAAAAAGAAGTATAGAATTGCTCATCCTTAAGTATAATTAGTTTGAAAATGGGGGAATGTGTGTCGGTCCAAATCAAGGCAAAATAATTCAAATTTGGGAGATCTGAAAGATCTTTTTTCATTACCCTTTATGACTATGAAGGGAAGAGCGATCGGAGGAGGACCATGAGATTGATATTATTAAGATGTTAATTCTTTTGTTTTCAGGCTTTATTTGGAGGTCCTTGTCGTCACCCTTCACCGTGGGGAAAATTGTGGTACTCACATGTTTTCTTCTTAATTATATTATAACTATGCTGCAGCGAGAATAAAGAAGCCATAATTTTTGACTTCACTCCATTGAAATTCGACGTACCCAAATTTTATCTACATTATTGCCATTGCCATAAATTGATCATAGTGAAGAGAGAGAGAGAGAGACATTCATGGGGAGTGTATGAAAATTTGAATGAAGGGGAAGAGGCGGCTGGTGAATTTCAAACGACAACAATGTAGTTTTGTCAATACAAAAGAGATGGACAAATTCAAAGATTGTTGGGAGGGTAAGAAAATTGGAATGAGAACAAAAGGGCTGATTTTCCATGTCTGAGATCTTTCTGAAAGAATGGTTACGAAGAAAAAGAAAAAAGAAAGCGTGACCGCCACACCCCCATCATCAATCCCAAAAAATTTCGCCATTATTTTGCTACCAATTTAGCGAAAAATATGACTTTGATCATTATTTTACGATGAAATTTGCGATCAAACTATATTGTAATGAATTGTATATTTGTGATTAAAGTTATAGTTAATTAGCCACAAAAACATTTTCGTTTCCAAATTCATGGCTAATTAATGATGAATTATAATTTCGTGACTAAATTTTATCACAAATCCAATATTCGTCGTTAAATTTAACGATAGAAATTTATGCATAGCTAAATTCATCGTTAATTAACTAAAAAAGAAATTTGTGACTAAAATCATCACTACTTAGTCACGAAAATATTTTCATAGCAAAATTTAGCAATTGATTCCGAGATTCGTGACTAATTTCATCGCTAATTAGCTATAAATAATTATTTGTAATTAAATTCGTAACTAATTTATAACTATATTTAGAAATTCGCAATTAATTTTGTGACTAAATTCTTTTTATATTTTATTATGAAATATTTTAAATCGTGTCTCTCTTTTTTATATTTTCTGAGTAATAGAATCAAATTGAATATATAATAAATATTATAATTCTTATCAAATTGATAATTTTTGACAATAAATAATTCAAAATAGACATGAATACAAGAGTAATAATAGAATTGACAATCTCTAACAAAATATCAAAATATATAGTAATAGAATTTTACTTATATAAACATATATTTTATCTTTTGCCTAAAAATAAGAGTACATTGGGTATCAAACAATTTTTTTTTAAAATTAGGCATAGAAGTTGTATTTATTCTAAGTATTATCAATCCAGACTTTAAAAAAAATTACAAATTTGTTATAAATTTGTTGTAAATTTTCAAGAACTATTTTTACATTGTTTATTTTATCACAAATAACTAATTTCTTATTGAATTCTTTGCAAAGAGTGAATAAAAAATATTTTTTGTTGCAAATTTAGTGATTAAAATACATAACATCACTTATTTAGCGATAAAAATAGAAATTCGTTGTTAAATTTAACGACAAATGAAAGAATCCATTATTAAATTTAGTGACGAATAGCGGTTTTCGTCGCTATATTTATCGGTAGATTAGTAGTTCATCGCTAAATTTAGCGACGGATAACGTTTTCGAATTTACGAAGGCAAACCACCACCCTTCATTGCTAAATGATTGTGTTGGATGAAGGATTGAGCAATGGCGGCTGTGTTGGGGATAAAGGACTATGTCGGACTGTGTTGGGGACGAAGGACTATGTCATGTTAACATTTGAGAAACACCTGTTGAGCAATTTGATGCTTCAATTACTAAAGGATTCGAGGCGGGAATAGAAATAAAGGACTGTGGCCAATCGAAACTTTGCACAAGGTTTCGAAGTGATTAGACAGTAGATCAGACATCCACATCCAGTGATACGTCTTCTCCAGCAAGTTTCTGTGCTTTCGGGCGACACCATCAGCACCATCGGCCATCCATTAACTGTGTCTAGGGTTTCAAAGAAAAAATAAAATAATAAAATAAAAGAAAAAATGATAAAATAAAATATCAAATTCTAATTTCAAAAACAAAAGAAAAAAAATGACTAAATTTAGCGATGAATTCTAAAATTTATCGTTAAATTTAGTGATGGTAGTCACGAATTTTTATATCCGTCATTAAATTTAGTAATTGATGTTTGTAGTTAAATTCACTGTGTTACGGTGAATGCATGCATACAGAGTAGGGAATGAGAGAGCAATATTTTTATTTGAGATGTAGTCATTGTAGATAATGATGTTAGTTGTAATTGAAGATGGAAATTATATGAGGTAAGAAGGAAGGTACATACACCAAAGGGACCGCAAAGCTCGGGGACTTCCCATGTGCTCCTAACATGGTAGGCCCTATTAAAATCCTTCTCTACCCTTTTCAATTACACACACCTTTTTGGTCTACCTAATCGAAAATCCCAACCCCCCCCCCCATACTTTTCATTGAATCAATTATTAACCAAATCTTAATTATTATTATTATTATCATTATCTTTTTGGTAGTACTACTTGCAAGGAGGATGAATCAAAGGGTTCCACGTGTTCTACACATACACCAGATAAAAATATTTGATGTAACGGCAATCATAGAAATTGACATATCTTATTAATTATCAAATAATAAATTGAAGGCGGTATTTTTTTTTCTTCTAAATATAACCGACAAAAGATTCTCAGCGTCGTTATCTACTAGCATAGCATAACTATGATTATTCATCAATGATGTCTCATTTTCTTAAAATAAAAAGAAAAAAAAAATTATTTGGTTGGTGATACTACTAGAGAGAGAGAGAGAGAGAGAGAGAGAGAGTAGATGCTTACATACTATATCCTATTTTTCTGATTGTTGCAGTGCAGATGAATTTAATGTAGTTCAAACTTAGATTATGCTGAAGACAACGAGCTGTTAAAAAAGCAATTTGAAGTTAATGGAAGTTGACTCCTCCATTACAAGCAAAACTTGGGATTTCACTTTGGTTTTCCCCTAAAATTTTCTTGTACTCTCGAAACCAAGTTAATGCAAAGGCCGTACTAACTATTACCTAGTATTTCCTTGTAAACCTCTCTCCCTCTTGTTCAACTTTCAAAACAGCTTATTATGATCTTTAGATTTCGTGTGTTTCAAGGCCCTTTGATTTAATTATCCCTTTATTATAATACAATTTAACCCCAAATTGTATAGGATCTATCTTTTGAGTATTGACTTTTTAACACATAAAAACAGTGTTTGATAATCAAGTTGGCACTTAGTCAATGATTCAAAAGTTATAAAAATATTTGATATTTGATTTATAATTTATTTACTTTAACTAATATTATTCAAATATAAATATAAATACTTCAGCATATGATAATTTTGGCATCATAATAAGTATTGAAATTTATCATAATGATGCTAAAGGCCGGCCAGGCCGAGCCGAGCGAGTTACATTGCTTGTTCTTTCTCTTGTATTTCTACACTGCTGACCTAAATCCTTTTTGTTTAACATATTCATAGTGCTTTTATAACCCCCAAAAAAAAAAACATATTGGTAACGTTCTTGTTTAGACTTAGAGCTATATTAATCAAATTCAAAATTAAATAACCAAGTAAAAAAGAAAAAGGAAAATGGTCAATGCTACAGTGAACCGACGTGGAGGCGAGTTTGTGGTCGAGGAGGGGCGTGAAGGGTGACTCGAATAGTCCAGTGGTTGACGTATCAGCCTGAGCCTCGCCCGTAATTTAGGCTGATTCTGGTTAAAAATTAATGAAAGAAATGGGGAGAGAGAGAGAGAGAGAGAGAGAGAGAGAGAGAGAGAGGAGCATGTGCAGGTGGGACCAACAGGCATAGCAGTTGGTAGTCCAAATGGAACATCTGCATGTGCACCTGATCTTAACAGATGACATGACTTAAATAAAAATGTTCAGTTTGTGTGTAATTTTCCTTTTGGAAGTCTCTCCTCTCTCTCTCTCTCTCTCCCTCTCTCTCTCTCAACGTGAGATTCGCCCTCAAAAAATATTGTCTCTTTCTACAATTTGCACACCTCTGTATGCCGCATGACTTACGAGGATGACCCTCTCACTCCCTTCTCCCCAACTTGGCCATTTACCCTCTGTAGCCCACTGGTGATTAGCACCCCGCCCTTCCCTATATAACTACCACCCCTCCTCCCTTGTTTTCCGTGTCTCACTTCCAACAACTATAAGCCCCTCTTCTCTCCTCTCTCTCTCTCCCACACACATTACATTTTGCCAAAATACAAAATGGTCGTTGCCGCATTTCCTCTCACTTCTCTACTACTTGTGCTACTTGCATGCCTCAAAGGCGTTTATGGAGACTATGGAGGATGGCAAGACGCTCATGCCACATTCTATGGCGGGGGTGATGCCTCCGGTACAATGGGTAAGTTTTTTGAGGAACTTACTGTCTACCTTTTTATGTGGGGTAAAAAAAGGTGTACTCTAAAAAGGCAAACCATAAAAGTAGTAGTTGAAAAAATTATTTTCAAGCTTGAATGGCTCTTTTTTTGCCTATCACAATCAACTAAAAGAAATCGGTTACGATTTTTTACATGTTACATTTTGGTCAGGTTCAAAAAAATATGGGATTTTTGATTGAAGTGTTATAAGGTAACTTATTTAAGGGTTGATTGGTAACGATGCAGGGGGAGCTTGTGGGTATGGAAACTTGTACAGCAATGGATATGGAACAAACACTGCAGCGCTCAGCACTGCTCTATTCAACAATGGGCTCAGCTGCGGGTCTTGCTATGAGCTTAGATGTGCTAATGACCCCAGATCGTGCCTCTCCGGCACCATCACCGTCACTGCCACTAACTTCTGTCCCCCTAACCCTGCCTTATCTAATGACAATGGTGGCTGGTGCAATCCTCCTCGCCAACACTTTGACCTCGCCGAACCCGCTTTCCTCCAAATTGCTCAATACCGCGCTGGAATTGTCCCCGTCTCTTTTAGAAGGTGAAATTCGTTCTCCCAAAGAGCTATGAACCTATCCTTTTTTAAGTAATTAATTTTCTATGATGAGCAGAGCCCTGAGCTAGATTGTTTGATCATTTATTTATTTATTGCTGCAGGGTGCCTTGCGTAAAGAAGGGAGGAATTAGGTTCACAATCAATGGTCACTCATACTTCAACTTGGTGTTGGTCACAAATGTTGCCGGCGCCGGAGATGTGCAGTCTGTGTCCATCAAGGGCTCAAGGACCGGTTGGCAGCCAATGTCAAGGAACTGGGGCCAGAACTGGCAGAGCAACTCCTACCTCAACGGCCAGAGTCTGTCCTTCCAGGTGACGACCAGTGATGGAAGGACTGTCACTAGCTATAATGCGGCCCCCGCTGGCTGGCAATTTGGCCAAACTTACGAAGGGGGTCAGTTCTAAGATGGTAACTTTATGCAAGCGTCATTATGTTTGTATGTAGTGTAATGGTCAATGAGAGTGGCTGAGTTGAGTATAGGGTGGGAGAGTGAGAGAGAGAGAGGCAGGAGGGTTATTTGTTTTTTACCTCTAAATGGCTGTGGTGGTTAAATTGGCACCCGCTTAGGCCTTCTAATATATATATTTAAATTGTATACCTGAAAAATCACTCGGTTTGGTCGCTTTTGAGAAAAGGGAGGGGGAGTTTATCTTCTTCCATCGATCAGCCTTTTCTTTTGGTTGTAATCATATCAAAACATGATCAAAAGCAAACAAGGGTGCATCAAAATCCTAGGTTGTACGATCTAGATTTAATCCCCAAAATTGGTAACTCTCCAAATTTGGGTCAACTATATATATAAAATTCCAATTTTATATCATTTTGTTCTCTTGGCTTTTGGTTGTGATTTCACTTTTCCTTTTGTCCAAATCTTGACCATCTTAACCAAGAAAAGTACTCTGAAAATGTTTGCACTTCCTTGAAGTGCCGCAAACGATTGACCTACTGGGGAACCTTCCCACTTTTTTTTGGGGGGGGGGGGGGGAACCTTCCCACTTTTACATGCCAAGCTTTTACAACCTTGGTTGTAGGTAGTTTTTAGTTTGGAATAGTATTCAAAGAGTATTGATTTGGTGTGTGCATGGGAGCGCAAAAACGCATACACCTAATAAAATTGAGTTGATAAAAAGGATAAATGATCTGATCATTTTCTTATGAGGCCCAAAGTACATTACCGACATGTGGGCTTGCCTGTGGAGGAAGTCAAAAGCTTTAGAAAATTAAATGTCAGGCCTAATACAATATAAGGTTTTGAAAACGAAATGATTCATGACTTTTTTGTTATTTGGGTGATGATCTTCATTCAAAAATTGAAGTATATAAAGTTTACCCCCCCAAGAGAGAGAGAAGAAAAGTTTTTTTTTTTTTTTTTTATATAGCGATTTGAATCTTAAATTTCAGGATTAGGAAGAGAAAAATTATGACCATTAGACTGTTTCCTTAAGGACTGAGAGAAAGAAAAGTGAATAATAAAAGAGAACCCTCTTAACTTATTATTCATTTGGACAATTCTATTTTTTTTTTTTCGGTAAGAAAGAAAAACAAAACAAAGGAAACAAAACAGGGAAGTTAAACGCAAGACAAAACATGTTTTTCCTAACTCATTTTGAACCACCAGCATCAGCATAGAGCAACTTTAGCAGCTCTTTCGGAGGTTGTTTAAGCTCATGCAAGCCGGTCACAGCAACCTTACCCAGATCAGCCAACTTATCAGCACATTTATTGGCCTCCCTGTAGATATGAGTAATCTCCTGGAGACCAAGCTCACTCAGCAGAGCTCTGTAATCAGAGATCAAATACTTCCAAGGATAATTCTCTCCAACACCTCTATTGATAGCTTTAACTAGGCCTAGAGAATCACTTTCCACCACCAGGGCTCCAAAGTTTAATTTTTTTACCAGCTGTAGACCTTCCTTTAGCCCCCAGAGCTCTGCCATATCTCCTCCAGTGCGGCCAATGTTTATCCAGTAGCTGTGAAGCCACTCGGCTCTACAATTTCTGAAGAGGCCTCCGGCACTAGCCTTCCCACCCTCTAGCTCAATAGCCCCATCCACATTAAGTTTCGTGACACCTTCCATGGGAGGTTCCTAACTTATCCAAGTCTCACTTGAATTGCTAGTATCTCTCATGTTGTGCTCCATACAAGATCTGGCTAGACTTTTCACTCTATTAGCTAACCTGAGGGGGGGCATCAAGCTTTTTTGGTAAACCAAGCAGCATCTGGACTTCCAAATTTCCCATAAAGCTAGCATGAACATGAGATCCTCTTCTTCCCCTTTTGTTTTCGAAAATCTCGAAACTCCATCCTTTAACCAATCACCAAAGTTGCCCCTCCAAAAATTAGGATTCTCCTCAATTCCTAAGAGCAAATGTTTCCAAATACATTTAGCATGCTCACATATTCTAAGAACATGATCAATTGTCTCTTCTTCTTTCATGCAGATGCTGCATGTTCCATCACTTGTGATACCCCTTCTCTTGAGTTTAGCATGAGTTAAAACTTTCTCCTTTACCGCCAACCAAAGGAATATCTTCACTTTGTCAGGACCTTTCTTCTTCCACATCCAGGAATTGTCTTGAGCCCCATTCCCCTGCCCCTGCGTGCCCCTTTTGAGGAGCCAGTTAGCTGAGGCAACATTACAATCTCTAGCGGGACTAGCTTGCCAGACCACCGAATCTTCTCCACCGCTATTTCTGGGGATGATCATAGCTCTTATCTCCTTAACCGTTTCATTTGGGAGAACAACAGCTAGCTTCTCAACTCTCCAACCTCCCCCCTCATCCAAGAAATGATTGACTTTGATGTTAATATCACATAGCTCTTGCGGAATAATTGCCCTATTCATTAACACCTCATCTCCCAGCCATTTGTCTTTCCAAAAGATAATCTTAGTGCCATCCGCAACTCTCCACTTCAAACCCCTTGTCAAGCAATCCCTACTATTGCAGATGCCCCTCCAAATCGCAGAAGTCTTGCCTCTTTTCTGGCACTCCAGCAGGTCTTCCCCCTTAAGATATTTATTCTGCAGGATAAAACACCAGAGGGCACCATCATTTTTTATAATCCTCCACCCTAAGTTAGCCATGAAAGCCATATTGCACTCTCTCATAGCTCTGATCCCCAACCCGCCTTCTTTCTTGGGGGCACGTACCTCCTTCCACTTCACAATATGAACCTTCTTTTTCTCATCATTGTTACCCCAAAGGAAACCCCTATTCAGCTTATCAATCTTCTTACAAGCACTTTCCGACATCCAAGAAGACTGCATTGTATATAAGGGAATAGCTATTGTCACTGATTGAATCAATGTTCTTCTCCCTGCTGTGCTAAGAAGGTTAGCTTTCCAGCTACTTAATTTATTCTGAACTTTTTCGACCACATGGTGATAGAAGTTTTTTCCTACCCTACCATGAATAATTGGCACTCCTAAGTATCTGTCAAGGTCCTCAGTAAGAGAGAATTTGCTGCAAAAGGCTAGGGAAGCCTTGAGATGTCTTGGCGCCTTTTGAGAAACCCAAAGTTTGGACTTGAGAGGGTTCACTTGTAACCCATTTTCCCCTGAGAACTCTCTTAAACAGCTCAAGATGTTACTAAGATTTAGATGCTCAGCCTCCGCAAAGAGAACTAGGCCATTCGCAAAGAAGAGATACAAGATGCTAGGACCATTATTGGAGGTTTTCATAGCTCACCACACACCCTTCTTCACCTTCTCCTCTATCATACATGAGAGCTTTTCCATCATCAAGAGGAAGAGGTAAGGGAAAAGGGGGTCTCCCTGTTTTAACCCTTGACCCGCCTTGAAAGATGGAAGGACCTCTCCATTCCAAATAATAGAGGTGTCCCCACTAGAAATAGAGAACATGATCAATTTGACTAATCTCAGGGGGACATTTAGCTCTAGTAACACTTTAGCTAGATATTCTCAGTTGACATTATCGTAAGCTTTCCTGAGATCGATTTTGAGGATCATAGAGTGCCTAGAACTTTGGGAGTGCCGTATTGAGTTCATCACTTCTTGAAGGGCTATAATGTTATCCAGAGTACTTCTGCCTAGCAAGAAACTGCTTTGGTGATGGCCAATAATTCTTTGGAGTAAGGTCTAAGTCTAGCCACTAGACACTTGCTTAGGATCTTGTACACCGTGTTCAGTAAGCTAATGGGTCTGAAGTCAAATATACTCTCTGGATTACTGGATTTCAAGATTAAAACCATGTGGGCTTTAGCTATGTCCGGACAGAAATAGCCATCACTTAAAGCCTTGTTGACAAAACTGCACACTTTCTCTTTGACTGTTGGCCAGAACTTTTGATAAAATGTGGGCTGAATTCTATAATTGTGTTGTGTTGTTCCAAAGCAACCAATGGGCGGACAATGGATGGTTGGAGTTGTAAAGTAGATGCTTTCCAAGAAAAGAATTATCCATTTAAATAGTTCAAAGGGAAGGAGGGAACCATGTGTAAAATAAATTATTTATTTATTTTGTATTTAACAATTAAAGGGGGAAAATTTTGGAACTTGGATGAGAGCTGCGTTCCCTTCACAGTCATCCTTGTTATGGGCTGCCAATGAGTTTTGGTTCAACGGACACTTTTTTCCTCTCCTGTTATAATAAATTCGGGTTCGAGTGCCAGTATCTATCAAAAAAAAAATAAAAAATCCTTGTTATGGGCTGGGAACCGCAGTGCAGTTATGGCCCGTGGATCCTATTTGAGGCGGTAAACAAACCTAAGGTCATTGTTTTGTTGTATGGACCTACTTGCGTCTGAGAATTGGGCCTTACCAATTATGGGCTTGGGCTAGGATCAAATTATGATGGTTTATTTGGGAGGGGACGACACATCGTCTCCTCTCCTGTTGTGTGGATGTTTTGACGGCATCGGGTATCGAATGAGAAGCTTTCCAACAGGAGGAGTTCGGGTGTTGCGTGGTAGAATATCAACATCTCAATCTCTCCTCAGCCTCAGGCCGTTCCCTTTCTCCTCTATCCCCACCGCCAAAAACCCTATTATCAATCTCTGTCGTCCAAGAACCCCAGTCACTTTCTGGTCTCCCGCTCCTTTTCTCGCAAATCTCTCTCGCTCCCACTGCTTCTCGATTCCCGCTGCTGCAATGGACGGAGGATCATCCAACGGACTTGTTAGTTTCGCTCTCTCACCCACATCCACTGCCTCTCTCAAGATTCAGAGAGGTGATATCACTCAGTGGTTCGTCGATGGCTCCTCCGATGCCATTGTGTGTCCTCTCTCTCTCTCTCTCTCTCTCTCTGTGACTTGAATTGATATGTTAACTTGTCACTTCAAATTGCCATTTTTGTTGCAATACACATGTAACCTATGCCTTATGAATAGATGATCTACGTCTGCGTTCTATGTTAAACATCAAACTATGGAAAAATGAGTAAAATTGGATATGTAGTTTAGGACGCTCATATGGATCATAAATCAAAATTGGCAACTATTTATTTAAGGTTATTACCCTTGAATCATATCAACCCCTTGATCTTTTACTCACGTATACTGTAACCTTTTAATAGGTTAATCCTGCAAACGAGCGAATGCTAGGAGGTGGTGGTGCAGATGGAGGTGAGGAATTCTTTTTTTTTGGGGGGGGGGGTTTGGGTTTTTTTGTCGTCTATTACAAAATTTGTTGCATTGCTAATCTGTAAGCGTATGTTGGCTTGTTTATGTTCTTCAGCCATACATAAAGCTGCAGGTCCAGAACTTCGAACGGCATGCTATGATGTCCCAGAGGTACGACCTGGAGTTCGTTGCCCCACCGGAGAAGCAAGGATTACTCCGTAAGTTATTCTGCTGTGCCTGTATGCGGTGGTCTTCTATCATACATTTGATTTGGTTATTCTATTAACCTTCTTAAACTCTGCAGAGGATTCAAATTGCCTGCATCCCACATAATTCACACTGTTGGCCCTGTCTATGATACAGATAGTAACCCTGAGGGGTCATTGAGAAGTGCCTACAGGTCTCTAGTCTTGTTTCTTGGCTCTGTTTTCCCCTTCTGTTGCTTTGTTGCCGTAACTGACCTTTTTCTCTCACCCTCTCTGCCTCACTTTTGCTTACAGGAACAGCCTACGTGTAGCTAAAGAGAACAATATTCAGTATATTGCCTTCACTGCCATCTCTTGTGGTGTCTATGGGTAAGTAGATGCAACCAAGCTCTTGAGTTGCTCCTCATTTTGAATACCAATGCCTATGTAGTACAAATTATGTCTATTATAGGTTTCCATATTAAATCTTTCTTTTATAAGAAGGGAAAATAACCCTCAATATGCCACGGTTCCTTTTGTTAGATCAAAGGTGGTTCTTTTTTTTTTTGTCATGGAGTTAATGACTTCTGATGTTGATTCAGTTGAGTGTGTAAAAATTTGGTTGTGAAAGACTTGAAAAATGCTATATTCTTGGTGGCTTTCAACTTGCTCTTCTTTCTCAAAATTGGGTTTTTTTCTTTTCAGCTATCCTTTTGATGAAGCTGCTACAATAGCTGTATCAACCATCAATGAATTTGCCAATGACTTCAAAGAGGTATTGTCTACACATGTTGGTTTCCTGTGAAAGAAGTACCTTGCTGATACACTGTCAGCATTTTACTTGAATAAAAAAGGAAGTATCTTTACTCTGAAAATTGAAATTTCAAGTAGTTGGAGAAACTTCTTTGTTTGCCTTGTTGGCTGGGATTCTTTATTAGTCCTTATGAGAAGCCTAATCAGTAATCACATTTTAATTGGTTATTAGTGAAGCTGATAGAGATCATTTTTGTCTCCGTTTGATGGTCTTTCCAGGTGCATTTTGTTTTGTTCTCAGACGACATATACAACGTTTGGGTAAACAAGGCAAGAGAATTGCTTCAGAATTGAGCAATTCCTATGTGTCATCTCCATTTTGATCCCGGAAGTTCTGGAATGGTACTGCTTTAGTTCTTAATGAATTGTAAGGTTGGTAATGGTTTTGGCTTTGAAGTGTGTGGTGCTGAAGTGCTATTACATCAAATGTATCAACTGTGGCGTTCTACTTGAACTATAACTTCTAAAAGTTCCATTATATAAGATGGATTATAGTTCTATTTGGACATTGTTATCACCATGAGTTTTGTTTGCTATCTTCTAAGAATTCTAGATGCCATGTCCATGTATACAATAAACCCGTGTCCTTGCTTTCCAATTTGTACATCATAAGTTAGGGGCCTTGTTCTGTTTTACTGCCTGGAAGATCAGCAGCCTATTAGCTCTGGTCACTTGTTTGTAAATACTTTATGTTGGACAGAAGATTTGAGAAAAGGTCATCCCTCCCATATATTTGGCACTCAAGGATTGAGTTGGATTTCGGTAGGTGGGATAGGACCCTCTGGGATATGAAGTTTACCGGTTAGAAGGGCCCAAGTTACAAAATATCTTACTGGAAATGATGAAGGGTCAGAAATTCAGTTATGCCATCCTCCTTTGCATAGAACATGCCATGTAATATCAAGTGTAGTAGCAGGTTCTATGATAGATTACAAGTGGTAACAGCTCTTCCATGTGACATCTACAAATTGATCATATTACTCAACAACTTAAACAATAAGAATCCTCAGCATTTCTACAAGAAGATCACATTAATATTTACTAGTAACTATGTATTTTTATCTCCTTCCTTTTGCTTTTCATCTGTATCAAGGCATCTTGAAGACCACAACTTCGAGTGCAACCCCAAACTTCCGACAGTTTCCCTGATAGATGGACGGGATATCAGTGAGCAGGTTCCATACCTCCGACAGAATGCAAGTTTGCAACCCTCATGCCAGGAAATGAGATTTATGTTTCCTTCTCCTTAGACAAACCCCTTGGAAGCCGACTAAAAACATTCTCATCTACTATTTTATAGTGCCTAGAAAACTTTTGGTGGATCAAACCAGCACATCTATCAACTTGTGCTTGATATCTGCTGTACAAGGCAGGGATGGTGATCGATAAAATGGTTCCTGCAATCAAATTGAATCGCATGAGCATGAGAACAAGATCATCAGAGTCAAAAGCTCCTTGAAAGCTGGGCAAAATCCAACTCCACAAAATACGCATCATGGATGGTTGTGGACTGCTCCATTGGAAACGATTGAGGCTCTGCTTTTTGCCACGTAATTTGGTTACCAAGCTAGGGCAACTCACGAGATTAAAATGAAAGAGTTGTTCAATGAAAATAGTAGGACTAAAATGGGAATGAGAGAAATACAGTATGCTGAACGAAGCACAAAACTCTGCGCATGATGCAAAGTACATACCTATGTATGCAAGTGTGAAGAAAGAGAAAAGGCTTCCAATGACAGAGACTATCCACAGACAAACTACCACCTGTCAAAAATAGTTGAATGACCCATTGAAATCAATTGAAAATAATAGCATAAGAAAATACATGTGTCCTCTTTTGTTCTTGAAAGAGTTTTGATGAGAGCGTTCTGCCTTCCATCAAACTCGTGTGAGTGCCACCACACAGGGACCAGGTAAAAAGATATAAGGCCTGGGCAAAGATTTGCTTCACCACAAGCTAGCGGATGAAGGGAGCGATTCCTCCAAAGGAAAAACCATGAACAGGTTCATACATTCAACTGGAGAATCTGCGACTAGCAGCAAATTCCCCATATGTTAACCAACATTATACGCATGAGATTGCTATGTAAATGATCAGTGCAGCTGGTTTGCCATCAAGAATGCCTTTACTTCTTCATGTTCCAGTCCATACACACTACACTAATGTGAAGTCCGTGAGTTAGTGTAGCAGCAGGTTTTCTAATTAAGAAAAGTTTAATTGCCAAATTCTAGTCTCTGGTGGGCCCACACTGGCTTGCCAACACCCGGAGGAAGAAGAGTATCCATCCATTAATGGTGCATTACATTGTTAATCCACTGACCTGGAAGAAAAGTTTAAAGTCCTTGCCAAGGGTGATATCATGAGCCATAAGCAACACATAATTGACTTTAGCTCGAAAAGATGCAGCGGCATTATTAACCAATTCCTCTGACAATTCAAGTTCGGGCACTGTTTCCAATTGTCTGGACAAACAAAAACAGTTATCATGCTTAAAACTGATTACGCCATCTGAGCTTGACAAATAGGTTGAAACAATAGGAGGAAGTTTGGCTCACGTATTTCTATAGGCTGCGTAGCCGGCTCGAATATATTTTGCAGCTATCAAGATCAGCATGAGGTTAGAGCAAATTGACAGGAATGATAAACCTGAACGCTCAAATAGGAACCATGCAGCTGTTGCAACAATTGCAATGCCCAAAGAAATATGGCGCCGCTTCCATAACATAATATCAGCAGCTGAGAGCATTTTGATTAACAAAGTAAAAAGCGTGGTTTACCAAGAAACACTTTCGAAAGATAAGAATGAAGTGAATAAATATTGCAGCATTGGTCATTATTGACCATGTGAGATCTTTTGGGTCCTGGACAATAGAAGCCTAAGACACAAGGATTGGCAGTGCATCCATTCATCCAATGGAAGAGGTGAATGAGGGTAAAGATGCATTGAAGAAAAAAGTATGAGCAGGGATTGGAAATGGCTTCAGCTGATCATGAAAAAGTTAAAAAAAAAAAAAAAAAAAAAAAAAAAAGCTATATGCACAAACAGTGGACCCAAAAAAAAAATCACATGAAAGACACATATCAGACAAGTGGCATAAGAAAAAAGCATGCCAATACTCGCTTTTCAGATATCCACAGGTTAATACAATACATCTACTCCCTCAGCCCCGGCCGGAAAACTGAAAACAGCGCTTTTAGGATGTACTCTTCTGGTCTTTCCAACACAGTTAGCAAAATTACATCCTTACTCACTCCTGCTACTTAAAATCCAGGGAAATTTGAGCCTTTGTTTTTGCTTTTCCCAAGCAAATAATATTAGAAGTCTACAACAAATGAAGCAGTTCCAACGCAGCATAAAAAGGGCATGTCATTTGAACTGTTTAGTCCTACATCAACTAACTTAACCTTCATGACATGACATATAAATCTGATCAAGAGAAAATTGGATTGGGCTTACCCTCCACCTTGGCATGTATGGCGTGACATATAAGGTAACCAGCTAGATGTTAAGGTACAAACCAGGTTCTCTCCTAATTTGACTAAAGAAACCAAATGTAGCATAGTTCATACTTGACACCCACTATAATCAGACTTCTCCTAAAATTACCAATTTGAATTTCTTAAGAGCATAAGGGGCGTTCTCCACATCCATCTAGGTTTTGCAGTTCATCTTCAAAAACCCACTCCAGAGAGACACAGAAACGCACAAACACGCAAAGGGCAAAACTGATTCAAACAGAGAGAGAGAGAGATACCTTTGCCGCCACCCATAGATTCGTGAATAGTCAATTTGCCATCAAATAAGCGGTAAGAAGAGGGAGAGGAGGTGGAGGCGGAGGAAGCGCCGGAGGACATCTCTTTCCTTCCATCTTTATCTTCCACTACGTCGCAGAGATCTTGGGAATTCTCCGTCATATTTCTAATTCTCTGCAATGTACAATTCAATTCCCCGAACAAACCAATCTCAAGTCATTCGGATCCTCGATCAATCACGAAGAGAGAAGAGAAGAGAAGAGAGAGAATGGTCGAGTCAGACTCGACGGTCGTTGCACATGTTCTATTCGATTCTCGCACCCACGAAGACGGCACCTACAAAAACGACGACCGTTTCCGTTTGTGCTTACACGTACCGCATCGTTTTCACGCACTCTTGTTTGCCGCGCTTGCTAAAACGGCAACGTTTCTGACACTTCAGCTCCCCCCCCCCTTTTGCAACTTCACATCGTTATTCCCATCAATATTAATAAAATGGATCAAAATTATTAAAATTTTATGACTTTTATTCAGATGCAAAAAATAGTAAAGTCAAATTCTTGAAAATCTAGTTCAAACTCAATTAAAGTATGCCAAAAGATGAGAATTTTTAAAATTTCCATTAGACAGCTCCTTTTGAAAATATTTAGTTTTGGAAATAAGGAAAAAAATTTCAAACAGTTTTGAATGATTTTCTCTCATAACTAGGAAAAAAGTTTTAAATGATTTTTCATTTATACCTTTCCATTTTTATCATTTCCTTGCTAAATTAATTATAAAAATTTGAAAACAACACCGCTTGCCAAAAATCCATCAAAATCAATCAAAATATTTTCTATATTAATATTTCTAAATTAAAGTGATGTCACCAAAAATTCACTAAAATTTAGAAAATATTTTAATTGACTTTAAATTACTTTTTTAATAATTCCTAATGACATTATGAGACATCACGTATCTCACCAATTATTTTTTTTTCCTTTGCTCAGTAAGTTTGGAAAAAAGACAAAAAAAAAGGCAAAAGCAAAAAAGGAATATTAATTTGAGAATATTAATTTAGAAAATATTTTGATTGATTTTGGTGGATTTTTGGCAAGTAGTGTTGTTTCCAAATTTTATAATTTATTTAGCAAGGAAAGTGATAGAAATGAAAAGATATGTTTGAAAAAGCCAAAAAAAAAAAAAAGAAAAAGAAAAAAAGCAAAAGCAAAAAAAAAGGAATATTAATTTGAGAATATTAATTTGGAAAATATTTTGATTGATTTTCATGGATTTTTGGCAAGTAACCTTGTTACCAAATTTTTAATTTTATTTAGTAAGGAAAGTGATGGAAATGGAAAAATATGAATGAAAAATCATTCATAATTTTTTTCCCTATTTTTAGAAAAAATCATTCAAAATTGTTCAACTTTTCGATTTCTTAGATTCATTTAAAATTTTTTAAAGTCAATTTTTTAAAAATCAAATACAACTCGAAATATTTTAATAATTTTGACCAATTTTATTAATATTTAGGAAAATAATCCCAACTTCACAAATTTAATTCATACATCTTCCATTCTAATCAGGTTTAATAAGTCAGTCATGCTTCTTCTTCAATGGCATTATTGATCTTTCCAATAGTTTAGCATCTTGAAATGAGAGCATGCCTACTACCAAATACAAAAGACAAAAGGAGTTAATTTTATAATGTTGGAGATGGATTTGACTTCACAGATAATAACTCTACTAACTCGAATGGGATGATCTAGCCATCTGATAGTCTTGATCAACGGGACCTACAAAGAACCACTAGAGGATGCTCCGACGAGAGAAACTCTAATATTCAAGTTAAATAACGATTTTCAAAAGGAAGAAATAGGTTGAAAAAGAACTCTGTATGTCTTGTGTGCGATGTGTAAGTCTGGAGAACGTATCTGGCTAATTGGTTTAGTGGTGTTTATCTAGTCTCAGTGTGTGAGAGTCGTGTGCATGCAGGGTGTTGAAACCCTGATTTCCTTTCGGGAGCACCTTGAGATTACAAGAATCATAATGTAAGATTCTCAGAGATTTCAAACTTTTACCTTGAAAATCAATACGTAGAATCCCAGTTCCATTGAAGATCATATCCAACACCTCATCGCCAATTCTGCCTGGTGGGTGCATCATTGAGAAACTCACTTTTTTGTCTTTTCAAAGAGGTAGAAACTATTATGTGGTAATCTTCATGCACAAATAAGTACTTGTTGGTTTGTCAGTCTGTAATGCAAAGAAGACCATGATGAACAGGCACGATCTGCAACTGATGTTAGCAAAGCTTTCTCTAGTCTCCTACTTATTCTCGCCCTACCAGAGGGACTATGTGCTTCATGAAAGATGAATCACAGAGAAAAGTGATTGGCCCACCACCTGACAACCCAAACTCCTCCCAGACAACTCAAACAGCTTGATGAAGATGGAGTTGTTAGGATGTGACGAGGAATTTCAAAGCGCCTTCCATCAATACTGTAAACAACAAAACGGCCCTTGTGAGCCACATCCACGCCAGTATTCCTTCTGTAAGAAATTCTTCTTCTTTTTTTCCTGATGAATGCTGTCGTCTGTGCCATCCATGCTGGTGTGATGAGCTTCTTTAGACTGACCATACTGTCTTTCTTTCAAAAAAAAAAAAATCAATTAAGTGGTCTGAGGTCAAGAAAAAGATCTAGGTCTTCTACCTCTTGATTCAAGATGTGTTGGTTTTTGCCTCGGTGTTGGTATTGGTAGAACGACAATCGCTATCTATACCGAAAAATAAAAATGCAGAACTATGTCTGAAAATGAAAGAATCCCTGAAAGGGACAAATAATGTCTTAGACAATTCAGTCAGTTTAGGAATCCCAGAGGACTGAACAAGGAAAAACTAAGCTAGACTTGTGAGATTTACAAGAAAAGGAAGCTGCACAAAATAGAACCTAGCTGGCAGTGAATCTAATAATCAAAGCCTCCAAAATGACCCACATAGCAAAATAAGCATGTGCCAAGTGCCATATGTATACTTTAAAAGGAGAACATTGGTGGTTTCCCAATAATGTGTGATTTAAGCAAGTATTTTGACAAGCACACATTGCTGTTAAGATGCTTCCATCCCTTACATAGAAAAATTGAACTTTTGTCTTTGTACCAGTAGATAAATTCAATATACTTTGCAATTTACGTAAGAACTGGTGTCTTTTTATCCTTGTAATCTTAAATTTTATGAATCCGCTATCCACTCCAAAAGCGCAAACAGCAAGGGACAAGGACCCTTGTCTGTGAAAAAATAGTATGTCCAATATAGGATGAAAAAAAAAATCCAAGAATCTCTATATTTTGGTTATCAAAATCAAATTGAATGAAATGAAAAACTGCATATCTAAAATGGTGTATTTCTATCAATGCTTGCAAAAACTCAATCCAAATCTAATAATCACATGGTTTCACGTTTGTCACCGATGATCTCATGTTAATGCTAAGTGGTCATCAAGACAGGTGGTAATTGATCTCATGCTTATGCTTTAAAATTAGCTGCAGTCTTGCATAATTAGGATCATGGGTCTTTTCTCTAACGAAGTAAGATCACATCGACATTTGAATTGAATGGTAAAGGAAGAACATGCGAACCATGTAAAGTTTATTAAATTTCAGAAAAAAATAAAATGCAAAACTAGGTTGGAAAGTTGCCAGAATTCCACAGGGAGAGAGAGAGAGAGAGAGAGAGAGAGAGAGAGAGAGAGAGAGAGAGAGAGAGAGAGAAATTATGTCCTAGGCCTTGCGATCAACTCACAGAAATGAAGCTAGATTGGATGAGATTAACAAGAAAAAAGAAGCTTTCTGATGGAAGCTTAGTATCAAGCACACAAGACAAACAAGAACCTTGGACAAGAAACGAAATTTATTCTCATCAAGGTAGCACAAAAATGTGCATTTGGGGATTTGTGATGTGATCAAAATTACCATGGCTTTGTGTCCGTCATGTTTCTCCCACCCCTTGTGGTGCCCCCCACAAGGAAAAGATACTTCATGAAAACTGTCACTTCCCCACCCTCGAGTCGAGCACGCAATAATTACCGCGTTATCTCGACATATGAACAGAATTTCCTCATATATTGGGATAACGCAAGGCATTTAACCTATTCAATTCTATTTTTAAAATAATTTAATATCATCCAATGACCAAATCTATCCATCTAATCTCAAATGACATACATGAGACCAATCCGACCATTACAACTCCAATGCATGCACTAAGCTAACACGGCCAACAAATAATTCTCAATAATATTTCCACCAATTCAAAATATTCCTAAAATTTATCAATAAAGTCCAAATGTCCCATATAAAAAATAAGTTTTTGCAAATAGTAAAATTTAAGTAAAATTTACTAAGTCCCAATTGTCCAAGTGAGGGTTTCATTAATATTTGCCCAATAAAAAGAAAATAAAGTAAGTATTAATCAAATGCAAACCAAATAAATGCAAACCAAATAAAAATATGAAAGTCTCATTCCATAAATTTTACTATATTAATCACAAAAATAAGATCATATATCATCGATACCTATCAAAATTTGACAAAATGTTTCTTCAATTGCTTTAAAATAAGGCATTCCGTCTAAATTTTCTCTGAAAAATATGAAAGAGATGAGTGAGTATTATAACTACTTGGTGAGTGGAGTGCAATGAGATAATTATGAAATAAATGAAAGGTAAATGTAGGGGAGTCAAAAACATATATCATAAACTACTCCAATTTTATATGAAATAGTTTCAGCAAATCACAATACTTTCAATTAAACAAGCATCCATAAATTTCAAACTTTTTAAAATCACAGGGACTCCTTACAGAAATCTCTCCCACCTAAGGTTTGGTTGAACTCGGGTGGAAACCTATCAAGGGTTTTTGATTTATTTTTTTCACAACATTAGTTTTTCCCTTCCTTGAGGTTGACTTCTACCTTACCGGGATGCGATCTGGATAGTCTGATGTCTGCAGAGAGAGTTACGTCTTACTCCCACACTTATAACCCTAACCACGTTACCCCGTCAGGTCACTTCATAAAAGGAATGACTATAACCATTACACTCATGCACCATCATTTCACAATCGTTCAAATCACAATTAACGTGCCAAGATTTTAATAAATAGTTACCAAAATATATTTTTTAGCATTCATGAATCGACTATCCAATAACACATAGCATAAGTTTATTTATAAAAACAATGGATACATTTATAATTCAATTTCCATTTTAAACATCCCACAATCACAAAATTTACATAAAATCATTTATAAAAGAATTTAAAACGATTTTTGCTCATTTACAGCACAACAAACCATTCACTTACCTTTTGGGAGGGTTGGCACTCCCAATCCATAACTCAATCTAAGGTAAGTTCCTCCTAATACTTCAATTGTTTCAACCTAAGATAACAAACACAATTTCATCACTTAAAAAGGTCAATATTAGGGTTAACTAAATTTTTCCTCAATTGTCTCATAATCTAAATTTTTCTACACAACAATATTTTAGAAAAACTAACATATCTTGGCCTACAAAACTTAGATTGAGATAATTCTAATTGCTACTTAAATTTAAGACATAAGACTATAACCTTTGTGTTTATAGCTAGACTCACACAAAATTACCCAAGTCTATAAATGTTAGTCCTAAATTCAAGACCATATTTACGCAGTCACTGAAGAATTGTCATAACATTTACTATACATATCGGATTTAAGTAATTCAAATCTAAAATTAAAGATAAGACATAAATTTACAACTTTTCTATTTAGGGGTTTGCCAAATTTTGCCTAGAATGCTGTTCAAATTCACAGTGAAATTCATAGGCAGAACATGGACAGAACAGAGTGTTTCTCGAAAATAGGTATTTTTGAAAAATTACCAAAAATCCAATATTAAACGAAATGTCTACTACATATGTCATTTTGAAGCTTAAGAAGTCTAATTTCATAAGAAGAAAATCTCATTTAATTTGCCTGCATGTAGAAAAAGTTATAATGGAAAGATCCTAGCATGCACAAGTTGTCTCCTTTGCAGAAAAATCAAGATTTCAACTAGAATTCACTTTTCACCATTATTCTAATTTCATATCATTAATCCATGCTTTGTTTACATAATTACACAATTTTTCATTCATCCCAAACCCTAAACCCTATATTTTAATACCCTAAGTCTAGATTCCTCAAATTTAATCTCTTAATTCTCAACAAGAATTTCAATCTATTAACGAGGAAATTAAAACCATATTTAAGAGGAAGAAATTTTCTCAATTTTGTGGTTAAATCATGCCTTAGATGTTCATTCACGAAAACCCCAATTTCTCCCTTTTTGAATCAAGTCCTAAATTTTCTCTAAATCCATCTTTGTCTAAGAATTTGATTGAGATTTTGGAAATTTCACTGAGTGGGTTAGTTAATTTCAAAGGAGATTGAGAGAGGGAGGGAGTTGTGAGAGTGAGAAGGAGAGGGGAGAGAGAGAGATGGGAGAAGGCGAGAGAGGGAGAGAGATAGAGAGCAAGCTCGCCGGTGATTATGGCATTATCCAACAACGAGAATGTGTTTGATGTTGGATTATGGTGGTGCAAGGACAGAAGCAGAGGACTAGAGAAGATAGTGAATGAGTGAGAGGGAGAGAGAGAACGTAAGAAGGAGAAAGTGGAAGAATACGTGGGTAGGCCCTTCTCTTCTTCTTCTTTTTCTTTTTCTCTTTTTTTTTTTTGACCTTGTTTGTCTCGATGCTACAAAAACTATGGTACCACAGTACTACTTTTGCCCTTTGCTGTTACACCTTGGTCCTTTCTTAGTATACAAGCGTCATTTACACTGATCTAATGTGTACACCACACTCCAAATGGAGTGAAAGTAAAATCTTCAACTCTGCTTTCCACCTTGGCCCATTTGAATCATTGTTACTGGCTGAAAGAAAAAATGGTTGATTATGCATTTAGTAACCAAACTCAAATGTCTCGAGTGCAGCTTCTTTTCTTGCACCTGGCGATAGTACCACCAACTGCAACCATTTCAATACAAAACATAGATCGTTTTATATTACTAGTTTACATATGGTAACTAATGACCCAAAAATCATGCCCCACGTTTTTGGGGTATAAGTTAACATGTTGCTTCTGATGTATGAACTTTCCAATTCAGTCGTTCACGTTAACCCAATGACCCCAAATCGTCTATCAGGCAACAGTCATTTTACAGTATGCTGTTGTACGCACCTTTTGCATAGCCACTCCTCACAAATGTGCCTTGTGTTCACAATACTATATGTGACGACCCGTTATCCAAGCGTCGTACCCTCTAGCAGAAAAGAGACAAATATGCAAATGTGGAAGCGATCAATACAATCAAACTGCAATGTCTGGACTCACGACAGTCACACTCCCCATGTGTGATAACACGGAAAGAGATTAAGGTTAAAAGAAAATCAATTAAGTATTCTTTTAAAAAAAAAATTCAGCAGAGTCCCCCCTATTTAGTGATCATTTAGCCACCTGGGATCAAGTGAAAACCTGATAAGCTAACATAACACCTCTATGATCAATCCAGCTGGCATCAATGGCCCTCCCGGCCGCCCAATACAACATCCATAATTTATATAAAGACTTTAGCCACAAAACTATAGATAAGATTCCTATTTACCAAACCATATGTCCATACATGCTACATGACTTAGACTATTCAAAAGATCACAATATATATATATATATACATGCCTCAAACAGGATACAATGGTCGAAGCTGAGTAGGGATCTAAATCCATCAACTCAAGTGTCTCTACCCTGGGCTTCCCTCTCGTCTCCCAGTTCACCTGAAAATAAGGATACTGGGGTCAGCATAAGCTGAGCAACTACCTAGGGAACCAATAGCATGCATGACAAGGAAGTAAGTACCAAGATATCATCATCATACCACAATGTAAATGCAACAAATTGTACAAGAGGTGTATATCGATATTAGCATTCTTGAGAAAATAATATGATTGTCACATAAAAAGCCATCAATTTTGCCTGTATTCATTATTTCCATTAACTTAATAATTAAATAAAAGAATAGAACGTCGAATCAACCTAGTGTATAAGGGTCCGGAAGAGTAAGCCAAACTTTGGTATCCCTAAATGAATCTAAATTTCTTTTGGGTTAGACGCCTCAAACACTTTTCTTGATTCTAATTCTACCCTCGTAGGGAGAAGAGATATAACCATAGTTTCTCAAGTTTTGCCCATAGGTTTTGCACAAGCTTTTGAACTTAATATGTCATCCATATTCCTCAAGTTTCGCCCGCAGGTTCGCACAAACTTTCAGAGAAATTTCTATATCATCACTTTCTCATTATGTTCCTCATAAGGTAATCATTACGATTTACATTACCATTTATCATAGGAATTTTACAAAATCCATTTCCAAACATCACAATTGCATAGTTCATATAGTTAGCTAACTCTTAATGCACCTATGAGTTATTTCCATGAATTTTTGATGCACAACAAGAATCAATAATACTATCATATCTCGAGCTATAATACCTGAATTGAGATGAATCAAATTGCCACATATACACACTTAAGACTTAGGGCTACAACTTTGATGCTCACAGCTAAATTCAATTCCAACTACACAAGGAAAGCCAAATCAAACCATGTTGCAGCTCACAGTCTACAATACTACTTGTGCAGTCACAAAAAAATGATCATAACAACTTCTGTACATATCGGATTGAGGTAATTCCAATGGTCATTTAAAGATAAGACATAGGCTACAAGTTCTATGTTCGAAATTTAGCCTAATTCAGCGTAGAAAGCAATAAAAATCGCAATGAAGTTCAGAGAAGAAACAGAACAGAAAACAAGATAGCTTTATGCATTGAACGGGCCACTTTGAAAATTCGTCAAAACTTCATTTCTTCATGAAATTCTTCGGATTATATCTCATATCAAAGCTATGGGAGTCTACTTTCTCCAAGAGAAAACGTCATTCAATTTGCAATTGTGCAGAAAAAGATATGAATTAAATAACAGAGCATGCTCATGAAAACAGAACTGTAATACCGAAAACCCAGTGTCAGACATTTTTGTAAACATTTCTATAATAAAATAGAAAATTTTCAATTTATATTGATTTTCGATTTTGGGGTATTAATTTTAAAATTTTTGGTATATTTTAAGTTATCGTGTTCAATAATCGTAATAAATTCCATTTTTATGAAAAATTTAAATTTTAGTGAAAAATGATTGTGAGTATATATATATATATATATATATATATATATATATATATATATATATATATATATATATATATATATATATATATATATATATAATTTATTTATTTGAATATATATATATAAAAGGAGGAGAGAGTAGATGCTGCGTTTTGGAGTGAAACACAGCACCTCCTCCATTTCAATTAGGGTTAGAAAACCCTAATTGATTTTCTCTCCCTCTCTCTTCCTCTCCTTCGTTCGACCAAAGTTCTCTCCCTCTCCTTCACACTCTCTGTCGCCCTCTCTGCCCTCACCACCGCACACGGCCGCCACCATCGTTCTGTCTCTCTCTCATCTCTGTTTCTCTATCTCTCTCTACCTCGCTCTCTGTTTCCCTCTCTTAGTTCTCTCTCGATCTCTCTCTCAGTTTCACTCTTCCTCTCTGTTCTCCCTTCGATTGATCTCTCTCTCACCCGTCTTTCTTTCTCTCTCTCTCTTCCTCTCTCTCTATTTCCCTCAGCTCTGTCTTTTTCCCGTGCAAATAGAGAGCTTTCGCTCTCTTCCTCTTCCCTTCGCATGCGACAACTTTCTTTTCTTTCCCCCTGTTCGCTTGTGCGTACTACTCTCTGCAAGCACCACCCTTCTGCAGTCCTTGCAGAAGCCCTAAGCTAGCAATACAACAGAGCTTTGAAAACCCTAGGTCGTGATTCCTCTACTGCGTAGGTAATGGTGAGTTCCTGACTGATAGTTCTAGGGTTCCGATTTTTTTTCTAGGTAATTGAACTAAATTATTGAACTTTGCTTCATATTGGAAGCATTGCAGGTCCCAGAATGAGCTGAATGGCGCACGGAAGATAGCTCTGCGAACTGTGAGAACCCTAGGTGAGAGATTTCTAGTCCATTCGATTAATTGACTGAATTTAGAGTAAATTTAGAATAAGAAGTCTCGCATATGTTAGAATGTATGTTAGATTCGATTAGAATGCATTTTTGATATCTTATATGTAATTATTAAGGTTAACTATAGGATATTATATGAATTAGACAGTTTGATACGTAGGGAGCATGCTAAGGGATGATAGAATCATGTTGGGTTGAATAGAGTAGTTTCCTCAAAGTTTAAACCGAAATATGCATGAAAAGTGTTAATAGCTATCTGAAATTAGAAGAAAATCGGGAAATATTGGGACTTAAAGTTCGTTAGAGATGTAAATGATCTTCGGATGATAAAATCAGAATTTAGAAATTTTGGATATGAAATTAAGGGTATATTAAATTAGAAAAATATGAAAAACCTTTTTATAGAATTTTATTTGATTATAATTGCGATGTTTGATTAGGTTAATCGTTTGAGGACTTAAAGAGGGGTCTATTCGGATTTGATTGATAATTAGAGTGAATACCCTCTCTAGAGGTGAGTAGATGGTTCATTGTGTTCATAAATGAGTAACATGTTTTAAAATTGTTTGTAAATGATTTTAAAACATTTTTATATGTTTTATATAAATTGTTTTGTGATTGTGGGCTGTCTGAACTGAATTGTAAAATATGAATGCATCCATTGTGTTTAAGAATGCTTTTGTGCCATGTGTTATTTGATATTGCTCTGTGAATTGCTTTGGCATGAGTTGGTATGAGATTATTGATTATTTGTTGGAAATCATGGCACATTGTTTGTTAAATTGATTGATTGAGAAATGAAAGGGTGCTGGATTGTTAATGGCTATAGTCATTTCTCCCACGGAGTGACCCGACAGGGTGGCGTGGTTGAGGGTTGAATGATATTTAGCGAGAAAGACAGACGTGTCTCCCTCTGCTGTTTGTCGGGCTATATCTGGACGGATGATATTTAGCGAAAGAGACAGACGTGTCTCCCTCTGCTGTAGGTCGGGCTATATCTGGATGCACCCCGGTGAGGCACGACCCAACGCCAAGAAAGGGGATATGTTTTAAAACATTGGATAGAAAAACCCCTTGGTGGACTTTCGTCTGGGTTCGGCCACCCTAAGTCGGAAGTATTTTTGATGGGACCCCAGGATTTTCTGAAAAGATGATTGATATAAATGCATATTTTGTAAATTGTGATTTATTGAAATGTTTTATGCATATGAACTACTATTTATGAGATATGCTTTGATTGTCTCACATTCACCCCTTGTTTATGAACACAATCGCATCATTGCACTCCACTCACTGAGTATTCCCTAATACTCACCCCTTTCTCTACATTTTTCAGAGGATTCTTAGTCGAGGATTGGATATTGAAGCTTACGAAGTATTTTTGCGGATTGTATAGGTATTTGGCAAATGCAGGATTTTTAGAGATTCATAGTTCTCAAAACCATGGAAAGGGAAGTCTGTACATCCCATGTCGTGCGGATTTTATTGATACTGGCTGAGTTTTTGGCAAGTATTAGTAAAATCTAATGATTTTTTATTTGTGCTTTATTATTTTGATTGATCTATTTTGGGAAACTGTTTTATCTGTACTGGGATATTTGGATTGTAAATTTTAAACTTCGTTACTTTCTTTTTGATTTGTGAAATTCTGTATATCTCATATCGTTGGGATTTTACTGATGTTAACTTGATTGTTTCAGACAAATATTAGTAAAATCCTATAACTATGATTTGGGACTTCTTGTATTTTAAATGCTTTACTTGTATTGGTTTGCTGGGATGGCTACATCGCATGCGTGCATGTACAGGAGCCCCTTCCCCGATTGTGTCAATGCATGCTTGTGTGTACAAGGAATGGACCGGAGGAGTCCTTTGTATGTGTATTGTTACATGCTTTTCATATTTGTGATGAATTGTGTACTGGAGATCTGGATATTTAGGAATGTAGCCTTACGGAGTCCCGGTATATGGGGAGGTTCTGTCCGTGTATCGAGACAACGTGGTGGTTGTTGCATGTTCGATCTGAGGATCGGGGCGTGACAAGAACAGAATTCTACAGTAATCAAGTTATTTTGAAAATTCACCAAAAATTCAATACTGAACAAAACTATGCGAATTATATACAATTTTAAAGCTACAGGAGTCTAGTTTCATTATAAGAAATTTTACTCAATTTGCTATTGTGCAGAAAAAGTTATGGACTAAAAACTGAGGCATGATCAAAATCTTCAGCATACCAGATGTCTAGGGTTTTATTCAAGGATGTGATTCTTCTTTCCCCTAATTCATTTCAGCTGTGCTCCAACTATACAAATACATACAAAAACATATTCTACAAAAGGATTAAGTATCAATTTAATAAACACATACAAGGTACTTGCCTTTCTAAGTTTCAAAATAAACTTTACTCTCGTATATGCCTCTTCCTTCAATACCATAACTTTCCATGTGATTTCAGTTTGTTCCACCCTTGTTTTTCAGCTTTTCTACACTTCTTTATGCTAGGGACTGTATGTATGTAGATGGAGGTAGGTTATTTCAATCCCAAATGGTTGTTTCCATGGAGTTTGGGGGTGATTTTTGGAGAAAAAAGTTGGAATCTGAAAATTGTCTTTTTGTGAAAGAAGAAATGTGTGTTTTCTAGTTTCTCTCTCTCTCTCTCTCTCTCTCTGTAACACCGAACACGTCTGGATTTTTGATATGTATTCTGATTGGCTTATTTAAATTTTTATATATTTTGTAGAATGGAGGAAAAATAGTTAAAGTTAATATAAGTGTAAATTTCTACTCTTTGAGTCGTCCGGGAAACCCTTGTAGATACTTGACCGATAGCTTCTTTATTTTAAAGTTTCTGATTGGTAAGACTATCAGTTAATTGAGTGTTCGGTGATCAGCGTCTGGTGGGATTTGACTTTTGTAAGGAAAGTTACCCAATCGGTGAGCTGTTAGTGTATAGTGAACAAATTCTTCAAATTTTGATTTTTCTGATTGGTAGTCGATAGTCACCGTTGCTTAGTGATTTACTATCCTCTCGGTGTAAAGTAAAGTTACAGAATTGTTTGTCTGTTGTGGAATTGAGTTAACAAGTCATTTTTCATAATTTTTATAATTTTATATATACCTATCGGTACATCAAATATTTTTATACCGTTCGGTATATTATATTTTACTTACATCTTTGATGGCAAATTTTTGTACCAATCGGTAAATGTCAAATTTTGCAAAACTCATCGATAGTCATATTAAAATAGTTATTCGGTACTGGCACCGTAAATCCCATCGGTATTGTGTTAATGGATCGACAGGCATTTAACTTTACTTTCCAATATGTTATCGTTTGTTCACACACTATCAGTAATCATCTTATTAAATTTTCACATATTTCATCGGTACTGAACGATAGCGCCATTTTCTCCATTTTTCCAATTCCGTCGGTTATCTTAGACAACATTTGAAAATTTTACTTTTTATTTATTTTATTTTTGATATTGGTCTCGTTCTAACAATATTTTTAGTATTGATTTTGAAATATCCGATCGATGACCCCACTTTGGGTATTTAAACCTTCCGATCGGTAAATATTATTCCCATCGGTAAATGTACATGTTTAGACAAATTCTTCCATCGGTTATTTTCATTCTCCCGAACGCATATCTTGATCGACTCCATGGGCGCTGCTCCTCATCGGTTCTCCTTTCATTGGTCATGTTGGTTTGAAAATTTCATCAAATTCCTCCAACGTTTTGCACCAATGGAAAATCGATCTCATAACTTGGGCCATCCAAAAAATATAATTACCACCAAGCCATCCAAAGCTTCTAATGATAAATTACTTCATTTATTATATAAATTTCAAATATTAATATTTGTAAATTCATTTACATAGATGACAATCCCAATTTCGATTTCCTCTATCCATCGGTAAACACATTGTCCACAGCCGGACCCAACTTCCAGCACTTAACTTATAGTCTTAACTCTTCCCAAACTCCAAGAGAACATAATTGGACAATTATGTAATTTAGAAATAAACAATGACCATTTAGAAAATGTGGGGAAATAGGTTGAGAATAAGAGAACAGAAGTGGAGTGAGATTCCAGAAGGTTCACGTAACCCAACTTCATTTTTCTCTCTAAACCATTTTCTCTTCTCTCCCTAAACTCCATTGATCCATTAACAGACCCAAAATTTAAGGCTCCAAATTTCTCATCTAGCCCTTCAAAGTTAGATTCTAATCTTGATTTTGGAAGAATCTAAAAATGTAGAGTTGTCACAGAAAAGGGCCGATTTTCTAAGGTTTGGTCTAATCTGAACGGAGGAGGGTTTCTTGGAGATAGAAACTAAGGTATTTTTATTTTTATATCCCCTCTTTTAGTTTATTCGTTTAGAAGTTCACTTGGATTTGGAAAATACTTAGTCACCGATAATGAGAGGAAAACTGGGGTTGAATGATTGGGGTCTCTGGGTTTCATTTGGAAAATAAATATTAATATTTTTATTTCTTGAAAAATGTCTCTTAGGAGCCGAACGAACTGATCGTGGCAAGACTATTGCTATTAAGAAATCTGGGAGTGACTACCCTCTCGAACACTGTGAGTGGACGGACTACTGTGCTTGAATGAGAAAAATGATTTTTATAAATTCTTTTGTAAATGATTTTTAAATGATTTCTAAAATTATTTGTGTTTGTGGGATGTCCTAAAAATGTGAGTTGAATTCATTCGCATCCACTGCATTTGTGATTAAATACGTGCCACTGTTGCTGGAAATTTGCATTTATGAATATTATGTTATGGTTTGGTAACCATTTGCTGAATTTGTAGCATACCGAAAATATTTGGATGTTTGTGAAATGGAGGTGCTGGTGATGGTAAATGACTATAGTCATTCCCCCCATAGAACGACCCGACGGGGTGACGTGGTAAAGGGGTTTGTTTGGCAAGGGAGGTAGACGCGGCCTGTTGCGTCCCCGTTGTACTATCCAGATAGCACCCCGGTGAGGTACGAGTCAACGCCAAGGAATGGGGAATTAGTGTTTTGAAAAGGAAATAATCGAAAACCCCTTGGCGAACTTCCATCCACGTTCGGCCAAACATTGGGCAGGAGTGTTTTCTTTAAGGAGACCCCATGATTTTGAAAAATATGAAATTGTGGATATATTTCTTTTATTGAGATCTGAATTCGATGCTACCTATGAATTGTTTGCTAGAGACTATGACTTTAACATTCCCACACTCACCACTCATTTACTGTCACAACATGCCATTGCACTTCACTCACTAGATATTCTCATACTCACCTCTCTCTCTCCATTTTTACAGAGAAAGGTTAGCTGTTTCCCGAAGTCGTTTAGAGCCAGACTTATTGGGAAGACTTTTGTCAGAGACTCCTTTTGATATAGATCTTACTATTGTTATTGGGGTATTGATAGATTGACCCATGAAGGGCATTTTGTATATAAAAAAAAATCGATTTGAATATTTTTTTGAAACTCTATATTTCAACTATCATTTGGATTTGGTTATGTATAAATTTCTATTGGGAACCCTAAATTTTCTTTTTATAAAATTTTCTTGGAAACTATTGCTGATTTTGATTTCTATCTCTAAAGAGAAAATTGTGTTCTGGTTGGTTGATGATAATTGATGGTCGTGATGACCTATGGTTTTATTTAGTATTCTGAATGTCTTGCGATGCCTTCGAGCAGAGGGTGAGATTCACACGTGTTCAAGATAGTGCAGCGGTTGTCGCGTACTTGGACCTGCGGGTCGGGGCGTAACACACACACTCTCTCTCTCTCGCTTTACTAAAGTGAGGTGTGGCCCCTACCAAATACAAGTGGTAGTAAAGAAATAAAACATGTGTATTGTTTTTATTAATGTGGGACCCACATCAAAACCCTAGTTTGATTTTTTTTACCCACACTAAACCTTACTTAAATTTTCTTAAAGGTTTATTCCAACAATTCTCTAATATATCATACCAATCTATACCTATTTTTAGTCTACACAATCTATAGTTAAGACCACAACAAGTGAAACTCACATTCACACATAAAAATTTATGAATTTAATTCAGTGAAATATAAATAATTTAAATATATGTAGCAAAAATAAGAAAAATGTACGTACAAAAGTATGACTTAATAATTTCTCAGAAATGTTACCTTACACTAACAACCCGGGAACTTTAGACCAAATTAGTCGGTCCTTCCTGAATTTTGTTACTTTGACTTTAAAATAAGATTGAACATGCCTTTGACACCATTGTGGCTGAGTCACTGTATCTCAAAGATCTGTATCTTTTGACACCTTTGCAGATGGATACATTAATGAATAATTAAAAGAAATTCTCTTATTTCTGTCTCTCTCCAAAATGAGAAATGTTGCTACTTAGACGGCAAAGAACTGACTAGATGTTCTATACCAGCAGACTGTTAAAAGTACACGATCAATGAAGTTCTTAATCATAACATGGCAACATGAAAGGGCCATTGGTTGGCCACCTAAGTTTGGTGCTCAATACATTTTGAACATCTCTATTAGTCCTTGACACAAGGAATCTCCTATAAGTACTCTAGAAGAATTGGCCATTATTGCCCCCGTGTATTGTAAACCAAATAAATAGATAAATAAATAAATAAATAAAGAGAACAAAACCAAAGCGACATTGGTGAGGCTAACAAGTGCAAGAATTGTTGCCAGCTTCTTGTCCCTTTTATATCACTGAGTAAGGAGCCATATTCAACCCAGAGCCCTTATAGAGTATATCAAGTTGACGCAATCGTTATGAGTCCTTTTATCAAGTTGAACCATATTCAACATATTATTATCGCCAATGATGCCTCCGTTAGAAGTCCTTTTATGATGTTTAGCCATTATCTCAAAAAAGCAAATCCATTTCTTGTTATTCACAAGCTACACATTTCTGCAGACAATGAATTCCACGAGTCTTTGTGGATGAAAGAGACAAAGGTAAGCTGACGGGAAACACAAGGAAAAGAAAAAAAACAAAGAAATTGTCTGAAGTCAGTTCCATCTCTACTTTAACATATGTGATTACGGCTACTTCTTGCTTGTATGAGAACCCAAGTATTGGTTAAGAGGAATAAAGTTTGGCAAGTGTAGAGAATAGGCTATGGTTGTGGAGTTGGTTCAAGGCAACAGAAAGTTTCGACAGTGTAATAAAAGCTTGGACTCATTCCTAAATCAAGAAATCCTAGTTCACCCCAATGCATCAGACCTTTTGAGACCTCTTTTCTTTATAAAGTACCTCAAATACCTAAATACCCATACCCTTAATGTTTGAAATTTTCTATAAAATCCACTATTTTCAAACACCTTATGTAAATAAACATCTCAAAAGTAGTGGTAGACTCTACGCCCACAAAAAAAAAAAAAAAAAACAACAACTTGTTATTCCAAGCATTTCATGTGATTATCTCAAGAATAGTGGTGGGTCCCACTAGAAAAAAATGTTACCCCAAAAAAAAAAAAAAAAAAAAAATGCTATTCCACCTCTGGATACACTCTTCACCACCTCCACCCTCTTCTTCACTTTTTCCTCTCCTCCATAGCCAAAACTCCATCAAGCTCACTCAAACACAAGGAAAGTTTTAAATCCTTGCAAGTGTTTGGGAAGCCCTTATACATTCATTTAACCGGTCATTATTTGGTAATTTGCAGCTAAACATCATATAATTTTTTACCAAGGACAAGTAAAATTGATGATTGAACTTATTTTATGTCACGTCCTGACCTACAGATCCAAACACGTGACAACCGTCACGTGATCTAAAAGTACGTGTAATTATCAACACGTATCTCAAAATCCCGCAAGATTATGATAATATTTTTTCTAATAAAGAAAACTCAGTTTGCACAATATTTTAAAACAAAAAATATAATAAACAAAAAGTTATTCAACATTTCAAAATATATCTTTCAAAACATAATTTTTTTTTTAGAATAACATAAAAAAAATATACTACATAATGAGTTTTCAAAAGTTTCCTTCATGGGTCCGTCTACATGCCACAAAATCCTTATCAAAAAGGACCAATACCACCGTCAGTCCCGGATAGCTTCTCTTCGGGTGGATTTAGCTACCGATGAGATAATCATGTTTCTACACTTCCTTTGAAAATGGATAAGAGAACCGTTGAGTATAGGAATATCCAGTGAGTGGAATGCAATGGTATAGTTGTGCAAGTGAGTGAGTGATGAGTGTGAAAATGTTAAACAATAATTCTCAAAACATATTTATATTCCAGTGAAACATCAAACAGTTATTCAAACATTTACATCAAAAGCCATGATTTTTCCATAACACAATATATACTTTTCCAACATATGGGGTTTGCCTCAAAATCTCTCAATCGATAGCTTAGCACGGACCATCCGATGGAACCGCTAAGGGGTTTTCATTTCCAACTGTTATATAACATTAACTCCGACTTTGACATTGGCACATGGCTTTTTTGGAGGTGCAACCGAATAATCTCGAAATGGACTTGGGGGCATATCTCTACCGCCGCCTACCCCCTCAAATCTATCAAACTCTCCACGCCGCCCCCTCGAATCGGTCCGTGGAAGCTTAAAACACTCGACCGGTTATCTCATAACTGGGTGCTCTCATCCCACACATGCACCATGGGGGCTCAGCCTCATGCCTCAAAGCAATATGCAAACCATTTTGCAAATATCACAGCATGTGTCATAAAAATCAACATCTAGTAAACGATATCCGTAGAAAAATTCATCATGTCTAAAAAATATACAAACAAATGCACAAATCTCATGGCTCAAACAAAACATTTTTTAGGAACACTCTGCAATCACAAAATATTTTATAAAATCAAATTAAGAAAATCATTTTATTAAAATCATGAAAAATATTTCTCATTCATAACACAATAAACCGTCCACTCACAGTTCGTAGGGAGGGTAGTCACTCCTAGTTCTATCCACAACAAAGGTCCTGTCCTGATCTGCTTCTCCAGACCCTATGAGATATAATCACATAATCAAAATTTATCATTATCGATCATCTCACGTCAATCTAAGAATCCTAACATTCAAAACCAAATTTTTATCTCACTTCCGTTGGTTTAAAATCCTCCAAATCTAAACGATTAGAGAGCTAAATATAGTAAAACTTGAGTCAGAAAAATTATATTACCTTGATTCGTCTCCAAAGATCCTTTTAGCTTGGGTTACACTAAAACCCTTAATTTTTCTTTCTTTGTGACAACACTAAACTCTTAGACTTTCCTCAAGATTTTAAGACATATCTAACTTTGAAGAGTTCATGAGTAGTTGGGGGCCTTTATTCTGCACTTGTGGTGATGGATTGATTAGATTTTGGAAAAAGAGAGAAAAGAGAGAAGAAAAGAGAGGAGAATACTCTAGAGAGAAATGAGAAGTGCCCTTTTCGTAGGTTCAAGAATCTCATACTCATTTTATTCTCAAATAAATTTTCAATAATTATTTAGTGGTCCTCTTATATCTATAAATTGCATAAATGCCCAATATGTCTCCTTGGGTTAATAAAATAATCACCCGAATGAATATAAGTGTTTGAAGTTGTATTCTACTAAGATGGTGGTGGTTTGCCGATGGGTAAGAATAATTGAAGTAAAAGTATACTATATGAAAAATAAGTTAGAAATGTGAATGATTTAGAATATTTAGAAATATATAATATATTATAAATTTAACATATTATAAATGAAAGGTTTAAGTGGTTTGATGGTAATATAATCTTTTTAGATGTCTAAAGTCATGGGTTTAATTCTCAACAATAGCAAGCAATGGTCTTCGACGAATTTGCAAAGGAAGGAACCGATGAGTGTTGACAAATTTACAAGAACAATGAGTGTTAATTTGTAATAAGTGTGTGTGTACCGAAGAGGCAATTAGACATCTCAATTCAAGTGTGAACAGTGCTGAATGAAGTACACCGATAAATAAATTTCAGATATCCACCAACAGAACGATACTGAAGAATCTCTCAAAATCAAAGAGGAGGAGTTCTACTTTCCATTTTCATTACCGACGGACATGAATTTCAAAATAGAAATGCAAGTATTTCACCACCGATAGATATATTGAAATTATAAAATAATAAATATATTAACAAGAACTTCAAATTTGAAAGGGAAAGTTGAGAGGTATACTTAAAGGATGAATTGATCGATGACCGAACAGCCATGTGATGACCGATGACCAAACAACCAAACAAAACAAACTAACCGAATAGGTATGAAAATGAGTCCAACAATATGTCAATGGAATAATTGTTTCATTACCGAATAGGTAAGATAGAGTAAAGTACCGGTGGGTTTATAAAATGAGGGATTATAAGTTCTATTTTTCATTGTACACTAGAAGTCTAACAATTTTAACCCCGACAGTTTCTCACAATACCAATGGGAGTCTCAATACCAACAAGTGGTTAGATGACTAACAGGAATTTGCAAACTTAATATCGACATACCATCACTTAAACAATACACCAATAGGGTTTTCAATTATAAAATAGCAGGTGGTCACCTCTAACTACCAATGAGGAAATCAAAATCTAAAAAACTGTTCAACCGAACACTAAAATTCTACTGAGTACCGAACGGTTAAAATCCACCAAATACCGATTACCGAACACCCAAGTAATCGATGGCTCTGATGATCAGGATTCCAACTATCGGTAATTTAAAAATTTTAAAATCTATCGACTAAGTATTTAAAGAATTCTTGATAATTTTAAATAATAAAAATTCACATTGTTATTCCAAATAATTATTCTTCCACAATTTTACATATATAAAAATTCTCAAATAGTCCATTTAAAATAAATATCGTAATCCGGACTTGTCCGGTGTTACATTTTAAATGTTGACCAATGAGGGCCACATGTGCTGAGATCCGAACACAGCTTCTCAACCCCAACACCAAGAAATGAAAGCAAACTATCTAGAACCAATGTCTAGACCCCTTCAAAATAGAATTTGATGGGACATAGCCCTAGACCCAATTCGGAAGGGCCGGCACAAACAGGGCCCACTCACGAGGCCCACAACGGATAGCTATTGATCGATATTCAATATTCTATATGATTATCTACCGAAAGGTATTAGTCGCTCAGATCTCAGAACGAAAGGGCTTTGGTCGCCTCGCTTACCGAACAAAAGTAATCTCCCCGATCAAGTATTCAATCACTTGTCCATCGAGCGAACACCCTTCGTCGGCCAAACGACCAATCGACAATCAGCAGTTCTAATGCCAATAAAAGAAGGTCAAAACCACCCTACGACTTTTGGTATCCTGCCTAGGAACAATACCTTTAGGATCCTTCAGTTAATAAAAGAATCTCTTCAAAAAACGAAAGTTCCCAAATGATAAAGATCATAATCAATTCGGAGCATCGAACTCCCGAGATTTTCTGATTGGTTCGATAAGAAAAGTAGGGTTGAAGCATTCCAACGGCGTACGCCTCTCGCAGGTATAAGATATCTCAAAACCCTCCAAGTCAGGTACGCTTCCTTAGTCTTACACATTGGAGCACTCTGCTCACAGGGAACATCTCCTTTCCCGAGCTCTCAGTCTGTTTCTTTACATTCGAAAACCATTTTTTCTGACTTGACCGTCAGAGTCTCCTCCACCAGAGCACCCTCCGACGGTTTTTGTAGGTCTCATATCCATCACACGGCAGTCATTCGAGTCAACAAAGAGTCAGTATCTATGGAGTCACAGCCCACCTCCAACATATTGACGTTGTCCGTGGAAAACAAACTATAGTAACTTCTGTAATTCTGACAACCATGCCTATGAGAACCAAAGCATTTTCGAAAGCCGCCCCCTATTGCAGAAGGGCGCACTGCAACGCCTTCTAAGGCCGCCCTTCCTATAGTGCCCGATCACTCTACTCATGATCGTGTGGCCTCCCCTCGCCCGCCTCATCAGGAACAGACCCTGCAGCACGCGATCCCGGAACAACTGATTGTGGCTCCTGCTCCAGAGCGAGTCAGCCGCCCCCAGATAGAAAGGCTGGAGTCAAAGATTCAGAATATGAGTAAACAATTGGAGGGCCTTAGCCACACCCTTAGGCCTGAGGACTAGTCTTCTATTGGGGGGTCCAGGTGTCCCCAACAACAACCGTCGCCCCCACACCATGAAGTGTCTGAAAATTTCATATTAGATCCCTGAGATCTTCGAAAGCAAATCGAACAACTCGTTGCCGAAGAAATCAAGCAGGTTAATGCTCAGGGAAACTAGCCTTCCCTCTATTCTCATACTTTACCTTTTAATCTGAAGGTCTCTTCGGAACCTATGCCTCGCAATGTACTCCTGCCCCCCATGGAAAGATATGACGGGACAACAGATCCCCGAGATCATGTGGCCATTTCGTGACTGTGATAATTTCAAGAGACATGTCCGATGCGGCCATGTGTAAATATTTTTCCACTACTCTTACGGGAAACGTGTTAATTTGGTTCAACTCTCTTCCTACATTGAGCATAAAGACCTTCTCTCAATTACGGTAATAGTTCGAGTCACATTTCGTGATAAGCAGAGGGGTCAAAAGAAAGTCCACTTCTCTAATGTCATTACATCATAAGGAGAATGAGTCCCTAAGGCACTTCCTGCAGAGATTCAAGACAAAAATAATGAGGGATCCCATCTTTGATTCATTCCATCGCACTGGCCGCATTACTAACAGAATTACGGCCTTCTGGCATGAAAGTATTAATCACAAAGAACTCTCCTACTACTATCCAAGAGTTTTATACCCGAACCAAGAAATATATCACCGTTGAGGATGCTGAGGTATTTGACTGTAGAAGAGACCGATCCGTTCGAAAGGAATGTAACCGATCACCCAGAAGGTCTCCACCAAGGAAGAACCGAGTGAATCCTCCTCCTTCACGGAGATATCACAACTACACCCCACTGAGTGAGACCCCTGGCCAGATCTTGGCCTTAATCAGGGACAAGCCATACATCTGATGACCCCCACGGTCGACTGAGGATGATTCCAGTAAGGACAGAACCAAATACTGTCACTTCCACCACGATTACAGCCACACGATAGATGATGACAAGAAGTTAAAGGATAAACTAGAATTCCTGGTACGTAATGGGAGACTACAAGAGTTCATCGATAGGAGGGAAGGAGATCCCCCCGCCGACCATCAACAGGAACCGCCGCGACGTAACCGGGCGGAGGATTGACAAGCTACTCGGCCCCCAACCAACCGAAAAGATAGAGTAATACTCCAAATCCAGAATGGGCGAGTCCTCCAGAAGCTTCCCCATCTTTCCGATGATTTGTCAGAAAATGAAATAGAACGCCTAATCACGCCGATCTTCTATTTCCCAAAGACACTTCCCTCTGCACCACAAGAAGTTCTAACGATAGAATCCAATAAACGACAAGGGGGAAGAGGCCTGTCATTGGTTGCACGGACAAAAATCTAGTCGGGGTAGACCCAAGTTGACACAACCCCCTTGTGATGACCGCCAGGATTGGGCAACATGAAGTTAGAAGGATCTTTGTCGATCAGGGGGCAGACTGTAACCTTCTATACCGAGATGCTTTCAGATGAATGGGGTTTACTTCTACCCATCTCCAACCCCATGTAGGCCCGGTCAAAAGCATTTCAGGCGAATGGATATATTCCAAAGGTATTATCTCACTACCGGTTACTCTCGGAATACCTCCTAACCATGCAACGACTTCTATCATATTCAACGTGGTGGATCTTCCTTCGCTCTACAATATCATCCCAGGCAGGCCGGGCTTGAACGCCTTGGAAACTCTGTCCAGCACTAAGCATATGAAGATCAAGTTTAGGACGCCGCTAGGGATTGGGACACTGTCATGCGATCCGGAACCCTCAACTTCTGCTCCTAAATGATCAACAGGCTCTATTGCTAATGGTTCCCCCTCCGGACTGCGGAGGTATTTTTCAATTTAGTAAGGCATTGACTTAATGGACTTTCTACAAGCATGTTCCCTGATCCTGTCGAACGGCGAGCCTAAATCGCCCAGATCCTATCGTTCATACGTGTCGTCAATAAGGAATGGAATTCTCTGAATTGGTGGACATGGCCCCTCTAACTAACGTCTCTAACGAACGGCGAGCCTAAGTCATCCGATCCTATCGTTTGTACGTGTCGTCAATAAATGATGAACTCCCCAAAAGGGTGGGCATGGTCCCTCTATCTAACGTCTCTACCGAATGGCGGGTCTAAATCGCTCAGATTCTATCATTCGTTCGTATCGTCAATAAGGGATGAAACTCCTTGAACGGGTGAATACGACCCTCTATCTAATATCTCTACCGAACGGCAGGTCTAAGTCACCCAGATCCTATCATTCGTACGTGTCATCAATAAGGAATGGAACTCCTCGAACGGGTGGACATGACCCCTCTATCTAACGTCTCTACCGAACGGCGGGTTTAAATTACCCAGATCCTATCGTTCGTACGTGTCATCAATAAGAGATGGAACTCCCCGAACGGGTGGACACGACTCATCTATCTAACGTTTCTCCCGAATTGCGGGTCTGAATCGCCCAGATCCTATCATTCATACGTGTCGTCAATAAAGGTTGAGAACTCTCCGAACGGGTGGGCACGGCCCCTCTATTTAACATTTCTACCGAATAGCATGCCTAAGTCATCCAGATTCTATTATTCAAATGTGTTGCCAAAAATAGGATGGAACTCCCCGTATTGGTGGATACAACCATAACTTCAATCGAACTTCGGGCCTTAAATGCCCCAATCACGTCGATCGAATTGGGATAAAACTCCCCGAACAGGAGGATCCGGCCCTAATCTTTATCGAACATTGGGCCTTAGACGCCCTAATCCCATTAAGATAGAACTCTCTGAATGGATGGATGCGTTCCTAGTCTCTAAAATCTCCAATCGATCATTGAGCCTTAGACACCCCAATCCAACTAATTGGGTAAACATGACCTTAATATCTAAAGTTTTTAACTATACTGAGGGTCTAAGTCACCACGACCTTATTAAGCAAACGGGATAAAGCATTCCAAAGGTTTATTTTCATGGAGAATTGTTACATCTTAATAAAACATGGGACAAATGGCTAGATACAAAATCTTTTCATCATCGAAAAAACATTACAAATGGGCAGAAGGAATGATAGGGCCCTCAGGAGTAGAGCCTGGATCCACTGTCGCTCTCTTGGTTGAACCCTAAAAGGGAGGTAAAGCCTCATACTGGCCAACTTGACGAAGATCTCCTCAGCGCACCTTAAACGCTCAAGTAACCTATGTTGAAAAAACTGATGATCGCCAGCATCTCTGGTAATAGACGCCTTGAGGTCAGTCATCTCTCGCTCAGCATTTTGAAGGGACTCTTCCCGAACATGAGCTAATGTTTCGACGGTCGCTAGTCTAGCTTCCCGTATACATGCCTCCGCCTCCAACTTTTTGCAGTACTCTCGAACCAGAGCCAAGTCCGCCTGAAGGCGTTCGATCTGCCTGTCTCTCTCCACTTCGGTGTCTTTTCGCTTATTCTCCAGGGCGTCTTTCAGCGCTAGTACTTGGTTACTCAAATGGATAACTTACTCATCGTGCTCTTTCCTCCGTTTCCTTTGGAGCTCAGTCAAGGCTGCGGTCTGGAAAAAAATACACTTGTCAGAGCCATGAAATAACAAATTCGGACATAGCTCGGGCGAAGAGAATGCTTAAGGTAAGGCAAAGAGAGTGAATAGCCTTATCAACCTGATCCGAAGGTATCGTTCGGAGGGCAAGCTTCGGAGAAAAGTCAAATCGTTCGACCAACTGTAGTGCCGCTTGCTGATCAATAAAGTTATATGGACGGCCCCCCACACAAACCACCACTGATCCTTCTACAAAATCATCATCTTCTTAGTTAAGAGACTCAACCAAAATAGGAGGTGGAATGTCGACCTCATCCTCTATATCTTGTAGAAGACATTGAGACGGTTGGGGAGACCGTTCTGATGCTTCTCCCAAAACGGGAATAGAAACGTGCATCATTGGGGCCTCTTCCTGTCACTGTAAATCCAAAGTCAAACCACTCCCAATCGCCTCAAGGAGTTCCTTGTCTGGAGTTTCCCCCTCCTCGACTCTAAGGGGTGTACCAATGGTCATCGGATGGCCGATCGGCTGATCCTCTCCCATTTCGGAATGTTCTCGGAGAGGTTCATGTTCTGCAATTCCCTCCAGCTCCTCCTCACCAGTAAGTGGGCTAGGTGATCACACCCTTGATCTTTTCGGTTTGAACTTAGGGGAAATACCAACTGCCTTCCTCTTCGCGTTCCACCGTATTTTCCGATTGGTAGAAATCTCCTCAAAAAGGGAGGAATTCACTATTGACACAGAATCAACCATCTCCTTCCCCTGTTGCTCCAATAAAAGAGGCTTGATAATCTGTCTCGCTTCATCCATCAGTAAGCCGGACAACAGCAGCATCTGGTCTTCTATCAAAAAATCTACCAAAATGCTCCGATGGGAATGCTCACAATGGCGGCCAACAAGTCGTAAAAGACAAGAATGGCGTAGAAGATCCAGAATCTTCATGTTTAGGAATGGTACTTGGTTAGCATCTGAAAGCATTGGAAAAAGATCCTTGTTCAGAAACCTCACGTAGAAAAATTTCTGCATCTAATATTTGTCCTGGGATTCACTATAAAAGAACCTCCAACGAGACTCCCGATGGGTTTGGAGCTTATACCAGCCATGGGTAGAACCTTTGGTATTGCAACGCCCCAGAGAAAAAATGGCCCCTAAAATCTCCAAGTCAAAATGAACGCGAAGAAACCCTAGCAAAGAAATTAGAGCAATCACGAAACGCCAAGCGCTCGGGATAAGCAACGAAGGGTGGACATTCCAATATCTCAGAAACTCCACCAGCGGGCCCATGTATGGGATCCTTAAACTGTACTTTACACACTGTTTGTACATTGGGACACAACCTTCGAGGGCATGACTTGCTCTATTCCCCTCACCGGGCAACACTAGTTTAAAGTCGCTCCCGAGCGACATGTCCCTTCGGACTTCCATCAGTTTCTCTTCGGTCATTGTACTCTGTATGCTGTCTATCCCTAGCGATGAGGAAGAATCCTTTAACATTTTGTCTACAGGAAAAGTTTCTTCGAATAAGGATTAAAAAAAGCAATGAGCAAGAATGCTGGAGTATGCGATCCTCCGAAGAGCATGAATCCTTATAAAGCGTGCAGAAGATGATTTACGGAAACCGAAGCGACGGAAGCCACATTAAAAAGCTTTGTGCCTTTTTTCGATAATCATTACTCATGGCGCCTCTTTACCAAGAAAGCCATGCAGGGGCAAATAATGGGACATAGCCGTAGACCCAATTCGGAAGGGCTGGCTCCAACAAGGCCCACTCACAAGGCCCACAAGGGATAGCTATTGATCGATGTTCAATATTCTATATGATTATCTATCGAATGGCCTTAGTGGCTTAGATCTCCGAACGAAAGGGACTTAGTCGCCCCGCTTACCGAATGAAAGTAATCTCCCCGATCGAGTATACAATCACTTGTCCATCGAGCGAACACCCTTCGTCAGCCAAATGACCGATCGACAATCAATAGTTCTAATGCCAATAAAGGAAGGTCAAAACAGCCTACGGCTTTGGTATCCTACCTAGGAACGACACATTTAGGATCCTTTAGTTAAGAAAATGATCTCTCCAAGAAATGAAAGTTCCCAAATGATAAAGATCATAATCAATTCGGAGTATCAAACTCCCGAGATTTCCGAATCAGTTCGATAAGAAAAGTATGGTTGAAGTATTCTAGCAATGTACGCCTCTCATAGGTATAAAGTATCCAAAGCCCTCCAAGTCAGGTATACTTCCTTAGTCTTACACGTTGGAATACTCTATTCACAGGGAACCTCTCCCTTCCCAAGCTCTCAGTCTGTTTCTTTATATTCGAAAACCGCTCTTTCTAAATTGAGCGTCAGAGTCTCCTCCATCGGAGCACTATCCGGTAGTTTTTGTAGGTCTCATATCCTTCAGACAGCAGCCATTCAAGTCAACAAAGAGGCGATATCTGTGAAATCACAACTTACTTCTAACACAATTGTTGGCATTGCAAAACATAAAGATATAATATGCAGTGTCTCCTTCAGTCACTTTATAACATTGTCATGGTTAAATGCCAAAACTCAGAGAAGTGGTCCAACGATTGCAGAAGATTGATGAAACTAACATGAGTGAAATTCAGCAACAGAGGATGCGTTTGGTGAATGATTCTTGTTGTACAACGATGGTTGTGAGGCCTACAACTTTTGTCAGAAACAATACTAGAGATACTACCTAGCTTGCCCAATAATACAAAGCAGATTCAAATCTAACTTTGGTTGACCCATCTCCAGTATGTCACATGATTAGCGGCTGACTACTACTGATCTCGAATTATCCAAGAACCTTGAATTTAGTTTGTTTCTCTACTTTGCAGATTCCTTGCTATCGAGCCATCAATTTACGAAACTAGAATAGTCACAGAACTGCTTTTACTTCCTAAGTCATCATGATCATGGTGTCACGGTTTAGACATTCCTGGACTGACAGAGAGGAAAATGCGGAGCAGCCCCTTGTTGCAAGGGACAAAGTCAAAACTATTTCTAACTCCTTACTTAACCCTCCATGCATTAAGGAGACTATGTACTCCCGGAAAAATGCATCACATGACAACTTAATGGGCCGATCAGACTGCAAGCCAAACTCCTCTCTAGACATTCTCAATAGCTCTTTAAAAATCTCAAATTTTAGATACGAAAGGGGGATTAAGCAGCGTCTCCCATCAGCTGTGTAAACAATAAAGTGACCCTTGTTTGCCATAGATGATGCACCCCGTCCTGTTTTTATCCTACTTTCTGTCCTCTGAAGCACAGTTCCTTTTGTTTCAGGAGATGCTGTCTTCTGCCATTTCTTTGCCATTTTAATGAGTTTTTTCAGACTGACCATGATGTCTCTCTTAAAACCAGAGTAAAGAAGACGACCCTTCTTCGCTACTGTCAGTATCTTTGGATGGAGAAAGCAGTATAAGCAGGCTTATTACATAGATTCTTAAGGTCATACATACCCTCCCATGTATATATTGCTTTCTTCTTAGGATGTGCATCTTGTGGGCTGCAAAACCAAGAATTTCTGTCCAATAGCTCCAAATTTTCTGACAGCTTGTATTTCACCAGTTTTCCTTCATTAATGGATCCTAGCGTAGAAGACACAAGAGACACCTTAAACAAAGCTATAGTAGTGATGGTAACAAGAAGAATCTAGTGCAGTTACAATTGGTAGTTACTATCATGCAAGCTTTTTCATGACTACAATTAATTACATTAACGGTTCTGCTTTTTTTGAAGCCCTCATCTCTTTAGTATTCCTTGGGCGAAAGGTGACGCTTTCTTATTAACTGAAAGAAAAGTCGGCAGTCCCATTGTGACTAGTTACATTGCAGATGATACAATATTCACTATCATTCCCACTTCTAAGTGATAAATTCAATTGGGTAAACGGATACTTAGACATAGGACATTGAGAAGAGCTGTTCTCCGTTGCCATTTTGGCCCACAGAAAGTTCCACAACCATTGTGGCAAACTTTTATGGAATGTTGGCTAATAGTTTTGGATCATGAAAAAGTGTAAGAAGATTTTTGTCTTGTGGTTGTTTGCCACATGAGTGCTGAAGGTGCTTCATTCAACATGTTTGAAGCAAATACCTGCCCCGTTCTGCTAAAAATTAAAATAAGGGCAAAGCCAATGGAAAGGTTTCTTGTTCATGCCAAATCAAAGTCCATAATAGTTACAATGTTGGTATGTGTTGGTGGCGCGTTTGGTATGGTGGCCTCCTCCATAGCAAAAGAGAAAGCAATAGCAGCATCTGATATGCTAGTAAAAGCAGCCAAAGAAGAAAGTTATTCGACCACTTTGCCTTGTAATTGTGGGAATTGGTGAAGTGTTGAATACTCAAAAAAAAAAAAAAAAAAAAAAAAAAAAAGAGAGAGAGGACTTTATTCGAGCAATTTTCACTCTGAATCTTCGGATCCAAACTACCAACCTGCGAACAACCTGAACAAAGATGATGGGCGATGACACCAACAACCGTACCTCATGGGAATACCATTTATGTGCCAAATTTTAGAAACTGTTAGCAACGGATAAAATTTCCCTGAGAAGAAATTAAGATTTTTGCCGTGGATCAGATCAGAGGCACATATTACTTGATGCTCAAAACACTTACATGGGAAGTCTTCATGATGATGGTAATTAGATTCTTCATATAACCGGTGTGTGTGTATGTAATGCGTAGTTGATTAACAACAAACAAGCAACTGTTGGCTTGTCAGTTCAATATGGGAAGGCAGCAACGAAGAGCACCCTGACCCCCCCCCCATTTTCTTTTTTTTTTCTTTCTTTTTTAAGTATAAATCATGTAACCACCCTGGCCCTGATCCATAAGCAATGGCTAACATTGACATACTAATTAATTAATTTTGAGGTTAAAATTTAAGAATAAAAAAGATTACGTTGAGAGAACTTCTTTTTAAATTAAATTCAAGAAGATTCGAATCACATTAATCAGAGTTTTATTTTGGACACCCATTGATCCAGTGCCAAAAGGAAAAAAATAAAAATAAAAATAAAAATAAAGACATAACAATATTGGTTCTCTACCTTTTTACCAAATAAATAAATAAAACTCTAAACAACATCCGATGGTCTAGTAGGAAAAATACTATAATTTTACATCAAATGCTCGAGTTCAAGTATTGGTAGGAATAAAAATGATGCTAGGAGAGCCCTCTAGATAAAGATCTGATAATAATTCGATTTATATCGGTAGAAACAAAACTCCAAATAAATTAAATGCAAGTCACCAAAAAATAAATAAATAAATAAAACTCTACGATATTTATCCGGGCAGTGTTTTCATCCCAACTCAGCCGAGACCAAACCCAGGTCCTTATTGTCACTCTGCGTGCGGCAGCCCAAAAGGGGCCCACTGGCAAGGCCCACTCCTTGCAGCCTAATCTAGAAAGGGAGAACAACACTTGGCATGCGCACGCACTCGCTTCGCTTCTTCGCAAAGCTCAAGCAGTTTCTCTGGTCTCGGTCGGTCAGTCTCACTGTTCCTCCATTACTCTCTTCTCCATTTTGGCTTTCACTTTGCAGAAGCTCCTCTTTTCATAAAGGGCGAACCTCGCTGAAACAACCGGCAATCGACTGATGGCAATGAGAGCGATTGCGAGCAGAAAAACCCTAGGAGGGGGATTGGCTTTACTAGGGCTGAGGGGAAGCGGGTTAGGGTTGGCGCAGCTGCAGCGTCGTGGATTGCAGACCTTCACGCTTCCCGATCTTCCCTATGACTATAGTGCTCTCGAGCCCGCCATTAGTGCCGAAATCATGAAGCTGCATCATCAGAAGCACCACCAGACTTACGTCACCAACTACAACAAAGCTCTCGAGCAGGTCAACGACGCTATCAGCAAGGGCGACGCTCCTGCTGTTGTCAAGTTGCAGAGCGCTCTCAAGTTTAATGGCGGAGGTCCTCTATCTTTCTCTCCCTCCCCCTGATTAATTGACTGCAAATTGAATTGCTTCTTTATGTTGATTTAGATCTTATTACTAATTAACATATTTGCTGAAGAAGTGGATGTCTTGATAAGCTCATAATGAAGCTGAACTATATGTTCAATTTATTTTTATTCTTTTCCTAAATTATAGCTTTTGTTTTGCGGGCGCATATGAATGAATGAGATTGTTCCCCCCCCCCTCCCAAACAGGTCACATCAACCACTCAGTTTTCTGGAAGAATCTCGCTCCCTCTCGTGTAAGCGTATTGGTTTTACCATGTTGTGCTTGCTTTCTAGCTGGTTCGGCCTTTATTTAACATTTTTGAAAATGTTTTGCAGGAGGGAGGTGGTGAGCCTCCGCATGGGTCTCTGGGTTGGGCCATTGATACCCATTTTGGCTCTTTGGAAGCACTGATTAAGAAGATGAATACTGAAGGTGCTGCCTTACAGGGTTCTGGATGGGTGGTACGTTTTTAGTTGAATTGAAGTCTTACGTTATGATCATTCCTTTGATTTAGCCGTGAGGTTTTCACTTTGTTTCTTTTGCAGTGGCTTGGTCTGGACAAAGAGTTCAAGAAACTTGTTGTTGAAACTACACCTAATCAGGTAAACTTAAGTCAGCTTAACGTGTGCTTCTGAATTTGGATTCTTATATTGAAGCTGGCATCTACCTGAAGCAACTTCTTTCAAAATATTTTTGGATATAGAATATTGACTTAACTGCAGATTGGTTTGCTTTACTTCTGGTACCATGCTTACATTGTTTTGGTGTCATCTTTGGGGCATGGAAGTGTTACTTGCTTCTTATTCCTGCTATGTATTTTTCCATATTTTGCATATTCTTTTTATAGAGTCATCATTTAGATTTTGATATTGTAATCTGTAGCAGATAAAGAATTGACCCAAAACTCTGTACTTATTTTTAGCTGAACCTTAACACCATTTTGCAGGAGCTCTCCCAAATATTCAATTGTCAAACTCAGATATTGGACCTTTTTTGTTATTTATAAATTTGTACTAGGCTGATTCCTTCAGCGGTGAAACTTCAGCACTAATTTTTTTGAGTGGCAACATTTTACTTTATCAACCTGGCCATCATTTTTCAAATAAATGTTGCTAATGATCTTTAGAAGTAACCCACTGGGAACTTATAGGAACCCACCCCCCAAAGCAGACATGAAATTTTCCTCTCATCCAGCTCAAGTAGTTATTCTCTAACAGAGATGGAAAAAAGAGCACTTATAGAGATGTACTCTCCCCCCATTATCTTGTAAGCCTTTTATTGTGGGATCATCTGGGAAGCATTTTGTTTTGGGACGTTCATGCATGCATGCTGCATGAGAAACATACGCTATGGTACAAGGTAGAAATTTATTAGTAGGATACCCGATGAAATGTGTGATTATATATATATATATACTATTTTATTTTACAAAGAGCTTGGAATTTGTTTATGCGCAAAAAAATTTCACTTTATGTGGTTTAATCAATTGCTTGTTACAGGACCCTCTAGTAACTAAAGGAGCCAGTGTAGTTCCTCTGATTGGTATAGATGTTTGGGAGCATGCATACTACTTGCAGGTACTTTCAATTGATATTATTATGTTATTGATAGCTGCTGTGCAGCATCTGCTATGTTTGATGTTTTCTACTGATTAGCTTTTCTTGAAATTTGGCAATGCATTAAATAGCTAGTTTTATCCATTCTTCATAATCAGATTTTGTTATTGTCATCATTATCAATAATTTTTCTGTGTATGCTAACAATCTCTGCTGTGTAAATAATAGGTTGGGGGCAAGAGTCATCTTCATTAAGTATCTTCTTTTCCTTAAACTTGTGCATCTTTCTTGTCTCCATGAAGGCAATTGTTTTTTGAGCTCTTACTAATTATGCATTTTGTGTCTGTATGCATTAGCCTTCCTCCTTTTCCTTTCCCTTTTCCCAATCCAAGGTCATTACCTCTTTTCAAACCCAAAGCAGCCCAACGAAGTGAAAGGAAGACATATTTGTGATACCCAATCATCTGTTGTGCCTATTTAGTATTCCAGTGCAATGGTTATTATGTACTTTCTCTCAAGGGTGATGCTGTGTTGATCCACTGGTCTCTTTATATTGGTTATAGCAGCTATCTCAAATATGAGGGATTCACTTTCCTACTTTTGGGTGGGATTGTTTTCCCTACCGCTTCCTCTCATTGGAATTAATTCAAACATGACTGGAGGAGACATCCCCCTCCCTTCATTGCCTAGAGATAGTGAAAGGGCAGAAACATGGGAGGAAAGAAAGAGAGGAGTCCTGGAGATGTGTACATATATATAACTAGGGCTTCTGATTTCCTTCATTTTTCATGTTGTTAATGCTTAACTTAGAAAAGCCCTTGATAATTTTGGTCAAAATAGTTTTGCCTGAACTTCTGTTTTCCTTCATTCTTCATGTTGTGAATGCTTAACTTAGAATAGCCCTTGGTATTATTGGTTAAAATTGGTTTGCCTGAACTTCTGTTTTCCTTCATTTTTCATGTTGTGAATGCCAAACTTAGAAAAGCACTTGGTATTTTTGGTCAAAATGTTTTTTTCTGTGCATGTATGCTCAATTATAATCTGAGATATCTTTTGGTCTTTCAATGGTGCAGTACAAGAATGTGAGGCCTGATTATCTAAAGAACATATGGAGTGTTATCAATTGGAAATATGCAAGCGAAGTGTATGAGAAAGAATCTGCTTGATGGACAACCCGCATCCTCAGGAGCGGCAGGGGTCTTGAGGGGGCGAGATGGGTTTAATATTTCTCAGTTCCCAGTGGGAATAAAATGTTGTGATGTATGAAGAGGAGCACTACTAGTTTTTTAAGTGGGGATGGTTGCATCCAGAAGTATCTTTTGTGAATTCAAGATGAATAAGGATTGTCTGTACCAGAGGCGTTTCGTGGTGGCTTCTTGACACCAAATTTGTGTTTGCTTTTGTTGCTTTGTGTTCCTTGGTTCGTATATTGCCATTGCTTCATGTATGTTTGATCGCTTTTGATTAATGCTGTGTAAGCTTGCCAAGTGAATCGTGGCAACTGCTGGTCTTTGGATGAGCTAAATTGGGCCAACATTTCGATCACTTTCTGGGCCTTGGTCCCGTGCCCTGCCAAGTCACCATGGAGGTTTTTCATGTAGGTTCTCCCCTTCATCATTATGACATTCTCCAAGTACTTGAAGAATGTAAATATATGAAATTGAATTAATGGAACTGTGATTCAGACATCTTGGTTAATATTTTTGTTCCATGAAAAAAAAATGAATAATGCTGTTTGGGTTAAATAAATAATATTTTATGTTGTAGCTAATAGAATTATATGTAAAACTTAGTCTATTTAATTTTTTAACTTATTTGATTGATACAGTGTTAGACAGAAAGAAAAACGCAATTAATGCTCGTCCGTCTAAGCCCTTGTGAATGTTGTGAACCAATATTTTCTTATCAACAATGCCCAAACATACACGCATTTTTCACCTGTGCAAGGAGTAAATAAAAAAAACTAAAAAAATAAGAACATGGTGATCATGTAAAAAATAAACTTGGATAATGTTAGCCCAACTTAAGCCCAGAAAAAAGAAAAATGGGCGGGAGCCCAAGGAAAGAAGAGCCCAAGTGGATCTGCCCATTGAACAAAACCCTGGGACCATTGAGCACCCATGACAAGTTATAAAAGGGGAGGTTTTCACCTCCGCATTTCTCGTCGTGCATATAGAAACCCTACAGAGCTAGCGCCCGAGAGACGCTGCAGCTGCCGTAAGAGCAACAGGTTTCTGTGCCGATCGCGAAGGAGAAAGGAGGAAGGCTGCAATCATGACGTTCAAGCGCAGAAATGGAGGACGCAACAAGCACGGCCGTGGACACGTTAACTTTATTCGCTGTTCCAATTGCGGCAAGTGCTGCCCTAAGGTTCTCTCTTTTTCTCTGGATCTGCTGTTTCTCTATGTGATTAAAGAGTCAAAATCTAGTCAGAAGACTAAACATGGGTTTGTTGGTAACAGGACAAAGCCATTAAGAGGTTTCTTGTGAGGAACATTGTCGAGCAGGCTGCTGTTAGAGATGTTCAAGAAGCTTGCGTATATGATGGTATCTTCCTACTGTTTTCGATTCTATTTATTTTTTTTTTAGTTTTCAGATAAATTTCTAAGGGATTCGTTGTCTGATTGAAATACCTGTGTCTGTGTGTTTATGTGTGATATAGGATACACACTTCCGAAGCTGTACGCAAAGATGCAGTACTGTGTTTCCTGTGCGATCCACTCTCACGTTGTCAGGGTTCGCTCTCGCACTAACCGGAGAATCCGTGACCCTCCTCCGCGCTTCATTAGACGCAGGGTACCCACTCTCTTTCTCTCTCTCTCTCACCATTGACTGGACTTTCTCGTCTCCATTTTGTGTTGCTTATTTTGCTTTGTTGTTTGTTATCTTATTTCCTCAGATTTCCATGTTTCCCTGATCCTTATATCATCTTTTAATGATCGATGTCCTTTGGTCTCCCTTGAATCTTGCTTGCATGATCTATACTTGTCGGGGCTTCATCCTTTTTGTTATATACTAATGAGGGGGGGTACTTTTCTTCTAAGCATGATATGTGGTGTGCTATTTTCTGCTTCCGTCAATTTACATTCTTCTCGATGCTCATGTTCTACCAACCGACGGGACTGAATGACTTTTAAGATTATTAAGCTTATCCTTGAAGTTAAGTGTGCCCAGGGGTGAAGGGAGGTGTGGGCGGGGATGGCAACCTCCCCCTTGAAATTAAATATATAATATTAAAAGTTATAACCTCAAATATTGTTCATCCATTAAAATTATAATCCCTCCAAAAAATTATGATCCCGATGTATGTTGTATTTCGCCTTTTACAAAATAATAAATTTCTAGCTTTGCATCCTGATTGTGCCTTTTTAGAACTACTTAAATGAATTGCACGTTGCATGAGAGAATTGATACATTATTTCTTTCATCTCTCTAGTGCTGCATTTTTTCTTCTTTGTTGTAAGTTATTGTGCAGTTGATTACTTATTGCACTTTATCATACTGAGTTCCTGTTTTCCGGTCTAGGTTCCCAAGTCCTGTAACTTTATTGAACTAAAAAATTTACCTCTAATGGCTTTTTTGTTAACTTGCGTGTCCTCATAAACAGCAAGATGGAACAGATGATTTTCTACCCATTTGCTGATGCAGATGTTTTCTTTGTTTGTGTGTTCATTTCCCCTCTTATTTCCTATTTTAGGACTGATGGTATGAGTTTGTCCAGTGCTCAACTAGCGCCACTATGTTAGAAGTGCATCATGATCATCAGCCAAGTTTGTTCAGTTTTGTATGCCCAGCTCAGCTAGGGCTTTCATCTGTGTGTAATTTATACCTTTGTGACATTGCATACCCGTATAAATAATAAGGTGGCAATGACATGGCTGATGCCTGAATCAAAACTGTATTTTCAGCACTAAAATTTGATGACATTCTTTTGTATTGTGTTGAATTTTGTAGTAGCTTTCAAATACAAATCATGTTTTCCATGCTTAATTTGCCTGTTGAGTGGTTATCTTCCTCTACTGAATGCCTATGTTTTGAATTAATGGCACTGTGTTGCTCTTTTACAAGTTCAGTTGCTACTGCATTTGCTTTTCCTTGTTTGGCAAGTTTTAAGAGCATTTTTTATTATTTGGTGTTACCCTTCCCTAAACACTGATTTACTAATTTTGCCTCTATTTAGGATGACGCCCCAAAGCCTGGTCAAGGACCCCGTCCTGGGATTGGAGCTCCTGCGCCTGCTCGCACATAAAATGTTGTGGTCTTATATTATTTCTGTTATGTTCTGGAAGCTATCTGCAAAAATTTTATCGTTCTTGGATGCTTTTGTCTTGTTTTGAGCTTTAAGGAGTTCAGTGATGTTAGAGTTGATTTTTGGTACTACAGATGAGATGCTAAGATGTGGGCATAACTTGTCCTTTCCTAACATATTCTGTTTACCTCTTCTGAATTGGCTCAGGCGCCTGAGTAGGTTTATTGAATTTCAAATGTGTCCATCTTTACTATTTACCTTGGATCTAGTTTTTATGGCATAACAAAGCCAACATAAAAATTAGCTACCAAGCCACTGGATTTCCCAAACCTATTTGCGATCTTTTGCATTAATGTCATGGATTAAATAAGGGAATGACAGGTGGACTATTATTCATTTATATTTTTGATACCTAGGCGTTGTATTCTAATTAATCTGATTCGAATGTCTATTGAGATTCTATCTAGCGAGTAGTTCTTTTAACGTAATTTTTTCTATTCATAAGTTTTAAATTTTGAGATTTGATTAAAGAATTTAAGATTCTATCTTACCTTACTGGGTTGATTGTCTAGATTATCATACAATCATGATATTGCCTCTCATTGTAATTTCATAAAATTTCTCGTAAATTATAAGAATATTTTTAAGACATGAAGCGCCATGTGGTGCTTTTTATGCTGATCTTTGTCACGCCGGGCACAAGAAGGCTGATGGCCCCAGTGTTATTGATCCGTGAAGTTTTAGGAGATCCTCTGTTGCTTTCACCATTTGACACTGGCAAGTGGTTTCAGGCTTTAAGGCCAGTTGTCAATGCTATTGTTGGCTGCCAAATGTTAGATGCAATTGTCAATGCTGTTGAGGAAGCAGTAGGCTCGTTGCAACTGTTGGCTGCCAAATGCTATTAGAATTTGAGCCCATAACATTATAGAAACTTGTGAACTTTGCTGGTGCTCCTTTGCAGTCTCTATGCATGATGCCGTGGGGCAGCTTGGCTTAGATGCCAAACGGGATCTCTCAGCAGCTCCTGCCAAGGAATCTACCTGAGAATGTCATGATATTTACGGGTCAAATGGTTGTGCACAAGGTGAAATCTAAGTAACTTTGGAGAATTCCGGAAACACATTGTGTTGAGCACTCGGGGTGTTGGAAATAATAGATTCACATGCGCAGCGAAAGTAATAAATAATTTTCAAAAAAATAAAATAGGAATTTTGGGTATAAGATAAATACCTCATATGTAGAGTCCCAAAATCGATCCAATCGTACGTCCCTCGATCGAATCTCACGGTCGGAATGGTAATCACGATGTTAATCAAACCACCACCGCAATATCACGATGCTGCAATTCTCAGTCTGACGATCGTTACGACGGAAAAATTTCATACTCGAAATTTTTCTCAAACCCTCATTTTTATTCTCACTCTAGAGAATATTATTTTCTCAAGTCTGTGCAATATCCTCTAATGACTTCTCAATCACACACGCCTAAAAAAAAGAGGTTAGTCTCCTTATTTTAGTGATACTCAAATTGTGGAGGGAGTTAGGGAGAATAGGGTTGTGGTAGTCCCTCATTATTATTGAAATGCCCCTCTTGGACACATCAAACCAATATTTTCCACTTACACATGATGGCATTTTATGTCCGTCACAAGATCATAACTCATGCGACCTTTAATACCTCATCCTATTAGACTTTCATATAGGATTATGTATCATGCGATCTGCGAGTACACCTGCAAGCAAAGACCTCTCGATGCACCTGTTAGGATGATCGAGAAGCCATTATTAGTATCAAAAGAACTCGCTGCACCCTAAATCCAAGACTAATTACATTCATCGAGCTACTTTCCTTATCGAAAATAATCCCCAATAAACGCTTGACTGTGTATCCACTATTATGCTTACATCCAAATATAGATAGGCATAATAGGCATGTCAGTAAATACAACACAATGATATAATGTCAATTGGTCTTTCTTTTTAAGGGTAAATATAACATAATAGGCATAATAGCAAACACTGAGCCAGGACCTCTAGAAATAGCCGAAAGTGATAAGGGTACAAGAGATCCCACCCAATGGATTTCGGGTCTTACACAGTAGAAGCGGAGATCTAAATTATGTCAATGTCTCAAATAATGCTCCCACTATCCCTAGTTGACATATCACACACCATATGAAACGCATGCCACAGTGTTATTCACCATTTCTCAAAGGGTTTATGTCAGATTTCTCTAATACTATGCAAGTATGGGACTCAGTCTACACATAAGAGTTTACCCAGAGATCTCAAAGAGAGTGTCTCAGAGACAATATCACTAGTCGTAGGTGATATTTGAGATCTCAAATCTGGCTACTTACAGTGTTATTCACCATCTCTCAAAGGGTTTATGTCAGATTTCTCTAATACTAAGCAAATATGAGACTCAGTCTACACATAAGAGTTTACCCAGAGATCTTAGAGAAAGTGCCTCAGAGACAATATCACTAGTCGTAGGTGATATTTGAGATCTCAAATCTGGCTACTTACAGGCAACATGAATGTGGGTACGTCCATGTCGATCATACCGCATATGATCTCATCCTGAACACATATCAGGGCGACTTATATTCTAGTAGGACCACTCTCAAAATCTCTTACAACTAGAAACCGTCTCATCTCCACTCACTCAGAGCTAGAGGTGGTCATTCGTATGAGAGAATCGACCACGCCTGCTTGACATATCATTTATCACAACAAATTACAAAATATATGACAATTACAGTAGTGCAATAAATAAACTAGTAACTCAAACATGCACATATGTCATATATATGTACAACACAATAAGTATCAGTACAAAGTGAAAAATGTCAATATACATACAAACCCAATGATTCAAATATCTCATACAAGAATCTCTCATAATGGATTTTTTGAAAGGAACAGCCAATACGCTGTATAGTAGTGTACTTAATTTGTCATTTCACTCTTCTCGGTGATGTCTCTCATAATGTGGTATTAGGTATCAATGTGCTTTGTCTTATTGTGAGTCTCAAGTGTGGTCAATGGTGGTCTGATTTTCTCAATAAATCATCACTGGCCTCAAACTATTTGCCACAACCCCTAAGTGATCTGGAAATCTCAGAAACCAAACACTCTCTTAAACTGCCACGAGCGTATCACAAGCTCAGCCTCTATCGTAAATAGAGATATATAGGTTTACTTCTTGCTACTCCAAGATAGCAAAACCTGATATCAATTTGCATACATTTAAATCACCAACCCAGTTGGTATCTAAATACCCAACAAGATACAAATCACCTCCTCCATAACACAAGGAGAGGTCTGCAGTTCTCTCGAGATATCTCGGAATCCTTTCATTGCTCTCCAGTGATCTCTTCTAGGATTCGATCGATACCTAATTACTTTACTGACTGCAAAACTAATGTCTGATCGTAGCGAGGTACAAGGGATTCTACTCATCTTCCTTACCCTTTCATAAGTCATAGGGCATATGTCAAGAATTAGTCTTTAACCTTTTGACGATAAAAGTATCTTTAGAGTTATAATCGTTCTTCTCGAAGTACTCGAGAACTCCCTTGATGTTGGACTCCTGTGAAAGAGTCAACACCTATCTCGAGCGATCCCTCTGGATCTTAACTTCGAAGAATAACTAAGTCTTACCCATGTCCTTCATATCAAGACTCGACAATGTCCACATCATCGTGGCTATCAGATACTCTTTGTTGTTTCCAGTCAAAAGAATGTCATCCAAACACAAGAACATGATCATAAAAAGTCATGAGAACGTATAAGGTATACGTGATGATCCTCCTCGATCATCACGAAACCATGAGGTATCACCTCATCGTAAAATCTCAAGCGCCACTACCTGGATTGATGACTAAGGTCGTATGTCGACTTCCGAAGTTAACAGACTTTATCATCTTGATCTATAGGAATAAAGCTAAATGGTTGTTCTTTGTAGATCTCCTCATTCAAAACTCCTACTCAGGAGGACAGTCTCAACGTTCATCTTGTCTCACTCTAGATCCATATTATGTCCACGACAATCGTTAAAAGTAAACGAATCGAGATAATTTCGCCCTCAATTTGAGTAACCCCTGGTTATCAGACGGACCTTATACCTCTTCGTCGATCCGTCGGCCTTTCTCTTGATTTTGAGAACCTACTTGTTCTCAACGGCCTTACTACCCTTATGTAAATAAACTAGATTCTAGATCCTGTTGATTCTCATCAACTCCTTCTCTCATCCATGGCTTTCATCAATGGTCTCTCACAAAACCCTCAAGAGCTTCTAAGACCGTTTAAGGTTTCTCGTAATCCTCAAGAGTCATACTGAAAGACTCTCCCTCAATCGGGAAGCAACGGTTAGGTATGCGTTCTCGGCTACTCTTATGAGGAGGGGAAACCTTTTCACCTCTAGATGAATTGCTCTCATTGGGACTGAGATCCGTAATGGATTCTTGGGTCCCACCAATGGGATCAATCAAACCACTAGGCTCCTCCATCTCATAGAAGATAAAGTCTCAATCGATTTCACCTCTCATAGGGAAATCATTTTTAAGAAACTCGGTATCATGAGATTCAATCACAATAAGAGTGTCGTCCGTATACTCACCTAGAACACATTCCCCTCGAAGTGTTCTGAGTATCTCATAGAGATACATCTTTTTTCTCGCAGGCCTACCTCACCGTGTAAATGCGAAAAACAGTGAACATATGCGGCACATCACCATAACATCAAATGGCTAAGATCAGACTGTCTCCCTATCCAAAACTTATCTGGAGTACTGACTGTGGATTTCAGTAGAACACGATTGAGGACGTAGGCTACAGCCAATAACACATCTCCCCAATGGGAAACTAGCAAATTGACTTGCGTCATCATCGACCTCACTGTCTCAAACAAAATTCTATTCCTCTCTCGACTACTCTACTCTACTGAGTAGCAGGAATAGTCAGTCATCTCGTAATGTCTCTCTCAAAACAGAGTTCTTCAGACAAATACTCGCGCCCTCGTTCGGTTCTGAGAGTATCCACTCTTAAGTCTAACTGATTTTTAACCTCGCTAATAACCTCCTGAGACACCTCAATACCTCAGACTTGCGCGAAATCAGATAGACGTAACCAAAACGTGGGTAATTGTCTATGAACGCAATAAAGTACCCAATTGTATTCCGAGTTCTCACATTAATAAATGCCACAGATGTCAAAGTGAACCGACTACAATGGAGTCTCAGCTCTCATTGCAATATCGAATGGTTTTCTTGTAACTTTACCGTCTATGCAAGACTAGTTAGCGGGTTCTACAAACCACTCACTGCTAACTGGTTCATCCTCTCTCACACTAGGAGGATATCAAGAATACTATTAAAAGGAATCACTTCCAGTGCATATAGTCCCTCACGAACCAAAGCAGAACCAATCAATGAATTGTCGTAATTAATGAAAACTATAAAATTTTCAAATTAATAGAGCATATCATAAACTGAAATCAAGTTTTGTCGAAAATTCGAAGCGTAAAAAGTATATAGAGTTTAGCAACTTTGCCACTCCAAGTTACAAGTACTACTCCCTCTGATATCGACAAATGCTCTATTTCTCCACGTAAATCCTCCTACTTGAGAACTCACTCGGCGGAACTATATGTGCACCCTCCTGTCTCGAGCTACGTGATCGGTTGCTCCTGTGTTTATAATCCATGAAGGAAAGAAAACAGTGAGCATCTAAATCCACGTAAAGAAGAAAGAGATAATTTCTGCTCATCACACTTATGAACGAAATGACCAAGTTTACTACAAATGTAGCACTACATCTTGGTCTTATCCAACTCCTTCTTTCTGCGCATTAATTGTCAGTTTTCTCATATGGTTTCTTCTTACCTGAACCTCAAGTCTATTACTCATGCTTATACCAATTGTATTTGGTGTCATGGAAGTCCTTGCTCAACTCTATTACGTAAGCATGACCCGAGTATGGCCTACTCGCCTCCAGATCTCCTATTCGAGCTCACTGTACCTATTCACATTAGTGAAAGTATGAATACTTTCGCCGTTTGTGAAATAGGCTTTTTATGGTTTTCCATGAATTAGGTAAAGAACTGGATCGCATCCAATACTAGAAAATATATCCAAAATAGACTCGTTCATATTCCCCAACTAAGCGATCATACTCGACATTTTCATCAAATGTCGTATCATCGTATGATCAACCCTTTTCTTATAAGTTATTAAACTTATAAGATAGCATCCTCGTCTCAAGATATATAAGAGCACCACAATGCTCTTTGTAGAGCGAGCCAAACCGATAAAGCCATAGAATATAGCTCATAGACTGGGAACACATGATCGTACATCATACTCAAAAGGATTCACCAAACTCGGTCATCCTTCATTTTCCATGCACGTAATGTCTCCTAATCCCGTCTTTCGGAGGTGTGGTACCTTCTCCGGAGTCCATCATCTCATGCCTCAGAATTTTAGTTAGATTTTACTCCTCGACGATAAACTGAATTTACCGGTAAAAAATCTCACAATTATCCCCATTCAATTTTATTCTCCTTACAAAGATCTAATACGATAATTTTTTTTTTGAAACAGTCTAAGAGATAATCGTGACTTATGATACTTATTCTCACATTTGACGCACCATATGAATCAACAAGACCTAAATGATTCGAACATAGACCCCAAAATGAGCATATGAATCAACAAACACCATACACCACAATCCGGGATTGCATCTCACCATTCGGATTAGGATTCGATGCACAAAAACCCACAAAAATCACTTTTATGGATGTAGGACCCTCAAAAATTGAAAAAATTCCAATTCCAAACGACCTGACCTGCCATCGGCGGTCCCACGTGCAGCCGTACGGGCGGCGCGTCCCCAAGCGCCTGCACATGCCAAGGACAGCTTCTGGCGCGTGCTAGACGCGTAGAGCGTCTAGCACGCGCCCGCACGGGCCAGACGCGTAGATACGCGGATCACGCGCTTGCACACTGATCACGCGCCACACGTGTGCAACCAGTGTGCATGGGTCAGTTCCGAACCCGGGACGCAGTTTGGATCCTAGATCCGGTTCAAATTCGCGGGTCGGGTCTGGGTTCGAGTCTGTGACTGACCCGGACCGGCCACGTGGCTCACGCGCTCTCAGAGCGCGTGAGATGCACGCCCCTTCCCTTGCACTACACACCCCTATCGCACACATGTAGTGCACGCGCCTCATTGCTGGATCCCTTCGTCTTCGCCCGATGATTTCTATAACCGGATCTTTCAACCCGGTTGTCAGAAATACCCTTTTTCGGTACTGTTTTTATCGGATTTTTTTAGAAATTTCTAATTCCATTTATTCCAATCTTTTTTTACTCGATTTTTTGAATAATTACGCCTTAATCTCAGCGTATTTTGAATACAAAATTTCATCCCTTCGCGACCAATTTTGAACTTCCATTTTTCAACATCAATAATATACACTATATATGCCAAAACATAGATCGTCAAACGTTGAACACATATCAACCATTTATTTAGATCAACACATGCTTAAACTCGACAAATCTATGATCTAAAGGTCTTATCAATATTTGGGTCAAAAACTTTAATCTTGGTTTTCATGGTCCTATTGTGCTCAAAGAATTCAGAAAAAATTATTTTCATGATCTACATGTTATGAGTAATCTCATGGTGCAATCGGATCCACGAAACTCATTTATGATCCGAACCCTAAATTTAATAACCTATATTTTTTTATACCAAAAAATAATTTCAAAAATAATTTTTTTATTAATCCAACAAACGCTCTGGTACCAATGTTGGAAATAATAGATTCACATGCGCAATGGAAGCAATAAATAATTTTTGAAAAAATAAAATATGAATTTCGGGTATAGGATAAATATCTCATATGTAGAGTCTCAAAATCGATCCAATCGTACGTTTCTCGATCGGATCTCGTAGTCGGGATGGTGATCACGATGTTAATCGAACCACCACTGCAATACCACGATGTCGCAACCCTTAGTCCAGTGATCATTGACGGAAAAATTCTCTACTCAGAATTTTTCTCAAACCATCATTTTTATTCTTACTTTAGAGAATATTATTTTCTCAAGTCTGTGCAATATCTTCTAATGGCTTCTCAACCACACACACGCCTCAAAAAAAAAAAAAAAAAAAAGGTTAGTGTTCTTATTCTAGTTATACTCAAATCGTGGAGAGAGTCGGAGAGAATAGGGTTGTGGTAGTTATGGCTTAGTGAGACCCAGTAACCCCTCATAATTACTGAAATACCTCTCTAGGTCACAAACCAATAATTTCATTTCTACTAGAAGTAATCATGGCCGGAGAGCAACACTATTTTGTCTAAAGCTCTAGGTCCCTCAATGAGACAATATAATGATCACAATCTCCTTCAATCTTGTGATTTATATTCAAATCTTGTATAAACAAAAAAAAAATAAAAATAAAAAATCTCTAGGGCCGAAAAGACCGTCGTGCTGCGGAAAAGGGTTGTTCCAAGTCAACGGCAACCGATTAATTTTTCTCCAAAGTCCAAACGATGCATTTTTACTATCAAAAGCCCAGAGCTTCCATGATTATTTCTTACTCTTACCACATCACGCTCGTGCAGGACATTACTTTTCATGTGGCATCACATAAATAACTAGCTTGGATTAGTATGTGCACTATGCCAGATGCAAGTAAAGATGGCTTTCAGTGCAATGCCCTGTCAATTTCAAACATGGCACCAGAATTGCATTCAACAACAATGTTCGAGCTGAGGTTATGGTATCCTACCCAAACTCCCATATACGTGCCCCTCTGCTTTAATGTCTCTGTTAAACCACCTCTGCAGCCAGCAATACACAAAAGAGCTCAATTAGAATGGAGATCTGCTTCTGCCCACCTTGGCATATTGACAGTTGCATTGGAGTTGAATCTTTCAAAACAGTAACTGTTCAACGCAGCTCTAGTCAACTCTTGAAAACATAACACAGGTAACAACCATCAGCTTTGCTGGAGCTCCTTTGCAATCTGTATGCATGTTGCCATTGGGCTGTTTGTCTTAATTGCATTAGAAGCAATGTGCAATCTTGTAGCCGTATAACCCTCCTGCAAGATTGACAACCAACAATTCTGAGCTGAAGAATAACAACACTTTCTAAGATGAATTGCATATATTCAATGGGACTATGCTGTCATTTAGGAACAGATGGTGTATGGCTCAGTATATAGGATATTTTTACCGTTTCTTTGAATGCAGTTTAGTATTGCACTTAGGCACTGCCAGACATCTTACCAAACAAATCTTAGACATAGGATGTGAATAATGCTTCCGTATGTATAATATACATATATACATAAACAAATAAATATATATAAATATAAAGAACTACCATGACTAATATAAAGAGTGAATACATAAGAATTTCCAGGAACATAGCATCATAAAAAGGTCAAGTCCAAAGAGGTCCCGAAACAACAGGTGAACTAGGGACCTGGAAGAGGAACTTCAAATGTCATCCAATGCCGGTATAGAAGTTCCCATGTTACGGCCTTGGATCAACTTCAACGCCACATGCATATGCTAGTGTAAGGTACACAAAACAAAGCTCCAGCTTTTGAAAGCTCAGTCAGAAGATGCAAAAACAGAAGGAAGCAGAACAGTTTCATACCCCGGAATTGCTGCAGGGACAACACATTTGGCCCAGTTGATGCCATAAGAATGTTTGAGAATGTCCACAATTATGACAGTAACTTATGAAACCATAATACCTGCCATTTAACAAAGCAGGTAACGTTGAGGAATATCACATTGGAACCAGCAAGATCAAATGCCTGAAACAAATTGAACTACACAAAAAGTAAATAAATAAATAAATAATACCTGTTATCAGGAAAGCTTTCCACTGTTTACACAAAGCAAGACTCTGAAAACTGGTCCATGATAATAGTAAGAGAAAAGTGAGGAAACACGATACCCAAAATGGCTGCATCACGAATAGCCCCACCTGTAAGCATTCGCAAACCAACCCCATAAGAATATGGCATAGACCGAACAAATGCTCCATATGCAGCTAATGAACTACACCACATGTAATGAAGTAACAAATAATCGGTAACACTTCTGTCTACGAACTTGAGCTTTTGAAGTGGATGATTGTTTCATGAAGTTTCACAGAATTTAAGATGTAAGAGCGGGAGATCATGAGGTTGAGTTATATATTGCCAACACCCCCGAATTTAAAAATTCCTTTCGCCCTAGTCAAAAAATTTTAGGTAATTAAACATATGTTACGAACACATATGCGAGTTTGAGTTTTTGGTGTGGTTGTCTTACGAAATTTAAGACATACATGTACAATACATGCACACAATACCAACAACGGTAATCAAAAACCATACAAACAAACAAGCATTTAATTCGAAAAAGAAAAAGGAAAAACTTACTGGTTAGGCCTTTGACCATCCGGAAGAGAAATCATCAGTGGAGGTAAGATAAAGCAGTCCATCCAATTTCAACGCGCTAAACGCAGTCCTCATAAACATGGAATCAATTCCAAAGGAATCGATGTCAATGAGGTCAAAAAGTCCCTTTGTAGATAACAATCGGCCAAAATCCGATTAGCATCAAAATGGGTGATTACCCATTTTCTCTCTACATCCGCCCTTAGCTACACGAGGCAGATTGTGTAAAATGACACACTTGTTATTGTCGTTAGCATCGTTTGCAAGAACAAAGTCAGCTTTAGCTTCGACGAGATACCGGAGGGACCAAATGCCGCAACCGCACAATGCGTCGAGTACCAGGAGATTTCCTTTGGATTTCTTGCAGTCTTAGTGTTAGTTTGTTTGTGCGTTGATAATAATCAGTTAGGTTGTTAATAGTTAATTACATTTGCTGAACAATAACTTATTCCTTTCTTCAATTATTTGTTCACATATATAAGTAGTAAACTCTTTTGTATGTAACAGATTTTTAATAATAATAAGTTTCAGTTTTCTTTTCACATTTCTCCCTAGAATTTGCTCCAAATTGTAATATGGTATCAAAGCACTCCTTCGCTGCTTATTCTTGTTCATCTTTGATTCGAGTGTTCTTCATTCTTCCTTGAATCAGAAGATAACATACTATCTTCAACCTTTTCTTGATCTGCCATGACAACTCCTGAATTTGGTAACTCCTTCAATTTAAGTGGTAAATCCGCCAATTATGACCGTTTAAGCCCTTACTTTCTTCATCATTTGGACAGCCCTAGCCTCACTCTGGTTTCATAGCAATTGATATGGGGCAATTACGAATCATGAAGTCGAGCTATGCCGATCACCTTGTCAACAAAGAACAAGATTGGATTTATTGACGGCTCAATATAGAAATCTGAAGGTAAAGATTCTAAGCTTCTCAACTCTTGGATCAAAAATAATAACATGTTATATTTTGGATTCCGAATCCTATTTCCGAAGAAAATTCTACTAGTACAATGTTTTCTGAATCTATATATGAGTTATGATTGGATCTTATGAATTGTTTTCAACAAAATAATTCTTCAGTTACATCGAGAGTTAGCAAATCTTAATCAAGAGATCCTGTCAATTTGTATTTTACAAAGATGAAAACTCTTTGGGAAGAACTGAGCAAATTTAGGCCAATTTTTTTTTCACTAGCCGATATTCGAATTATATTGACTAATCCGATCCAAGTATTGTAGAACTCGTTATAGGGTTGTCTCTTCCAAATTCCGTTTCTCTATTTTCATGGTTTAAACTCGAGAAGTATGGTTAAAAAAGTGCAATATCCGATAGTTATACCTACAGAACTTTGATACTTTAGGCCAGTTTGTAGTTATGAAAAATGCACTTGTAAAGGAGTAAAGAAATTAAATATGTTTTATCAGATGGAACACATAATGATGTTTTTTATGGGGTTAATAGAGTCATTTGCTCAAATTCGAGGACAAATATTGCTGATAGATCCTTTACTACCCATTAATAGGGTATTTTCATTAATTTTGCAAGATGAACAACAAATAAAAATTGACGCTTCAACTGATTCTAATTCCAACAGTATGGCTTTTGCTGTAAGACCTGATGGCACAAAGAGATCTGCAACAACAGAAATCAGAGGATAGAGTGACTAACGTGTACACACTATAATTTTCATGGCCATACAATTAATAAGTGCTACAAGTTGCGTAGATATCCTCTAGGCTACAAGCAGAGAGAGAGAAATCCTCAACATCAAAATGCTAACTATAATGCTTCAGCTAATCACATTGCAAATCAATCTAATTTTGAGAATAATGGCAATGATGCAAGCTTTCGCCAAAATATCAACAAAAGTCAGTGCCAAGAGTTAATCAACTTGCTCTCCATGTCACATCTGTTACTAAGGATCAACAAAATATTCCAAATACTTCTCATTCAGTAGGTATATGTCACTCCATGTTAATCAATGATGATATCTCTATCCAAAATTTGTGGGTAATTGATTTAGGTGCATCTACCCACATGTGTTCAAATATCAGCTTCCCAAATAATACGGTCATCCATGTGCATGTTTTTGTAGAAGTATTAGATTAAATCCAAAATTAATCCTCAAGAATTTATTGTTTGTCCCTCAATTCAAGTTCAATTTGTTGTCTGTGAAAATTCTTACCACTAATTCTAAACTCATGGTGGTTTTCGCTCATGATTGATTCACAATTTAGGATCTCATGTCCATGAAGATGACTGGTAAGGGTGAAAATAAGGGTGATTTGTACATTTTGGACACCAGAATTTGGAATTAAGGTTTAAAGGTGTGTGTGAATGTTGTTACAGCTTGTATTTGATACAATTGGTTTGGACACCCTTTATCAAAGCGACTCCAAATTTTGAAGGATCTACTGGAAATCACTGGATTAGGTTTTGATCATTTTGGTCCTTGTTATATTTGTGCTTTGGCAAAACAAAGACATTTGTTATTTGTTTCTCATAACCATTTAGTTGAATCTGCTTTTTGACCTGATACATTTTGATATATGGGGACCATATCATGAAACTTCTTATAGTGGTTATAAATTTTTTCTCACAATCGTAGAGGATTGCACTCAGTTTGCATGAGTGTACATGCTCAAACACAAATTTGATGTTGCAACCATTATTATCAAGTTTTTTAATATGGTTTCTATCCGGTTTAATGTCAAAATCAAGAAATTTAAATCTAATAATGCCAAAGAATTGGGATTCATTAAATTGTTTGGTACACTTGGAGTTTTACATCAATACTCATGTGTAGATACTCCCAAGCAAAATTCCATAGTAGAAAGGAAACATCAACACTTATTGAATGTTGCTCGTACTTTATATTTTCAATCCAGAGTTCCCATTGTTTATTGGTTTGAGTGTATTCTTACAGCCACCTTCTTAGTTAATCGAATTCTATCTCCTTTCCTACAACACAAGACACCTATTGAGGTCCTTCACAAAATTAGGATCGATTACTTTATCTTTAGAGTCTTTGGTTATTTGGCATTTGCCTCTATCCTTGTTGCTCGTCGGATAAAGTTTCAACCTCGGGCTTAAGCTTGCGTCTTTCTTGGGTACTCTACGGGCATCAAAGACTACAAATTACTTGACATTCAATCGAGACAAGTGTTTGTATCTCGGGATATGATATATCATGGAGTGATCTTTCTATTTCATTCCATCACAAAGCCTGATTCACTACAAGATCTTTTTCCCAACCTTGTGCTACCCTTACCATCAACTGAAATACCCACTCAATTACTTCCAACAGAACCAAGTCAACCCCAAATAGAGCTCAATGAGTTATTATAAGATTCAACTATTGAATCATCTCAACCCCACCAAATTAAAATTTCACATCCACAAAACAACTCACTCAGACATTCCTCTCGACCCACCAAGCCCCCATCTTACTTAACCAAATATCAATGCAATTTATTACTCCCTTCCACCACAAATAAAACCAAAATTTTCAATATCCTATAACCTCTAGCCAATCATGTTTCATGTGATTCCCTTTCTTCTACTCATATAATTTTGTCTTAATCGTATCATCCCATTACGAATATCAGTTTTATTATCAAGCAGTCAAGTTTTCTCATTGGCGAGAAGCAATGCGTGCAGAATTGGATGTCATGGAATTCAATAACACTTGGTTTGTTGTACCTTTATCTACCAGAAAACACACCATAGGTTGTATGTGGATTTATAAGATTAAACACAAGACTGATAGATCAATTGAGTGCTATAAAACTCGTTTGTACCTGAAGGTTACGCATAACAAGAGGGAGTTGATTTCATTGAAACCTTGTCCCCTGTGGCTAAGTTAATCACGGTTAAGATCTTACTAGCACTTGCTACGAGTCTAGGTTGGCATCTAACTCAATTAGATATTACTAATGCATTTTAAATGGAGACCTCTTTGAAGAAGTCTACATGGATCTTCCTCTAGGCTACACCAAACAAGGGGAGACTACACACACTGAAACTCATTTGTAGCGATTTATGGCCTCAAACAAACTTCAAGGCAATGGAACTCAAATTTCACTCAATCCCTATTGCAGTTTGGTTTCACTCAATCAAAGTCAGATTATTCATTGTTCACCAAAGGATCTGGTTCTTCCTTTACAGCATTATCATTGTATATTGATGACATCATAATCATGGGTACTTCACTTGAGGTCATCGACTCATTCAAGAAGTTTTTTAGAACACATTTTAAGCTTAAGGACCTCAGGAAGTTCAAATATTTTCTGAGTCTTGAGATTGCTCGTTCAATCAAGGGAATTATGTTTTGCCAACGAAAATATAGATTACAACTTCTTGAGGATACAGACTATCTAGCTACCAAACCGACTTCAATTCCTATGGATCCGATTGTCAAATTAGAAGTATCTATTGGTGAACCACTCCAAGACATTTCTCAATATAGGCACCTCATTGGCTGCCTATTATATCTCATATTATCTTGATCGAACATTATCTTTGTTGTTCATAAGCTAAGCTAGTTTGTCTCTCGGCCACGCCATCCACATTTACAAGCAGTCCATCATCTCTTTCGTTATCTCAAATCTCATCCATGCCAAGACTTGTTTTTCTCTGCCTCTTCAACCTTACAACTCACTGCCTTTTCAAATGCTGATTGGGGTTTATGTCTAGATTCAAGGAAATATACAATGGGCTTTTGTGTCTTCTTAGGAGACTTATCAGCTTCTTGGAAGGCTAAAAAAAAATACCATCTCTTGTTCATCCGCTAAGGCTGAATATACAGCTTTAGCAGCTACCAATAGTGAGTTAGTTTGGTTGAAACAATTACTACAAAATTTTTAACTAGACACTTCAAAACCAACTCTGCTTTTTTATGATAATCAAACTGTTATCCATATCGCTACTAATCTGACCTTTCACAAATGGATCAAGCACATTGAGATTGATTGTCACTTTGTACGTGACAAAGTTACAACTAGTTACATCAAGCTCATGTCTATTAGGTCTCAACATCAATTGGCTGACGTCTTTACCAACCTCTTCCTTGCTACCTTTATTATCTAACTGTTAAAGACATTTACAATCTATCTTGAGGGAGAGCTTTACAGTTTGTTTGTAAGTTGTTAATAGTCAGTTAGACTATTAATAATTAGTTACATTTGTTAATGTGTAACTTATTCTTTCAAATGATGGCAATATAGATGGAAATGTGAATTATAAAATTCAAATAGGTTGGATAAAATAAAAAAGTGTATCTGAAATCCTTTGTGATCATACGATACCACTACATTTGAAAGAAAAGTTTTATAAAATCGTGATAAAATCTACATTATTATATGGTATCGAGTATTGAGTTATTAAAAAACAATAAGAACAAAAAATGACGGTAGAAAAAATGAATATATTTAGGTAGATGTGTGGCAAAACTAGAAGAGATAATATTAGAAACGAAAAGATTTGTAATAAGTTAGAAATTAGTTCTATTATAGATAAGATGCGAAAGTATCATTTGAAATGGTTTTGGTATGTGTAAAGAAAACCTAAAAACACATCGGTTAAGATGATCGAGAATCTAAATATAGAAAATTTAGTAAAATATAGAGATAAATAGTTAAAAATTTAGATATAAATTATTCATAAGAACATAATAGAAAAGGTTTATATGATACCATAATTTTGGATAAAATTGAGAGACGTAAAAAAATTCACACAAACTAAATTAACCTTTTTTTTTAATCTTCTTTATATTTATCTCTGATCCCAATTATTAAAATTAAAATTAAAATTATTATTATTGTATACATAAACAATAAACCTTTTTGTATACTGCAATTTTTCAATAATAATAAGATTCAGTTTTCTTCTCACAATTCTCTCAATAATTTGCTCTAAATTGTAATATGCAGAGGGTAGTGGCGAGGACTCCGAAGTCACGACCTGTTGCGCTCTTGCAGCGGAAGTATGTGCCTCCGGTATTGAATTCAAGATCTCTCTCGCTTTCTATTTGGCATTTGGTCAAAAAAATTTGCAGGTTTTAGATGAATAGGAAAAGGTCGGCGAAGGAAAGAAGAAGGGATTAGGGCTTTGGGGAAAGGAAGAAGAAAGGTAATTTCATGGCGGGAGAGGAAACGAAGAAAGTCTCCCCTCGGCTTTCACAGAGACCGCAAGCAATGGAACTTTCCTCTAAAAGCTGAAAACTGTGCGTATTAGCACCGACCTGCAACTTTTAAAATAATTATTTTTTAATTTTTTTAATTTTAATTTTTATTATTTTTTTCTCTGATCTCTACGCCTAATTCCAAAATTTGAAATTAAAAGTGTGTGCGCAAATCCCATTTACATTTATTTCACCTGTTGGTAACTCATTTACAATTTATGCAAATCTGACGCTTATCATTTCTTGCAGCTCATGTACAAAAACCAAAACAAGCATGTACCATATGCTTTTTGGGAGCGAGAGAGGAGCGCCATGGCATGCAAAACTCTCAGCCAGCAGCATCAAAGGATGAAAGGCCTTAATTTTGTCATGAGAGAAACCAATTCATAGATCAATTATACAACATATCCATACAGATGTTGATTTACATGCATAGCATGGGTAGGCACTCGGGTCCAAGATAAGCCAAGCCAGCATATACAACCAGTGGCCAATGCCGTTGCCAACAGAAATGCCATTAGCTCATTCTCTCATTCTTGGCCTCAACAAAACACTAAAAATTAAATATCCGTGTGACTGAGAGTGGCTGTTTGGGGGTTGAATATATACATCCCGCAGTCGTGTGAATCAACTTCAGCACTAAATGATGTTACTGCATCTTCAGAAACATCTTCATGCTGCCCAGAAAAAACAAAATGATGCTGTTAGTGCAACAAAATTTGAAGCCAACTATAATAATAAAAGATTTGATCATACACCACGAGGAACAAAAGGGACACTTCAATTTATTGTAATTTTCTATTGCGTCAAACTCAAATCTTGTCGACGAAAAACAAATGATTAAGCATAAGCTACTGAAACTATGAAATACATAAGGAAACAGAGAGACAAGGAACCTATAACAGTAGAAATTGTATCTCTAATTTTCCTATCATTGGTGAAAACTTTAGGATTTTCAATCTGAAGAGATGATTTGTGGTCATCAGCACTGAGATGTACAAGATTATTATGCAGAAATTTCATGGCATATAGTTTGACATCAATCATGCATGGCACAGTCAGAAATTTTGAAGTCCTAGTTTTTCCAAACTTGCTACCAAGGCCACTTGAAAAGGTTCTTACAGGCATTACCATTTAGGCATCCACGGGTAATTTCTACTCACCTTCCACAGATCTCTTACTGACACAGTTGAAGTGGATTCTAGTCCAAGTGATTCCCATTTGGCTGTAATATTTGCAGCTTCCGAACACCGATTCCAAAGAGCAACAACCAATCTGTTTCCAGACAAGGGTCCTGCCCAAACCTAGAAATATATGCATGAGATTAGAAAAAACACTGAAAATTGACCTAGCAGATGCATACATTATGGAATTCATCAATTCAGTATTCCATATGATATTACATATATTCCATTTTTGTCTTTTGAAATCTAAAGAGAACATATTTAGAACAAGAGGTGAAAAAAGAAACCTGTTGGCAATCATTCGACCCTTCAACAGAAATCTTCCTTCCTTGAATGCCAAGCGGATCTGCAACCAGTAATAAGTTAATAAAGAAAGTAGAGAATTCCTATATATTGTTCTACAGCCAATGATACTGCTTATACTTTTGAAGACATAGCATGTTGAGGAAGGTAAGGAGACTTGAGTGCAGAGTTAGATAGTGGATTATAACTCAGTAAAATATACGAAGTGCTCACATGTTTAAAGAAGTAACAAAACCAGAAAAAAAAAATGTGGAGAGAGAGAGGAGAGCAGAGAAGTACAATTACCTTGGTTAACAGCAATGACCTCCTTATTTGACAAAATCTCCAAAGTTTCTGCAGTCATGTTCCTCACATCACAACCAACCAAAAGAGGAGCCTGCAGATTTATGCAACAGAAATGAGCTTAATTTAACAAATGATAATAGACTCCATGTTGCTAATATAGCATTAGGTTTTTATATAGCTCAATTAGACTCCCAATTCAAACACTTCGACATAACTGCAATAAGGCAACCTTTAAAGAGAAAAAGCATCATGCGAACTTCACTTCTTTCACTTATTCCTCGTTTTCATGCACTTTGTTCCTTTGAATTTCTAAAGGCATTCTTTTTGAGGCACAGACTTCTACATTTACTAATTTTTCATTTTATACACTGTTCGCTCTTTTATTTTCAACTCACTGAACACCTTTGACTCATCTGACAGCTCAAATACAAGATCCTCATATTGGTCCATTCTAGAATGTTGGCTTTGATGGTTTCTGAAGTTCTTTCTTTTGCAGCCATAATATATGTTCCTCAAATTAACCTCACCAGCCCAGAATCCACTGAAACCGAGGACACTATCTTTTTGTGCTGAGAACCTCAAAATGGAACAATCAACACTGACAAGCAAGAACTATATAGTTACGTGGTGGGTCAGGCAGAAAAGGCATAATACATCATTCCTTCTCGTTAAATAGGATATACCTTAATATAAAATGGCTAAATCCAACATAACCTGTGCTTTTTTCTGGGTTTTTTTTTTGGAAAAGGGGGGGGGGGAGGGGAGGCATTGAGATGAGAATTTTCACACACCTTCATCAAAGCCCAGATGCTGAAATGTGCACGATACTCCTTGAAAGTCATGCCCCCATTCCCAACTTCCAGCATATCCGGGTCTGCCCAGAAAAATATAAGTTGGTAATCATAAAAGAGAAACTGACCCACTGGCACAGCCACTGGTGTAACCTTATCTTTTGTAGAGTCAGAGTGGCGACAGCATGCTTACCATTCCATCCACCAGGTCCCGCATAAGCAGCCCACTTGTCATTTATATCAGCTATTGTAGTCATGCTTCAAGATCAAAAGAAGATAAAGCTTTCATCAACACAATAAAATACTGCTAAATCTACGATAAGTGAATGACACACTAGTCCCCCTCCTGAAATAAGCAGAAAAGCATGCAGATTAAATTATATATTGACAACCAAATTACCACTGCGTCCAATGATTCTAGGCACAAAATGCAGGACAAATTAATTTGTAGGTCATGGTTAAAAATGAAATGCAAGCAAGAATGTTTATCCATTGAACATTTTCTAGAGGGCTGATATTCTTGGCCTACAATTAGTTTCAATCCAAAACAAGACTTGGGAAAGGTCAGCATTATTTTGTATTTTGACCCTCATAAACCAAGATCAAGAGTCCTGCATAATTTAGAAGCAACTAGGTAAAAATTCCTAAGCAATTAAAATTATAACAGAAAAATCAATATGCCTTGGTAACTGGAAAGAAAAATGTGGAGATGAAATGAAGTATGAAATCTATCTCTAATTGCTTGAACTAAACTATGAATCTAGATTTGCCCATCTCCTTTGATCGACAACATAATAAATCTATGGAAAGACAATCACCTGAGAATTATGTGGGGAATAATGCTAGAGGTTAAAAAAATGAAAAGGGGACCAAATAAGATCATGTTCTCATCATCATCACTCAGCAGATTTTCACATACTGTTTACAGGGAAAATACCCAAAGTACAAATTGGTTACCACACAAAAATCTATATAAGAAACCTAACCTTGGCCATGAATCGTTGATATCATCTGTGGTTCGCCAACTATTTCCCACTGGGCGAGCCCATAAGGCAGGATCATCCACACCCCTGCAAGAAGAAAACCCCCAATACAAAGACACCTTAAAAGCACCGCCATACATATACCTGTCTATGTCTACACAATGGATAAATAAATTAAACAACCATTCACAAAGTGAATAGAAAATTTTGCGTCCAGTTGCATTCAGCGCATCACGCATTGGAGGATATCTGCAAGTAGAAGAAACCAGATGATCAGAAGAGGCTTAGTGAAATAAAGAAGATAATGTCCTCAAAGGACAGCCAAATGGTCACAACCCCCTCTCCCAACCCGATGATCTCGGGTTCAAATCTCGATGTAACCAAAAAATAAATAAAGCAGATAATTTTATTGAGGAATAGGCAAAACCTTTCTTCCGGTGGAATGCCTAGATTGTAACAGTTGTCGTACTTCAAGTAATCCACCCCCTGGATGACACATATACATAAGTAGAATTATTGTCAAAATTTGTGTGAATATCTTCTTGCAGAAAGTTAATCTTCCTCGGTGCCAAAATTATTATAATTATAAATTCTCAAATTGGAGTTCTCATTTGATCACAACAGCAATACCTACAAAGCATAAGAACCATGAATACTGAGTTTTCCATAACAAGGTTAATCATTTGAAACCCCATTTCTCTTCTGTTTTATATCTTAACAACAAAGCTGAGGATTTCTTTAAAATTTGAGGGGATCATGTGATCTGGCACTTTCTCACTTGTTCATGCATCATTGGCTCTGCAATGGCCTTGTTGTCAAAAGACAGCTAACTCATTCTTCTACAATATAAAGTACAGAGAGGAAATAGTCCAACTCTGTCATAAGGTCCATTTTTGTCTTACTTATGGCTTAATCAAGCATAATAAATAATTGAACTCCAGAATCTTGGGTATAAGAAACTAACCCATGAAGCAAATAGTTCTGCATCACCATTTTCATGATAAATAGATCCAGGTCGAACTTGGCAAGTAAAAGCCCTAGTAAAGTTTACTTCATGAGTTAGGAAGGAAAATTGGGAATAATGCTAGAACTACATTAAAAAAGTAAAAAGGACAATTTGAGAAACGATTTAGGCTCTGACTACTGAGAGTCTAACCCAGAATTCAAAATATATCCTACCCAGCATCAGAATATATACCAAGCTTGAGGCCCTTCTCGTGTACATAATCAGCAAGAGCTTTAATTCCCGATGGAAAAGTTTTTGGATCAGGGACCAACTGACCCTGTAAAATTAAGCAGTACAAATTACAGTAACTCTGATGCTTGTAGCTATCTACAAGGAGCAGCTAGATACATGTCAAAATATAAGACAGCACACGGGTGATTTTCACACGGCTCTTTGAAAGAATTTGGACCAAAAACGAGTCATAAACAACTAGTGCACCAGAAATTCATCATGGCAGGGTCTAAAGAGGCTTAGATGCTAGCTTGCACAAGAGGCTGTTTCAATGGAACAAGCTTACAGTTATCAAGGTCAACCGTCATTAGGTCAAGTTAGCTACCTAAATCAAAACAGGCAGCTACAATATTAAAAGGAGTGCAGAATATTCTACTTATCATCACCAAGACAAATTTTGCTGAACAGCTGAGTTGGTTGGGTTGACAACAATAATCAACTACAGCACTAATGTTACCTTTAAATCACGAGTGACAGCAGACCAGCAATCATCTGCATCCATGAGTGTGAATGGTTATTAACCTCGCCATATAACAGCCACAAATGCGAGAACAGACTAAATCGTAAGATGAAAACTCAAACACAATACCTATGTTAACATATATGTATCCAAGATCAGCCAAACCAGTAGAAATGAGCGCATCAGCTGTACAATAAAATAAAGAATCTTCATGACCCAAGGAAAAAACAGATTAAACGGCATAGAATTATCTCAGGAAATGAATGCAATTATGCATGAGTGAGCAGTTCAGATTCAGCCAATCACCAGTCACCAAATATTGAAAAGACAAATTAATGAAAGTCTGACCACAATTTTCCCCTACCAAATGACACAAAGCCTCCCCCAAAGAGAGGACAATTCAAATGGAATACCTGTTTCCTTGATCACAGTCTCATTGATATCGCAGGCAAAAAAGTTCCAGCTATTCCATCTGTCCCCACAAACCACATTAGATAAAGTGATTCTTGTTGCCAACATAGATCAAGACACAAAAACTTATATGCATACATCCCAAATCCTAAATCTGTAGCAGCATCCGACAAAATCGATAACTTTGCTAAGTCAAGGTCCAACATAAGAAAAAACCCCAACTTTGAGAAGTCCCTGAATTGTTCTCATATGGCAGCAGCAGAATCCATAAAAACAAGAATAACTTGCAGAAAATCCTCAAGTTACCAAATTTAAGGAAGCAGATGCACAATCCAAATGCGAAGAAACAAAGTTTGATTTTTCCCACATCAGAGATACCAAAAGGGCAAAAATTGGAAAAGAAGAGCATACCCCATTTGAGGAGTTTGAGCCAATCCATTGTTGAGCTGTAGTATACCATACTTGGAAGTGTCGAATATGGTGCGCGATGGGGTTGACGATGACGATGATTCCTTAATGGGATTCTCGTTAATTTCTATGGGAGGTACAATTCTAGCTGCGATTGCCAAAGAAACTAGTGATAGACAGACAACCAGAAGCCGCAATTGAACTCTGAAAATCCCCATTAGTTAAGAGTAGTTACTCTGTTTCTGCTCCTGTTTTTCCCGGAATGAGTGATGACTACTGTCTTATGCAACGAGGACGGATGGATAAGGAATTTCGGGAAGGTATCTGTCTTCAAGAAGACTACGAAACGAAGCCCACATGGGATAAAAGTCTTCCATTTGAAACGGAGTTATGAAAATACTTCATTTATTAATTTCGTCCATCATTTTTTTTTTTTTATCTGGTCACCAACACGATCCACGTGGTGTTTTCAGACTTCCCCAATTGTTGATATAAATAATATTGTTGCGATGGAAATTTCCATGTGGTCTGCCTCAAAAATGATCATTACCAAATCATTCAATCAAACAATAGTTTTCTGATAAATAAGTTTTTGGACAGATGCAAATAGGTCACGGTGGGGGTGGGTACAAATCCTTTTTGGACTTATGCAAATAATATTGCCCATTCTACTTCAAACAAAATTCCAATAGATTATCTGACAGAACTACAATGATAAAGAAGAGGGGAAGGGTCAGCTGCCAATTTTTTTTAATTGTTTTTGTCGGATTTAAATAATTTATTTAAAATTAATTAAATTTAAAAAGTTTTTTTATCTCTTATAAACAAAATTATTACGTAAAATTTGATTTATTTATTTTCTAAACTCATTTAATTTGTATAGTGTTGATTATTCTATATAGTGTAGATACAAAAGTTATGTTTAAATCTTATTTATTTCGTACGTCTGATTGTATGTTGTATTACCTTATAAGTATAAATTTTTTATTTTGCCGATACACAATCAATTTTCTTCCAATTTATCCCAACGGTATTTATTTATTTATGGTGTCAGATGCATATGGAAAAATTTTGAACAAGGAAAAAAAAAATACTAATGGACTAGTATATCCAATATATTGCTTGCAAAATTAAAAAAATAAATAAATAAATAAAAGTCATATTCCTTAATCTATGGTTATTAGTCTCCTTTCTTCGCGGTGGGGTGGGGTGGGCCGAGGTGGGCTGGTAGGTCCATTGAATGAAAATCTTTCGCAGAAGAGGGTTGGTTGCTTTGCTTGTCAAATAGAGGTGTGTTGGATCCGAATTGATCCCGAATATCTCTATTTTTGAATTCAAACTTGATTTTTTTTACTTGACTCGAACTCGACGAATAGTATATAACAGGAATTCGAATTCGACTCGAAAACTAAATTATTATATAATATATTAATATATTTTATTTTATTTTATTTTTATATTATAATTATATATAAATATATATTAATATTTGTAATCGAACTACTCGTCAAGTTTTCGAATATAAAATTATACTACTCGAACTCGACTCGATACATGACGAACTCAACTCAAATTCGAGTTGAGTCGAGTCGTTGACCAAACGGCTCGAATTTGATTCGGTCCGTGTAATAGCTCTACTTGTCAATCAGGCACTCCTACCTTCCATTATAATTTTTTTTTTTGTTAAATCAATTGATATTCAAAATCATATTCTGATTAATTCGGTTTGAAACTTACAGTAACTCATTCTGAAGGCTACTCTTACAACGTAGTTTTTTTCATTTCTAAGACTTGAATTTAAAATTTTAATTAAAAAATTTAGTACCATATTTTACTAAATCGATTATCTGTTAATGAAATCTTGACCCTGTGATTCAAGGTGGGCCTTTATAGGCATTCTTTCTTGGCCCACATAGAAGTGTTCTTAGGTATCCTAAACCAGACTAGAGGACAATGGATCACTTCCGACTTGTTTTAAAGGACTATAAATTGTTGATATCGTGAACCTTGGCCCAAAGTTATACCACCACATAAACTATATAACCACTACTAGGCAGGGTTCTAAAGTCCTTCCGTCAGAGAAAAATTAAAAATTTATATTATAAATAAAATATAATATACCTAAATTAAAATTAGAGAGGAAATTTTAATTAGACAACTGCTCTCCCGACCTTCACTCTATTGACAGAAATGGAAACAGGAAATAGAAACAAAACTAAATTTCGATCTATTTTGTATCTTTGAGATATTTTATTTTTAACTTTTTTAAGATGTAACATGATACATAATTAGTGAGATCTAAGTTAATTGTAATGTTTAAGAAGGATTAGAAATTGTAATTTTATCTTAAAAAATAACATTTCTATGTAATTTCATCACACCAAATGGGCAAAATTTGCTTTTTTTCCTTTTTATTTTATTTGGATCTCCATACATATGTACATACCACATACATTCAAACATCAACAAAAATCAAACCCAGTAATCCTGGTTCTATCTTGGAGCTTCAAGAGCATTGTTTGTCTAAAGCCAAACTAGAAAGCAGATGTCTAACATTTTACGAAATTAATAGTTGTGGAATAAATTATTTGGCATTACTGATGAGGAAAGTGGGAGATGGTTTTACACTCCAATTTGGTTGAGATCAAGCCAGATCTGCCTAAAAACCTTAACAATGAGGTCATGGTACTTGTTTGAGTTCAAGGAGAGGTAGCATATTAGAAGTTCTTCCAAGTCTTTTGGATCATTAATATTGCTTTCCACAATCATCTCCACCATTGATTCCCAGAAGTCCCTCTGCGGATCACTGGAGCATTTTACAACTGCCACAGTTTCTGATGAACTGCTGCTTTTTTTTCTCTGTCTGAAGCTTTTTCCACGAGGACGAACTTTTGCACTCCCAATCCTCGGAGAGTTAGACCTTAGTTTCAATCTTGGGCTTCTTGAAGATGTCCTTGTGTTTACTTCTTTTACCATCTTAACACTTGCTTCCTTAGCAATCTTGACATGGAGAGGAGCATTGGCGTGGTCCTTGTCCATGTTGTTAACTTTTGGCTTTGTTGCTATCGGAGGAAGAGTAGTGACCTCTAGAGTTGCCCTTGGAACAGACTTGTCACCCATGACCGTAGCAAGATCAGTTGTTTTTGAACTTGCCTTGCAATTACATAGGCTTGACTCTGAAGCTAGTCCATGTTCATTAAGCGAGCCTTTGCAAGCAACGCTATTGTCTGTGATGGGCTCACTTGAAGGAAGAGAGGAGAGTTCTGATGTGGAATAGAAATGAAAAGATGGTGAATCCAAGCCAGCAGGGTGACCAAAGCACTTGCCGAAGGCAAACATGGGAAACACATTGGCTGTTTTTGAATATGAAATTCTTGGAGGTTCAGTTAAGTCAGGCTGTGACTGCTGGCTTGAAATGGGCTCCTTGAATGTGTTAGACATGACTGGCAAGGATGAATCTATTTGTGGTAACTTGGGTTGCTTTTCTTTGGTTGGTGGAGATGTCTTAGAATTTGCGATTCTGCCCAAATTCTTGAGCATTCTAAACAGTGCCCTTGGTATCTTCACCACCTTCTTACCACCCATCTTCTGACAATTCTGGTTGATTCTATCCTTGCCTTACCGACTCTCCAGCGTTAAAAAGGAACAAAAACCGCGTAAAATGGGGCCAAGTTAGGGAATGTTTTTGCTCCAAAGTGGACTGTGAATTACATTCTAATCACTAAGCATGTCAAGCAAAGGAGGGAGAGAGATAATCTCCGATCATGGCAAATGTATACAAGTTTTTTGTCCTTAAATAGTCCTTCATACTGAATTAGAGCTGCGGAAATTTGACAGGTAACATTGGCAGTGATTCATCAAATGTCGGCCAAAGGAATTAATTGGGTATACGCGTTAGAATCAATGCTGCTACAGTGAAACTCTCTCAATGGAATGCTCAAGAAAAGGAACGGGGACCTCTGACAGTGTTTGGGTGAATTTCAGCTCCGTAGTTGATGTTTCACCGTCTTCAAACTCACCAGCTTGAAAATCTCTGCACTTTAAGTTCCCTGATTAAATAAAGATTGGCATGTTCAATTTTACCATGGGTTCATCATGTCCTTTTCTATCTACTAAACAGTAGTTTTACTGCTCTATTTACTCTTGCAAGGACAATAATTTTACGGCTCTATTTACTCTTGCAGGGACAATAATTTTTCACTTAACAGTATTTCACCATCTTCAACATGTCCTTTTTTACCTTCAAGCTCACCATCGGCACAAAATTCTCTTCTTAGCTAAAATTTAAGACTTTATTTGAAAATAGTTTTGTCTAATTATTAAACTAATTAAATATCGATAATAATAATTTTTCTGGTGTTTGCAACTTTAATTTCACAAGGAATGCTACATTAACCAAACAAAGGAGTAATATATATTTATCAAATTCTTTTTAAATTCTTTGTGATCAAAACTTTTTAAATCTAAATAATTTTAAATATAACAAAAAAAATAACATATTAAATAAGACTACAATGAAAAATAGGTATTTTGATTTTTAATTTATTTTTGCAGAAATGAAGGAAACAAACGGTCTAAATCTAATCAATGAGGGAGCGAAAAGCTTATTCGTGCAGGTAATGACAATTTGTTTCCATTTATGGCCGAATCAGGTTGGTCATTTGTAATTGAATGCCAGTAATGATCCTGGGCCCCATAAAATAACAATGTCTATTGTCTACATATACACAGAACCATTTTAGTTAAGGGTGATCCCCATCTAGCTAGAGTTGTTCATCACCTAAAGCTTTCTAGCGTTTATTGATGATAGGGATGGGGTCCCTTTATTTATTTTTTTTTTTTTCCTTTCTTTCCTCAGGACACAAAAATAAGTCATTTCTTGTATTTTTATTTCTCCTCTTAAAGGTAGCTGACAAAGTCGAGAAATGTCCCTCTATAACTTTAAAAATTAAAAAAATATTTAAAACATTAGAGAAAAAAAATTCATTTATAAAACCCACGTATCATATTTTTAAAACCCGATATGCACTGTTAACGTGAACAGTATCATATCAGATTTTAAAAACCTAACATTAGAAATAGATTAATAGTGTCATGTCAGGTTTTCAAAACTCAACATGATACTGTTCACGTATACTATTTACGTGAACAGTATCGTTCATGTCGGTTTTCAAAACTCGATATGCATTGTTCACATGAGCAATATATATCGAATTTTGAAAACTTGACATGTGGTGTTATTTTTGAAATTTTTTTTTGTGAGGTGTTTTAAAATTTTTTTTAATTTTTTAGATTAAAACCGTACAAACAAAGTCATCTACCATTGAGAGAGAGAGGCAGAGAAGAATTAACCAATGATGTCCTCAGAATAAGGGAAAGAAAACGGTATCATACTGGGCCTGTTATCACACTCAAATATTAATGACATTATTGGGTTAAAACTTGATTCAAACTGAGTCTGAACTCAAGATCGAGCTTGAGTCTAACTATATCAAGCACGAAGGCTTGACAAGCCTATTTTTTAAAATAATTTTTATTTTTTAAAATAATTTTTATTTTTTAAAATAATTATATTTAAAAAAATTAAAATAAACGAGATAATACCATCTAATAACACTTCAAACTTGAAAAATACAAACTCGACCAATTCAAACTCAAACTCAAGCTCACCTAACTAACATTTGAGCCAAGCTTAGGTATCACACTACCTGACTCAACCAGGCATTGACTGTTTACATGCATCCTGTCTATCTCGCTCTCATTTCCTCTTCCTCTTCCATCGAACCCAAACAATTCCGCTTCCAGAGCCAACGTTTTTTTAGTTAACAACAACGATAATAATAACAATAATAATAATTTGTTATGAAATAGGGTTTGAAATTTTCTTTCAATTTGAAATTACAAGATTTTAATTTTAATTTTTACAAATTGTGAATGTATCGCATTATTGTCTTATCTTTTGTTAAAATTATAAATCTTGTAACTCAAAACATCATCATCATAATAATAATAATAAAAGTGTGGCACATATTGCATGGCTCAACATCCATTCTTGTATTTTCATTTGTAAAGTAAAAGCAAAATCAAAATGAAATAGGGTAAAATTAATAATGATACAAGTTGCAATGATTTTCTCAAAAACAGGTCCTTGTACATGTAAGCTTTGTCAAATGACTTGGTCAGGGTCAAGGCAGGCGGCCTATACAAAATTGTGTCCTTTGACATCAAAAGATATAAATCAAGAAAAGAATCATGTCTCTGTTCTCCATAAGTTTGTATGGTCCATGCCACCAGTCATACAAAGCCAGCTTCTTGATTAGACAACCCTCCCTCAACTTTCCCTATCTAACCTTCCTAAGGTGAAGAGACATTTAGCATTAAGAAGCCGCCGCAAATAATTAGGACATCGCAAGTACTTCCAAAGGCCAAAGCTAATCAGACCTTGTCAAAATGACACACTAACAAAGTATTATATTAAGTTTTGAATAGTCCGATTATTAAATTCCTTCTTTTTTATTTTTGTTTGTGAAGAAGGGGTCGAGAGAGAAGCCCTTACAACCTCTTTCGCAACACACTTGAGAGAAATGCTGGCAGGGCATTAAACCATGTTTCTTTGTGGGCTTTTTTCCTGAGCCACACCTCGGCGCCTAGCTATTTTTTACTTCCTGCGCATCTTGCAATGCAAACAGAGACCCATGTCTTTGTTACATTCTCATTTAATTAACAATCACAATTCAAAAAATAATGCTCAAACTTTATCCAACATAATTACTCAAATCAAGAAAGTTTCTCTTAATTGGGAAAATCAATAGCACAAATTTCATTTTGTGCATTGTCTGGTCATGAATCAGAAACTGCACCCAATCTCCAAAACAACAAATTTCAATTATTTTGAACTATCTATTTCACGTTGGTCAATTTTTACATATTGAGATCAGACCACAACATGAATATTACAAACCAAGAAATTGGAAACCTATAACATAACCCCCCCCCCCGGCCAAAAAAAAAAAAAGAATGATCAGAATTGTGCTGTAATTCTCCTAGAAACAACAAAATTAACACATTGAGGCTGTGTTTTGTGTATAACAAAAGATCTTATTCTTCAGGCAAGGCCTATTTCCATGTATAAGCATCGTCCTGACTCCTAGAAAAACGAATAACTCGAATATTGCGTTGCTAGTGATTCTAGTTGTTCAAATCGTTTGTTCCTTTGCTGGGCCCGGAAGGTGGTGTGGAACCTTTGGGAAGAACGTTGAGGACTAAAGGCCCAAATTTTCCGGTGAGCTTTTTGTTCCTCAGAATCTTCGTATTGGAGGAATCCATATCGCATCGCAGGGCAGCATGGACATGCACGTCCTTCAATTCATCTTTCTCATCCGTCGGAAGATTAAGATTCAATTGGGGCTTTATTGCTGCTGCAACACCGCCATCATCGATTTTGAGAACAACGTTGAAAGGTCTACCCAACGAGGTTTGTGTCTGTGATAATATGGCGAGAACAAGGATTAGTAGGTAGCATATCACCAGCTTGCTTGTTTCGACAGCCATATCAAATTTTGCACAAGAGATGAGGTTTTGCTTTTGAGAGAGAGAGAGAGAGAGAGAGATGTGTTTGGTTTGGTTGCAGTGCAAATAAGGCAAGGGGGTGTGAAGAGTTTTTGTAATGCGAAGGGAGAGTGAGGGGGAAAGAAAAAAACAGTTGTGCATGTTTCACTTTCGATTTAGTTGACAATGTCAATTCCCAACCTAGTCATGCAAGAAGTCTCACGCGCCAATACCAAAAGCACGAGAGCTTGTTTTGCTATTGCTCGTTGACCCCAAGAGTTTGGTGCAATGCAAGTCATACTTGTAAAATTTAATCTTATTTGAATTTATGGAATACCAATATTGTTTTTAGGCTATTGTTTACAATTTTTTACTCATCATATAGGTTATATATAATCGGGTATAATATGAAAGGGAAGTTGAAAATTTTCTTTTTTTTTTTTTCTTCAAACATATTGAGCATATGTGCCAATAAAAGCAAAGTTGTCAAACTTTGAATATTGGCAAGTAGTACAAATAAGTGTTTTTAAAACCAAATCGGATCGATCGGTTTGATTGATCGAAAATCGTTCTATAATTCAATTTGATTTTTACTATTAGATCGAATAAAGTCAAATCCAATCAAAAACATTTAAAACCGATAAAATCAATGAACAATTTAAACCGATACAAAGGAAAAAAGTATTTGTGACTTTTTCCACTCCATTCTTTTTTACACAATTTAATTTTTTTGTAAAAATATATGAATTCAAATTCATTTTTTTCATAAAAATATATAAATTTTATTTTATTTTAAAATATATAATATATAAATTATATATACGACGTCAAAATGATGTGATCCGATTCGTAAAATGATCTAATTAATCCGATCAAATGAACCAATGAACCAATAGCTTGGCTCAGTTTTAAAAATATTGACTACAAATCACGCATAAAGATGGAAAACTTCTCAAAACAAGGTTTTTCTAGGAGCTAGCTTAGGTGAGATTGAAATTTGTAGGGGGGAAAAAGTTGACTGTTATTAGGTAAGCATAAAATCCGTTTATTTACTTTTCCATTTTGACCATTAATTCTCCTCCGTTCATCATAAAATAGCAAAAAAGTGCTCAAGAAGGTTATTAATTCATTAGGGTAAGTGCATGTTGCATAAGATTACAGGGTTTGGTTCGGAAAAGACAAGATAGTTTATTTCGTTCAAGGAGTTCATTTGTCACGATTAGGTTGGTGAGAAGCGCGTGAGAAGGAAGACGAGAGAGAGAGAGAGAGAGACTGTAGTCACACGTTTGGTTTGACTCTGAGAAAGATGCCCTGTGGGACAGCTATGGTCCACATTGGATTGTAATTTGTAAAGTCCCACATGCCAAAGAAGAAGAGGAAGAAGGCGCGGTTATGGGGAAAGCACAGACGCCAGAGTTCATACTTACAAGAGTTTTAGGACTAGCAGACTGGGTCCATGTTTGTTTTGCTGGTTTTGCTTTTCATATATTGTAGTCTGAAAAGATATAATGGGGATAAGCCAAGGCAATTGGTTAATGGGCTTGTCTCATTGGCCCCCCAGAGGAGTGAAGCACCGACGCGAGAGGGCAGGAGAAAGTCAACTGAGATTTTTCGGAGGAAAAAGGGAAGAAAAGAATAACAGACATCACCTGCCTGCCTTCATTTAATATCAAAGCCACCATCTTTTATGGTTTGAAGTTGAACCGTGTTGACATCATCTCATCTTCCATTGTTTAAACCTCCGCAAAAACATACCCAACCCCCCCCCCCCACATTACTTTGCAAATCAAAGCATTCTCATTACCTACCTTATATTAAAAACATGTGCAATTTATACATTTTTTTTAAGTGTGAGAGACGATTAATGTTGTTATTTTATTTGAATATTACTATAAAAAAATTTTACCTATTAATACAGAATATCTAATCAGAAGAATAATTATAATTTTCAAACAAATTTGCCATTATAATTCACTAAAATAACAAAAAAGAAGTTACAAAATTCTTTATAATTCAAATATTCTGGGCTATATATATATATTTTTTTTTTCTTCAAATTTGTACCAAAATTATCAAAATATTCAACGCTCCAAAAAGTATTTGTTGCAGTGTATGATTCCAGACTACCAACCTTGTGAGCAAAAAACCAACTTTGTATTATTATTATTAGTAGCATAAAAGAACTTGATTTTTTTTTTTTTAAAAAAAAGAAAAGATTCATACGAAAAGTCAAATAAAAAAGGAATTTTCATTAAACTAAGAAAATAAGTGAAACTAAATTGAGATAAAAGGTCAAGATTTCAGTTGCACCAAACCAAACTCCGTTTGGACAATAGCATGTGAGCCCGCAGTTTCTAAGGAAAGGTCATGAGTGAGAGAGAGAGTCAAACCCAGATTAGAATACACCTTTTCGTTGTAAAGACACTTTCATGGTGGTCAATGGATTCAATCCCCATTAGCAGACCTGCACCAAATCAGGAATACATGTCTCAGATCAAATGTCCATTTCACATCATTGAAATTACAAGCTCAAATATTTTAAATATGTTAGTTATAATTTTTAAAGAGAAAAAAATAAAATATTATAATTAATGATTCTTTAAAAAAATAAATCTAGAGATGGGATGGCCATGAGGTTGACATCTAGGGGGACAATTGGACATGGTGACCGCTATTGTGGGCATGGCCTCGATGGCAAAGGCTTTTGGAAGAGTTCAATTGTAGTTGAAGCAATTGAAATTCATCTCAAAAGGTAATTAATTGAGAGAGCGAATGAAGGTGCATTTTATTAAAGTCACTTGCTTAAGCAAATTGCAGATGACCCCTTTTGAGAGCCACGCCTAAATAGTAATCCAGTACGTATGCCAGGTCTCTCCATTTGATTATTACTACATTTTTACGAATTTATTATTATACTTTCATCAAAATATCCACACAAAAAAACTGTAAAATTAATTGTAACTCGAACATTATGAATGTATTTTTACAAACAATTTTTATTAATCAAATTCAAATCAAGACGTCAGAATTGGAAAATATTATCTTGTAATTTATTCGATACAATTATCATGATCTAAACAAAAAATATATATACATATATATGTATATTTTTTTGTTTATGGTGGTGGGTGGAAACATTGACGCAAGTAACTCTATAGTGGATTTAAATAAAATGATGATGGCATGATGGTGTCCCATTGAAATGATTGAAATGGGCATGTCTAAAAAAATGCATTCAAGTCCTCCCCCATTTCTCGTGTATATATTGGCAACGCTTCGTCTCTCGGCCAGTTATGTTTTTAAATCAATGGGTAACAAGGCCTTGAAGGCATGTTTTCTATTAATACTGCTGGTTTTGATCTTATCTTTGACATCTCGGGGGCGAGGAGGCACCACTGTAGGTGGAGACTCGGCGGACGAGGCCGTCCATCATTTAAGAGATACAAGAAGAAGAGGCAAGTTTCCACATTTGAAGAAGAATCTAAGAGGCTTCAAAGGTACTACTTACAAAGACCGCATTGCGGTTGCGAGAGATGATTGTGGTTTCTATAGGTGGCAAAGGCATAATAAGCACGGCAGTGTTCCAAGCCCAGGGGTTGGTCACTGATGCACAAGTTTTGGTCACTCCTTCCTCCTCCCTTTCTCTACATTGTTACTATTGTCATTTTGCAAGTAGGAAATAGAGAGACGTGAGAGAGAAAATTCTCAGTATTTTATTGTGTGTAGGATATGTATATATAAAAAAAATCATAAAATTAAATATTCTTCTAAATATATAATATGTAAATATATGCAAAACTTTCTTTTCTTCAAAATATTGCTATTATTTAATTATATTTATCATTAATCAAGAAAGTAAAATGTTAAACTTAGACATTTCACAATAGGTGAAAAGCCAACCCCAAAAGCTGTCCGACATCGTAAGAACACCACTGACCTCCTCCCCCCCCCCCCAAAAAAAAAAAAAAACCCTTATTCGAGGGGGAAAAAAAAGCCCAAAGAGTTTGTGAAGTACATGCCTCCAAGACTTTCACTTAGCTTCTTGGCGAAGTGGTGAAAATCCATTTGGGCTAACAGTAGAATTGTAAGCCCAACCAGGATACCTTTGCAGTTCCCTAAATCACTCCATGCATGCCGAGCTCCAAACCCAGATTTCAAAAGTTAGCTTATATGTGAGTTGAGGTATCCCCACAAATGTTTCTTTCTATATATGCTCAGGATGAAACCATATTTTGAAGGAAATTGAGATTAGATTTGATTGAAATTATATAAATTTAATGTCATTTTTCAAATCCTAATTTTTTTTTTTTTTCAATCCAAAAACACTCATTTTTTGCTTACAGAAAACAGTAGTATCATCAAACTTTTTAATTATACCTAAAAATAAACGCTCACTATTTATCTCGAGTAGATTTTATTGAATGACTTTGATGCTATATTCACTTGCTGGTAAGTTAATTGTGCTTTAATAGTAATTTTATTTATAACAAAGTGAACTGCCTTGATTACTTTTTTTATCCAATTCATACATTAAGATTAGAGGAGAGGAAACCATCCACTGACCTCATAAATAGAAAAGATAATACGTACAGTACTTATCATTACCAATGAGGGGAGGAGGGGAGAGAGAGAGAGAGAGAGAGAGAGCAACGAATTATGTCTTCTCCGGCCAAAACAGCCTACTTTCCTTTCTTGTATTGAGGTTGAGGCAGGCCAACGAAGAAGAAGCACCATCACAATTAGCACTAAAAATCATTATTTTCCATTATTTGGAGTTAGGCACCTACACTCCAACCCACCTGATGAACTGACTCTACTTTGTATATGCTTTGTCTGACTTATTTTTGTGCATGTTTTTGTTTTGAGCCTTTAAATTGCTTTTTTTTTTTTTTTTTTTTTAATCTTTTAACGGATTTTAAGGAAATCTAATCCTAAAAAACGTGTTCCAAAGACCCAAAATATAAACATGCACACAAATGGGTTAGGCAAGACAGATACTAACTTGGGTTATTATCCCCAGCTACCCAACTTTATAATTTAAAAATTAAAATCAACAAGCATTCTTTTTCATATTTCATGACAAATAAACTTAAAGCAACTTGATCAAAATTGGGTTACAATGCCTGTCCCAATTTAAAAGGGCGTTTTATGATTTTTATTAAGCTCGTGAACATGAATATCCAACTTACGCCCCTTGTTTAGTGGCAGTGGGTCATTTTTGTGGCCCATTTTCTTTCTGTCAACCTTTCCCTGGATTATGATTTATGAGGTTAAGGTTGAGATTTCCAATTAATAATGATGATTGATGGTTAATGTGTGTTCATGCCAAACATGCCCCCAATCGGGCCTTAATTAGCTCCCCTTTAGATTTGGTGGCAATGGCAATGGAGGGTCATAATTGATTTCTTAATGTCTTAACAATCCACCTCTAAATTCAAAATTTAAATCATTATATAATCAAAAAATAATAATAATTGATTTATTAATAGAAAGAAAGATTCTATTATTATTAATTTACAATATATGGTTCTTATTTCCATGTATATGCCAAGTAAAGATAATTGTGGATTTTGCTTTAACAAGGGTTTCACATCCCTCTTCAACAATATCTTTTGGTGATTTGATCTGGGTCTACTATTGCAATCGACCATGAGCAATGCTCAAGACCGCGCACGACACTTAGCCGCGAGGTCCGCACAGGAAGAATTAATGGAGGTTCGCACAGACATATTTCAAAAGAAGGTTCGCAAGGACATATTTCCAAAGGAGATTCGTACGGATATATTTCTTAAGGAGGTTTGCACGGATGCATCTTCTCCTATCAGTAATGATGCCACATCAGCATTAGGCAATACACCATTGCCTGAGCAGTCCGCCCATTCACAAGCACCATTGCCCGAGCAGTCCGCGTATACACATATACCATTGCCCGAATAACTTGCACCAATGCACAAGCATTGGCCAGCCATGTAATGCCAATGCACGAAGAGATTTTAAACTTTCCGTGCCAAGAGACACCAGCTCAGGAGTAGATGCAGCCCACTATGCCAAGACACAAGATAAATGGTCAGGTTGTCGAAACCCTCAAATTAAAAACTGATTCCTCCAATACAACAAATTGTAACAGTAGCGGTTACCAGGTCGAATCACAAGAGAACTAATTAACTTAATCTCCTAGTTGATGTTAAAAATAAAGTTAGGGGGTTTTCAAACAATTTGCTAAAATAAAAATTGCTAAATAAAAAAAACCTAAAAATAAGAAACAAATCAACAATGCAAAATACTAAAATTTAAGAAAGAAAATCAATTCACAAAATTCCGATCCAAGGGTTCATATATTCGATTGTCTTATTGATCATTGGTTAAAAATATTATTCTTGCGATTCAAACATTTAACCTTAGATCTATTAGGATAGCTATAATAAATCTTGTGTTTTCCTAATTTAATTGATCAAATCTAACATCCAATCAAAACTTATCATTAATCGACTGGGTATGATAGCGTTCAATATCAATATAATGATAACATTACGTTCTGTGAAAACAGTTAAACCAAAATATAAACAATTGGGATAGCCGCAATTACTCAATTTTGTTTCATTGATTCCCTAGGTCATATGAATACCGGTAAAAGACCCATAAACAAAAATAACCTAGTTGCTACTTGTACTATTCGTTCATAACAATTACGGATCACTGAATTCCTGGATAGCAATAGAAAAACTAATATTGAATTAAATTGTCAGATTAACCGATATTAAGTTTTCCTAAAATTAAATCAAGAATCAACGAATACTTGAATAAAAGACAAGAAAATAAATTAAGTACATAATTTCACAACGAAGAACAATCGATTAAAATTTTCCTTGAATTAGCAAAATAAACTAACCACTCATAGTGGTGAGTCTTCAATAAAAGAAAAAGAAAAAAACAAAAAGAAAAATTCTTGGGAAAAGGAGAAGAGGAATGAATATCCCAGCCAACAGCCCCTTGCTTCTTTAAATAATGAATGTGAATAGTGTCGTCCTTTGTGTTGTGGTTTTTAGAAATGCAGCCTCTTGTGAATTAATAGAAAAATTGCCAGCACACGTAGGCTGCCGCATCTCTTGTGGTTTCTTGGTATGAATAGTAACGTGACATGTTTGGAAAGTGTTAAAATTTGTTACCCGATTTTCCACCCTCTAGACTTCTAAATCAATTAGGAATTTTCTAATTTTGGTAGATTACAAAAATTCACTTCTACTAAAAACAGATTTCCTAATAAAAATTCCACTAAAATGTTGAATTTAGAATTCAAGCTCCTCTTCTTCAAAGCCCAAAAAGATGTCTTGACCCAATTAGCTCCAAAACTGCTTCAATAAGCCCAATTTACTCCAAAACTTCAAACTCAATCTCCTAAAATGAAAATTCAATAAATCCAATCATTAGGGTATTAAACAATTCAAATTCAAACCATGATAACAATAATAAATTTAATAAATTGCATGTTATCAAATTCTCCCACACCAAACCAATGCTTGTCCTCAAGCATTCACTATACCAATGTCATTCAACTATTCTCCTCTTCACTCCTTCCATTCCTTCATTTCATCATCCAACAATTCCAAGTAGCACACATTAAAGCATTCAAACCAAAACAACAATTCAGAGAACAAGTGATCATAGTACCATAACTTTTAAAAGAAAATATATGCATCCCAACAGACTCAATAATCTCATCAGATTTCATTGTACCAAGATTCAATACCCTCACAAGGATATCACTCTATGCACTCAAAGTGTATAGGGAATGTTTTTTTCAATACTCTCAAAATCAAAGTATAGTATGGTATTACCATAAACTTACTTATTAATCAAATTTCCACCACTGAATATATGAATTCAAAACAAAAATCCGGAGGTCTTTGTAAGGGTTGTAACTTGGCTTGGGTGAAGGTAGGATAGAAGGTAAATGTGATGTGTCATGAAATATATATCAAAAGAAGCATACTAAAACGGAACACAAGACCATTTCCCACTATCATATATATCTCATATCATGAAGTATAATCAACCAAAAAAAAAAATATCCAATCAAGACCATCTTATTCCTCGATCCAAATTTCTTCTCATTTTTTTTTTGAAAATTCCCTCGTGTCATTTTTTTGGGATTTTTTTTTTCTCTTTTTTTATTTTCAATTTCAATTTCTTTTGAATGAGAATCTCGAGAATGAATGAAGAGTGCATACATAAATCACTCCCAATCATATGATTGAATCTTTAAAAACAATCCCCAATATAAAATTCTCCAATTCTCTTTACAAATAGCCACCCATTCAACATCTAAACATATGCTTCTTTGATATGAGAACCAAAAAGAAGGTTAAGCGCAAAAAGAAGGCTTGTGTGTAAAGTTGTGCGGTTATAAAAAAAGGATAAAGACTCTATTTGGTTCACTAGGGGATGAATATGTACGGAAACGTCTTTTTAAGATAGATAAAGTGTGTAAACCTAATTGTCTCCATCATATTAATGCATGAATTCATAAATGTGGTTTTGAAAAGTATTGCAAAGCAAATTCTAGAATAAACACACTATGATTGATAAACACTCATGAAGAAAAGTTAGAGCAATTATGATAATATACTCTCAAGGCTCAAATGCTCACAAAAGGGTATAATGTTGCATCGAATTTTGTACATTTTCAACTAATTCAATTATCAAAGTTAATGGGATGCTTAAAACAATTTTTTATCCAAAAACAACCAATCACACTTGTCTCTTTCATACGTTTCAACTCAAATCAACAACGTATACTAAGTCAAAAATTATTTTCAGAAAAAAATCAAAAGAGTATGAAGTTCTAAGAAAAAAAATAAAAGAAATGACTTTGATGCATAAAATCCTCCCTTACACCTAAATTCTACATTGTCCTAAATGTATGCAAAGGTGAGAAAAAAGAAAAGAAACTAGAATGCAACTCAAAAAAATTAGCAAATTTTAAAATCGCAATAAGTATCAAAAAATTATCCTATGCAATATATAAAAATAGAACAATAAAAAAAAAGAAGAGGAGAGAAAACTCCTCTATGGCGATGGTGAGGTCGCGGAGGGTTTTGAAAAGGTTGAACTGTGAAAATGCCTATTCTGAAAACCGCGTGATCATCTGGTAATGCAAAGACTACTTCTGTCTAAATTTTAAACTTCCTTCAGAAACGGCGTGATCATCTCTTAACACCAAAACTGCTTCTGTCTAATTTTTTTCAATTGCTTCAAAAACCGCGTGATCATCTCTTAACATCAAGACTACTTTTGTTCAAATTTTTTTTTTCAATTGTTTTAGTGTATTTTGGCTTAATGCAACTCTTAAAAATTTTATTTTGGGCACCTACAAAAATTAAAAGAAGAAACAAATGACACAAATCAAATATGCCTAACCAAATAACAAACTAAACAAATTCAAGAAGAAAAAAATATATATATATTGGGTTGCCTCCCAACAAGCGCAATTGTTTAACGTCTTTATGCTCGACGTTTCTTTTTTTATTATTATTTTCAAAGAGTTCAATTTCAATTTGGGAGATTCATATAATTTCCCTTCCATATCTAATTATGCATTCAAATTAAAATGAATATCACATTCTTCTTCACAAATTTCCTGCACAATTAAATCAACAACATCAGCAAAACAAATTGATCGACATTCATTAAGATACTTCATAAGACCAAAAATAATAAATTTAACAATCTTGCCGTCGAACTCGACAGAGAGAGTACCCTCGTCCACATTTATTTTAATCTTTGATGTCTTCATGAATGGTCTTCCTAATAGAAGTGGAGCTGAATCAATAATTGTGTCTCATTCCATTTTTAAGATGTAAAAATCGATCGGAAAAATTAGTTCGTTAACCTATATCAAACCATTCTCAACAATCCCCTCCGGGTAAGCATAAGAATAGTCAACAAATTGAATAACAACTTTAGTTTCTTTTAAGGGACTCAATTTCAGAGCATTATAAATTGAATAAGGCATGATATTTATCGGTGCTCCTAAGTCTAGTATGGCATGCTCAATTTTTTTCTTATCAATAAAACAAAGAAAAGTGAACATACCTGAATCCGCACATTTTTCGAGTAAAATTCTTTTAATCTCATCAGACACATTCTCACCTATTTTTTCACTTCTTAACTCCTTAACTTCCCTTTCTAAATTCTCCAATCTGCTAGGAAAAAATAGTACAACTGCACTAGAAGTGTTAGACAAAGAGGATTCGGATGCTACCTTAATTGAATTTTCATACATGCATTTATTTTCCTTATCCACATCCTTCCCTTTATCCACCTTCTTAAATTTTAGGCTCGATTGAAGTTCGTTCTCACTTCTCAACATTATTGAACTAACATTCTCTTTGAGATCTACCACCATTTGTAAGGAAAATTTCTCCGAAATTCAAGCCTCCAAATTACTAACTGAAGTGGCTAGCTGAGTGATTTGATTTTCCAAGTTTTGTAAGTTTGCCCTCGTTTCCTGAATGCTAGTTCTCTTTTTCTGTTGAAATTATTGAGTGTTAGTTGCAAGAGCTTTCACAATATCTTCTAGAGACATACCTGAATTAGAGAATTGTGTCGGTATTGGTGATGGTCCATAAAAAATTGAGATTGATGTCTTGACTGTTCTCCTTGATTCCCATAGCCCAAATTTGAATGATTATTCAATTCAAAATTGTAATTGCTAAAATAAGGATCATATATATAAAAAGGTTCTTCTTGCAATATTGGATACATATCCGTAAGATATCCGGGAGTTGAACATATGTCACAAACTTTAACTGTTTGCAATTGCCCTATAGCCAACTGACGAACCAAAGCAGTTAGTTCAGAAATTTGAGTTTCAAAATTCGAATGACTTACTTCAAGAGTTGGATACCCGGTGCACAAGGGTTGTTGATTCAAAATTCTTACATACATTGCCATCTTTTCCTCCTCTTCAAAAATCAACAAACAAATGAAAAAACACAAACTAAGAAATTAATGTAATTCCTCGGCAACGGTGCCAAAATTTGGTCGGGTTGTTGAAACCCTCAAATTAAAAACTGATTCCTCCAATGCAACAAATTGTAGCAATAGTGGTTATCATGTCAAATTCCAAGGGAACTAATTAATTTAATATCTTAGTTAATGTTAAAAATAAAGTTGGGGGTTTTCAAATAATTTACTAAAATAAAAAATTACTAAATAAAAATTAATAACCTAAAAATAAGAAACAAATCAATAATACAAAATACTAAAAATTAAGGAAGAAATTCAATTTACCAAACTCCGATCCAAGAGTTCATATATTCGATTGTCTTATTGATCATTGGTTAAAAATATTATTCTTGTAATTCAAGCATTTAACCTTAGATCTATTAGGATAGCCATAATAAATCTTGTGTTTTCCTAAATTAATTGACCAAACCCAGCATCCAATCAAAACTTATCATTAATCGACTGAGTACGATAGCGTTCCATATTAATAAATGATAGCATTACGTTCTGTGAAAATAGTTAAATCAAAATATAAATAATTGAGATAGCCGCAATTATTCAATTTTGTTTCATTGATTCCCTAGGTCATATGAATACCGGTAAAAGATCCATAAATAAAAATAACCTAGTTGCTACTTGTACCATTCATTCATGATAATTACGGATCACTGAATTCTTGGATAGCAATAGAAAAGTTAATATTGAATTAAATTGTCAGATTAACCAATATTAGGTTTCCCTAAAATTAAATCAAGAATCAACGAATACTTGAATAAAAGATAAGAAATTAAATTAAGTATTTAACCTCACAATGAAGAACAATCGATTAAAATTTCCCTTGAATCAGAATAAAAGAACTACCCACTCATGGTGGTGAGTCTTGAATAAAAGAAAAAATAAAAAGAAGAAAAAGAAAAAAATGTTTTGAGGAGAGGGAGAATATACTCCCCAGCAGCAGCCGTCAGCTGCTTGAAGAAGTGGAAAAAAAATTTTTTCAATTGTGTTCCTCCTTGTTGAGAATATATATATATTCTTCACACCATTTTGCTTTCCTTGAATGAGCAGCCATCTGGACTCTTGTGTTTCTTTTTTCTTTCCTTTTTTTTTTTCCAATAAAAAGAAGGTATGCTTCTATTTTCCTTAAATGTGCCTCTTGCAGAATTTGAATATTCCTCTTGCCTTCAATGAACAGCAGTCGACTCTTAGTGCGGAGATTTTTGAATGATTTTGTTTCTTTTTTTTCAAAAAGGAAATTTTTTCCAACAAAATAAAAACTCCTTTAATAGAAAATAAAAATTAACTCCTAAAACAATTTTACCTAAAATAAAATACCTATTAAAATTAACTAAAACTAAAAAAAATTAAGTTTCTTCTTTTCTTTATAGACCCAATAAGATGTTTACTCCATTTAGCTCCAAATTGCCTTTTTAAACTCACTTTGTCCAAAATTTTCAATTCCAACCACCTAATAATAAAAAAATCACAAAAATCATCATTAGAGCACTAGTCAATACAAAATCAACACATAATAATAACAATAAATTCAAGAAACCAAAGACACAAGATAGACAATGCAATGCATCACCAAGACTTGGTACACCACAAGCATGAGCAAAAGACCAAAGAAATATGTGCAAACGATCTAGCAATAGGAGACCCTTGGCTCGAAGAAACAAGGGTTACGCTCAAGGAAATAGAGCAAAGGCTCGATAGGTGTGCAGCAGCGCGAGCCAGTGCGCAGCAATGCTTGAGCCGTGCACAACAGCGTGCAGCAACGTACGCGGACAGCAGCAATTCCACCGAAAGGCCACCCAAACATTTAGTGTCAAAGTGACCTTTCATCTATCCTATTTAGTACTAATTAATGTAATAAAGGTAGGAGTGAATGCCTATCATTAGTGTGTTTTAATATGTGTTTAAGTGTGTCTTAAAGTGTGTTTTAGTGTTAGAGTATTTTAGACAAGTTAGTAAATGTGTGTGTAATGAGGTGACCCTTGAGTTTCCAGTCCTTTCCTATAAATGAGGCTGTTCTCCACCATTTGTAATCAGATATTTGAGTAATAGAAATTCAGAAGTTTTTCTCCAGTGTGAGAAACTATCCCAGGGCTTAAGGTGGCCAAAAACCCCTTAGGTTACATCGCCTTTGAGTAATTAGGCTCTTGTCTTTGCAAATCCCAGCAAAACCAATTTCAAATCCTATCCATTTTTCTTCACCTTAATCTTATTCCATCCACTATCTTTAGAGGGCCAACCTTGAGCATTGGGCATTTTGATACCGTGCGTCAAGGAAGGAATTCCAACCCACTCACCTCAACCTCCCTAAACCCATAGCCGCGCAAGTTTCTACGGCATTTCGGCCACTCCTAGTGCCAAGCCCTACGGAATACAGCATTATTTGGTGCTTTCATCGAGAGACATCCATACCAGCCATTGAAAGTTCAACAAGTCATCATGGCATAACGAGAAAGACTTGAGGCACTTGAAGCGCGTTTCGAAGCCCATAATCAAGTCCGAGCAAGCATGGATCAGTGCTTGGCTCAAATAGAGCAAAGCCTTGCCATAATGAGCACCACCATTAGAGAATTTCTTGCTACTGGACAAGGACAACCAACAAGGAATCAAGCAGCCCCTGCGTGAGAAAATAAGCAAGCCTCTCAAAACCAAGTCCCACAAATACAACCAGCATCTTCGCATACTAAAACGGATCCATCATCATCAAGTGAAATTGAAATTGAGGCACCAACTATGCGCCAAAATTTAGCCTTTCAACCACAACGACTGCGACAACCAAAACTTGTATTTCCAACATTTGCTCAAGGAGATCCGAGCACTTGGATTGTTAGGGTAGAAACTTTACTTTTCGTACTATTCAGTGGGCAAGTATGAAAAAGTAACAGTGGCAAGTTTCTACTTTGAGGAAAAAGCCCAACTTTGGTACCAATAGATACGGAAAAGATACCGGTCCAAAGAAAAAGCCCTATCATGAAGAAAGCTATGCAGGGAAATCAACCAAAGATTTGGAGATACGTCCTACATTGACTACAATGAAGCTCTTACACGCTTGAAGCAAATCTCTTCTTTAAGAGAGTCTCAAAAGGAGTTCGAGAAGATCTCTACAATGGTAGATTGGCCCGAGCCAGCCCTAATAGGCACCTTTATCGGCGGATTGAGGCATGAACTAGCCTCTGAAGTAAAATTGCATAGGCCAAAGACCTTAATGCAAGCTTGGGAGATTGCTCGAATCAAAGACGACCAACTCCAAGACATTAGAAGGCTTTCACAGTCTTAACCACTCAAGGGGACAGCAAGTTTGAAAACCCCTACAAAACTCACTACTTCTAAGACTTACCAATAAGGCTTGACAAACAGCAAAGTTCAAGGAGTGAAGCACCTCACCTATGTTGAAATTGAAGCTAGAAGATCCAAAGGTCTATGTTTCAATTGTGATAAAAAATTCACACCGAGCCACAAATGTAACAAGCCCTGAATTTTCATGATTGAAACCCTTGAAAATGAAGAGATGCATAATGAAGTAATGTCTTGTGAAGAAGAGTTCAACGAGGGGATGACTTTCAAGGAAGACCGTCGCATTTCCATACATGCAATGGCCGGAATTGAAGGTCCTAAAACCATGAGGACCAAAGCTAAGATTGAAGGAAGAGAAGTCATTCTCTTGATCGACAACAGATCATCACTCAACTACATCAACCATTACGTTGCCGAATCACTCAAGCTACCGGCGGAAAAGATAGAACCCTTCGAAGTAAAGGTTGCAAATGGCGAAACATTGCAATGTTTTAAAATTCACCGAGGAGTCACGATTGATATCCAACGCCATGAAATCACTACCGATCTTTATTCTCTATCCCTAATCGGAATGGATGTCGTACTTGGAATTCAATGGCTCTCAAATCTGGGAAAAGTAGTAATCGACCACTGTAACAGAACTATGGAATTCATGCATGGAGATAAATGGATTCAACTCGAGTTAACTCATGATAAAGAGTCATCAACGGAGTAGCCCCAAACTACCCCTCTCATTGCCATATCCGGTCCTAAATGTAGCATATGGGATAAAATTAAGGCAGCCCTTCAAGAGGATAGCCATAGCAAGGAGATAATTCAGTATTTGGAGTCTAACCAAGCAAAAACAGCCCATCATGAAAGGAAGAATGACATGTTTTTCCAATCTTTAGCACAAGCCACAAGCCACCCACCTATAAGAAGAAGGCAATCATAAGGAGACCATACGGGAAGACTGCCAGGCGTGGTCGAGTGAGAAATGGGTAGAATACAAGATCCCATGCAACAAGACTCATTGGGACAACCACCTTTTTAGGACAATAACGAACAAGTGCAATGTATAGGCATCACCAAGCAAGACAACATCATGCAGCCAACAACCAACAAAAGTGTACCAATTCAAGTAGCCTGTGAAAGGCCATTGCTTCTATCTGGTAACCAAGTGCAAGCCTTAAAAACCACAGCCATGCCTCACAAGTTACAAGTATACACGCAATCCAAGACACACCAACATGGTCGAATAGCAACTATTAACAAAGATGACCAATTGGCACGTGAAGAAAAGCTTATTGACGCAAAGCAACATACAGACCAGCAAGAAATGGGGAGAGTCATCCATGCTAAGAATGGAGCATGGTAGTCTGAATGTCATTACTCTAAGGAGGTAATCACAATCGACCTCAAGTGCATGCAGTGCACAACGAAAAACCACCAATCCACCTTCAAAGAGCCTGCCCAAGTTGTCAACAAAAGGCAATCATATGGAAACATAATTACCCAAAAACCTACCATGCAAGGAGGGAACCAACAAGTGCTTTACACTAATAGAAAAGCACCTTTCAATGCATCATACAAAAGGTTACCACCAAGTAAGCCATCAAGCAAGATTGGAAAAGCAGCAAATGACTTGGAAGATAGCTATTTGAAGATGAAAGATAAGGTGTTACAGCCATCGAAGATTAACCATCCAAGAACTCTAGCGAGAAGGAAGAACTGGCTTGAGTTCGACCCTCAACAAGAGCCCATGAAGTTTCATACGGGCAAGAGAATATGCTTGAGAAACCACTTCGAAAAGAAGAAATTCAACTCAGGGAAAATTCAAAGAGAAGACCATTCACGGTCATGGACTCAAGGCAAGAATGAAGAACCACCAATTCATGTCAAGAACAAACTGTGGCAACCAAAAGATGCAAGGGAGACGACATATATGCATATAATCACCCTGCAACCCACAAGGCAAGACAAGGGAAAAAGGTTAAGATCTCGAATAGTAATCATAAAGTGGAAATGCCTTAACAAGAAAGTAGATGCTTGGGAAGGTGATATAACCACCATCGAAGGTTGTCCACTTTTCAACCTCGGGGACAAGGTTCGTCTTCAAGGAGAGCCGAATGTTGCAATCTTGCATGAGACCATGAGCAATGCTCAAGACCGCGCATGACACTTAGCCGCGAGGTGCGCGCGGGAAGAATTAATGGAGGTTCGCATGGATATATTTCCAAAGGAGATTCGCAAGGACATATTTCCGAAGGAGGTTCGTACGGATATATTTCTTAAGGAGGTTCTCAAGGATACTTCTTCTCCTATCAGCAATGATGCAACATCAGCATTAGGCAATGCACCATTGCCCGAGCAGTCCGCCCATTCACAAGCACCATTGCCCGAACAGTCCGCGCATACATATATACCATTGCCCGAGCAACTTGCATCAATGCACAAGCATTTGGCCAGCCAAGTAATGCCAATGCACGAAGAGACTCTAAGCTTTATGTGCCAAGAGACACCAACTCATGAGGAGATGCAGCCCACTATGCCAAGACCCAAGATAGACAATGCAATGCATCACCAAGACTTAGTACACCGCAAGCATGAGCAAGAGACCAAAGAAATATGCGCAAACGATCCAGCAAGTAAAGAACCAGCAGTAGGAGACCCTTGGCTTGAAGAAACAAGAGTTGCACTCAAGGAAATAGAGCAAAGGCTCGATGGGTGTGCAGCAGCGCATGGGCGAGCGCGCAGCAATGCTTGAGCAGCGCGCAGCAGCTCACGCGGACAGCAGTGATTCCACCAAAAGGCCGCCCAAGCATTTAGTATCAAAGTAACCTTTCATCTATCCTATTTAATGCTAATTAATGTAATAAAGGCAGGAGTAAATGCCTATCATTAGTGTGTTTTAATGTGTGTTTAAGTGTGTCTTAAAGTGTGCTTTAGTGTTAGAGTATTTTAGGCAAGTTAGTAAATGAGTGTGTAATAAGGAGACCCTTGAGTTTCCAGCCCTTTCCTATAAATAAGGCTGTTCTCCACCATTTGTAGTCAGACATTTGAATAATAGAAATTCAGAAGTTCTTCTCCTGCGTGAGAAACTATCCTAGGGCTTAAGGTGGCCAAAAACCCCTTAGGTTACATCACCTTTGCGTGATTAGGCTCTTGTCTTTGTAAATCCCAGCAAAGCCAAATTCAAATTCTATCAATTCTTCTCCACCTCAATCCTATTCCATCCACTATCTTTAGAGAGCTAACCTTAAACATTGGGCATTTTGGTACCGTGCGTTAAAGAAGGAATTCCAACCCACTCACCTTAACCTCCCTAAACCCTTAGCCGCACAAGTTCCTACAACATTTCGGCCACTCCTAGTGCCAAGCCCCACAGAACACAACATCTACCCACAACTGCACTCCACCTCCCCAACATTGCAAAAAAGGAAGGAAAAAAAAAGTGAAAAAGCCCCAATCAAGGGCCGTATCATGTTAGTGATGGCACTATATTTATCTTGGGCATTTTGGAAGGGGAGGATAATTTTTGTTAAGATAACTTCAGATCTTTACGAAAGAGAGAGAATAGTATTAGTTGAACTATACTCTATTAACATAAGAAGAGAAATGAGAGAGAGGAGATCTTTTACTCATAAATCTTGAAAATGAAATATTATTATTATAATTTAAGTTCTATTTTATCTTGCAAAGCAAGTGGGTTAATTTTACTAGTTAAGTTGTCCACTAAAGTTTCTCAATTTGTGAGTGCCATCCTTGTGCAGGGGCATGTTAATTTTTCCAAGTATCGTTCCAATATTATCGGATGTCCCCGAAGGGACTTGTCCACTAAAGTTTCAAAGTTACAAACTTGTGATTATTGATGGCACAACAAAGGTAGCAATTAGGTTCCCAAAGGTATAGTCTAGTTTAGTAATTATAATATCTCTCATTTAACTCGATAATTTTGAATTTAAATGTTAGTGTAACAAAAATAAATAAATAAATAAATAAACAAAGGTAGCAATTAGCCATAATTTACCGAGAATGTGAAAACTTGCGGTTTAATCAATAATAACAACCAGTACTCGTAATTATGTTAAAGCCATAGTCACGCACAAGTCGCAGTGGATTATGATTCAAGTCAAGTAAAAAAATTTTATAATAAAAAACTCTTGGAATAATATTTAGAAAAAATTTTGATGAGTTTATGTAAGAAAATTAACCCAACCTATTTAAATGGGTCACCGAGTTTATCACCTCCAACCATACCATTCAGATTGGTCAAGTGTGAACAAATTGATACATTGAACCATAAGTCATAACTAGTGCCAACATTAATCATGAAAAAGTTCGTAGGTGGTTGATTCAACATAAAATTATTACAAAATATTTATTTGAAATTGTGTTATAAGGAAAGAAAACTACAACAAATCTAGAATTTATAATAAAATAAATTATGATATATGATAACAATTAAGAATTAAAAAACAAAATAAATAATATATTAATTATATATATGGCATGTGAGTCGAATTTAGCCAAATAAAAATACGCGAACTACAAAATTTTAAAAACTATCAAAGTAATATAATAATGTAAAATTACGGGTGTAAGGGGTTTGGCCGATTTATACTCTTCCGTTTCCCTTGTCGCCTGCACTCCCTTTAAGCAAAGAATGACTACAAATTTGTTGAATTATAATTTATTAACTTATTTGTATTATTATTATTTTAAATAGGGAGGGAGGAGGAGGCTTTCCCTATTTTCCAATTTCCTTAAAGTTGAGAGGAGACTTTTTTTTTTTTTCTCAAAAAGTGGAAAATTTGGTAGGCCATGATTGAGTGCCTAACCTTTGAAGGAAAGGAAGTAGCCCGCCATTCGTTTTCTTTTGTTTTGTGACAGAGATTACATTCCTCACTGACTCCAGTCCCGATAAGAAAGAAATATTTAACTGGAGAAGGTGTGAACCGAAATGAAAAGGAGATTCTGCTATCCTCCTTGGACGTTGGAGCTGGTCACCAGAGGAGGGTCGGGTCATGGTTTGATTGAATGACTTCGATTTATGGATAAAAGAAAGATCGACACAAAGAACAACGTTATTATGGTTTTTAATCATGTTTCTATTTTTTAAAATGTGGGTGTATTTTTAATGTTTATTCCCGCTCTCACCCTCGTGTCTCTGCGGAAATTGTTCCTCTTATCTGCGACTAATTCTTTGAAGAGATTCCGTCCTGTCTACAACCCCCTCATTGTTTTAATCTCTCTCATCTGTCCGTCCTTGTCTTTTTGTTTCTTTCACTTCCACTAATTCCACTTTCAACAGTTTCAGGCCGGTGCTTCTAGTTCTCTTACCACGCATCTCTCTTTCTCTCTCTAGATCTGCTTGTACTTTGCTTGGATTTCCATCAAGAATGTTAGAAACCTACATCCTGGAAATGCTTCGATGGCGATAATATTGGGTGGTGTGGATGGACCTGAGCTAGGGAGGGCAGGTGAGAAGTCGCTTTTGCTTCAAACTGGAAATCTGAGAAAGATAGCATACCGCAAAGAGTTTCAGAGCCCATAAGTCAAAAACTAGTAAGTAACTGAGCCATCAACAAAAACTTGCATTTCATGGCGATTCAACTATACCAAACTCTATTTCTACACTTCACCTACTTTTCCCACAGTTAACGTTAATTACAAGTTTTTTAGGGATAAAAATGAGAAAGAAAAAAAGATTGAATCGCTTCTTTTTCAGATTTTAGACTCTCAAATTGCTTGCGTGAAGGTCAGATCAGAGGAGTAAGCAAATGCAGCCAAAAAAAGATTGGGTTGGGGGGTTTACCAAAAAGAGACAAAAGGACAAAGTGTGTGTGTGTGTCTGTGAGAGAGAGAGAGAGAGAGAGAGGAAAATAAAGTGTGATGTGTGGGTGAGTGTGGTTGTTGTGAGTGAAAGTCGTAAGCCTTTGTTTGTGTTTGGAATCATGAAGGTGTGGCATGTTCTGCTCTCATGGCCTCATTACCTTCAAAGGCCCAACCCCTTCTCTCTTCACGTGCTTCTCTCTCTCGTCCTCACCCATCTTTCTCTCTCTCTCTCTGCACCCTTTTCCAGACCCTAAAATCTTCTTCATTCTCTGGACAATTCTCTCTTCCGCATTGCTGGTGTGAGTGTTCTTCAGATATGACTTATTAGCCTCTTTGAATATGTGGGCTTTTCTTTTTTTTTTTTTTTTTCTCAGTATTTGATGTTTAACTAATCTCATGGCTTCTGCTTCACCCAAAAATTTTGGGGTTAATTTGTAGTTATCAGGCTGGTAGGAGTTTGGGGAATTGGAAAATAGAATAATTCGTAACATGAATGTGCTCTCCTTAAAATCAGCTTTATTTCCATGGGGCTCATCTTGGTGTGATTATTTAACTGTTTTTGATTCACGTGATTGTGTCATCCTCTTTCTTCACAAAACACACGCATACACACAATAATTTTTCTCCTATTTTCCATGTGTATCTCTCTCTCTTTCTCTGCAAATTCCTACTGTTTATTTCTTACTTCTCTGTTTCTTTCCATTTTGTCCAATGATCTCATGTCCGGCGATTTGGCCTTTAGTTGCCAACATTAAGTTTTAATCGAGCAGAGAAAACATCAAATATTTTCCTTTTTTACAGAAAAATGTAGAAAGTTGAAGGAACAGAAGACAGATGAGGGACCCTTCAGAATTAATATGATTTTATCTGAATTAACTTCATCTTGAGTCTAGGTGTCTCTATTCACCAAATTATTGGGTACATTTTCTTCAAAACTTTAGTTCCCAACTCTGAGCACCAATGTAGAGGCTTTGATAAGAATGATAAGGTATGGTATGGATGCCATGTGGGTTTCTTAAATTGTCTCTCAAGTGATTCTTCATCTTATTTGCATGTGGTGGGTTAAGTATTGATATTGACAGGTGACCTCCTCTGTTTTCTCTCTTAAAAATCTCTGATTTTCTTTTGAAAAATCTCATTTTACTTCCATAACAGGTAGGCCTTATATTCTTCATGTGCAGATCCGCAGCAAGGTGTGCCTACGATACAAAACCATTTAACTCAATTCACCCCTGATATCCATGGATCTTCAATATGAGAAAAGTTCAAGCAAGTCGAAGGTCTGCGTGCACTTTCAATTCTTTGAAATCGTTAAGGGTTGGAATGGGGTGTCATGCAAGTTTATTGTCTATTGATTTCTAAAACAGTGGTTTCTGGCTTGAACTTCAGGAGTCTTGGAAGACAATTCTACTTTTAGCTTATCAAAGCCTTGGTGTGGTTTATGGGGACTTGGGAATTTCCCCACTTTACGTTTACAAAAGCACATTTGCAGAAGATATTCACCATTCTGATTCAAATGAGGAGATCTTTGGCGTTCTTTCATTTGTTTTCTGGACACTTACTCTAGTCCCTCTGTTCAAGTATGTTTTTGTAGTTCTTCGAGCTGATGACAATGGGGAGGGTAAGTCGGTGAACTAACTATCATCACACAGAAGCATGCATCAACCTGCCATTTATAATATCAGACTGACAGTTTTCGTGAATGGCTGCAGGTGGTACATTTGCCCTGTATTCCTTGATATGCAGGCATGCAAAAGTGAGCCTTCTTCCCAACAGGCAAGCTGCAGATGAATCACTCTCAACATATAAACTGGAGCAACCTCCCCAAGCAAAAAACAGCTCGAGGGCTAAGACATTGCTTGAGAAGCACAAATCCTTGCATACAGCTTTGCTGATCCTAGTTTTGCTTGGCACGTGTATGGTCATTGGTGATGGGCTCCTCACTCCAGCTATTTCTGGTAAATCTTCAAAGCCAGTCTATGTTTTGCTCTATTTTGATTAGTATTCCCAATAATTAATGTTATTTATCTTTATGCAGTTTTCTCGGCTGTATCCGGCCTGGAGTTGTCCATGTCTAAGGAGCACCATCAATGTGAGCTCTTTATTTAGTTATTTATTTATTTTTTAAAACAGATACTTGAGTCTTTTTTCAGTTTATAATTTGGTCACCACTTAATTATTCTAGATTCTATGGTTGCTATGAGCTTGACATCTGAATGAGTGAGTTGCTGGAGTTCATATGGTGTACACACCCAAAATGGTGTGCTGATTATGAGATGTCATGCAAAAATTGAAGAAGAAATTATTTATTTCTGAAATTGCCATGGAAGAGGGAAAAGGCTGCCTGCTTCTAAGATCTTGTTCTTCTTCAACACTGAATAGACTATTTTATCTCCTTGTTCATTCAATTGGTCAGGCTATTTGGGAATTAATTGCTTTTCTTGTTTGTCATCTAATAGACAGCCTTGATGGCTCTGGTCATGAGGAAGGCATTTGAGGTACTGTACAATAGAGCATTTCATCTATCAAGCTCAAGGAATGATATAGATATCAAAACTATTAGAAAAGAAATTATGAAGTTGGCTGGTTTTAAGTTTCTACAACTCATAATTAGCTTAGCTTCTAAAGAGTTATCGCGGCATGTGGATGTTTCTGGGCAATAAATGTGGATTTTATTATTTATTTCTGGATCAAAGTTTGAGTTGGTGATGGAATCAGACCAGTTAGTGGACTAAAGCCATTTGGCATGAAGTGCAGGGACCATCCAAGCTGCTGAGTGGTCTGAAAAGCATAGTGTCCTTTCCATAGCTTCTGTCCATATTATTGTTACTTTTACGCAGGCTTGCAAGGGACACTATTTCATAAGTGATATCAATAACAAGATGTTCCTTGTCCATGAGTTGGAATGCTCTTTGGTGCTGTTTTATCACAATAACTAAGCTGAAAATTATTTGAATTCAAAGTGGATGAACTATTAGAATTGACCACCAAATAGCAAAACAGTTGATATTTTTGTTTACCTTCCACAAAATTTAGAAAAGTTATTTTCCTGGGTCATCTTCCATGTGCAAGATATGCAAGCACAGACACACACATAGCTGGACCAAGAGAGACTGTTCTTAAATCCTGTACCCTTGTCCTGTATCACTTGCAGAGTTTGTATAAAGTTTAGATCCCACCCTAAAGGGCAGCAGGACATCATTATGAAGAGTGCCTGTATGATAGGGAGCCAACAAACTTATCAAATTCTTGGCCTATTTCGGAGCTGTATCAATTGGAATTTTTTTCTAAAACACTAGTTTTTGGTTTAATCCAAGCCTCATCGTACAAACTTGAGATTCTACTTTCCAAATCTTTGTTGTCTCAGCACCATTAATAATCCTGTTTATACCTTGTTCTAATGGAATAGTCAAGTTGTAGATCCATTTAAATGTAGCTGTATTAAGGAGCTTTATTTTCTGCTCTTGTTTCTTTTTTAAGTTGATCCATGGTTTATGTTCCCATTTGCAGATGCTGTGGTGCCAATAACTTGTTTCATACTACTTTGTCTTTTTGCACTGCAACACTATGGCACTCATCGGGTTGGATTCCTTTTTGCACCTGTGGTGTTGATATGGCTCCTATGTATCAGTGCACTTGGTTTATACAACATATTCCATTGGAACCCACATGTCTACCAAGCTCTTTCTCCATATTACATGTACAAGTTCTTGAAAAAGACGAAGAAGAGCGGATGGATGTCTTTGGGTGGAATTTTATTGTGCATAACAGGTGAACCTGCATTTTCATGCTTTGCATGCAGCCTTTCGAGTCAATATTTGCTATTTGGTGTTCCATTGGTACAAAAACTCTTTTTTTTTTTTTTTTGGTGATAAGCTGATGATGCAATACTATTATTTAGGGATTTGCTACCATTACATGCTACTATTACATCGGCCTGGGCTGCTGTGCTTGGTCATGGGTACCTATTATTTGTTGGGGCCTCCTATTCTCAGCTCATGGGAGATTTCCCATTCATTAATCTTTCCTTTCTCTCCCCTGCCAATTTCCATCCATTACCAAGAGCTGGATTTCTATTTTCCTTCAATTTAGGATAAATACTGACAATGGAGCTTACAGCATTTACCCTTTCCCTTGCTTTCCAATTGCACATGGGAGTAATGATATAAACCTGTCGTGCTTGTCCTAAACATTGACATGAATTTGGAATCTAGTCTTCATCATGAATATACCTAGTTAGTTTTTCTCTGTCTTGTAGTCCACATTAACAGGCCATGTATAGTTGATAAACTTCACTGAATTGCAGTTATAGTTCCCGACCAAAAGTGAGAAATGAAGACGGGCAATGTTTCTGGAATTGCCGTTTCTCCTTAACTAAATCATTTTTTATTGCATCTGCAGGCTCTGAGGCCATGTTTGCTGATCTTGGCCACTTCTCGTATGCTGCAATCCAGGTGTGTGATACTACTGGTTCTGTTGTTCATATTTTAAGTATTTAACATTTTTCTTGCCCTCAACGGTTCATTCCAAGTAAATAATTTTTTTTTTTTTTATTATTATTATTTTTTTTCCTGGGATACCTTCTGCAGATTGCTTTCACTTTTCTGGTTTATCCAGCACTTATACTGGCTTACATGGGTCAAGCAGCTTACCTGTCAGTGCATCACCAAATTAGTTATGATATCGGTTTTTATGTCTTCGTTCCAAGTAAGCATCTTTTCTTTCTCATGCAATACTACTAATTAACATATAGAGTGTTTCTAGCTATTACACGAACTGAGCCGAGTTTGAGTTGAGTTCATTATACAACCGAATCGACTTCGAGTAATAGAATTTTAGACTCAAAAACTCGTCGAGTAGCTCGACAACCTATGTTAATATATATTATATATACGTATATATTATTATAATATAAAAAAATAAAATAAAATAAAATAAAATATATTACTATATTATATAAAAATCAAGTTTTCGAGTTGGGTTTGAGCGGTTCATTATACTATCAAGTCGAGTTTAGAGTCCTATTATTACTAGTCGTTGAGTTCGAATTTGAGTTCGAGTCGGGTTAAAAAAATTCGAGTTCGAGTTCGATCACAATGATACTTGGGATCGACTTGACTCGACTAGGGTAGTCTGCCTCGGTAATCTAGTTTGACTCTTGGTCTTTGCTTTTTCTTTCTTTTATTTATTTATTTATTTTTTTTTTTGAAAAAAAGAAAAACTTAAGATTGCCCCTTTTTCTGAAAATTAGAAGGTGAATCACTCTGGGTACACTTACTGCAACATCTTATAAATTTTTGCACCGGCTTATATTAGTTTACAGAATGTAAACATGTTATACATACTAAACATCACAAATTACTCGAAGAAAAAATTTTCTACCTGCTGTGGGGAAAATGACATAGCATGGCTATTTTATGATGCAGAAATTGTGAGGTGGCCTGTGCTTATAGTAGCTATTCTTGCTTCTGTTGTTGGAAGCCAAGCAATTATCAGTGGAACTTTTTCAATCATCAACCAGAGCCAGTCACTTGGTTGCTTCCCCAGAGTCAAGGTTGTCCACACCTCTGAAAAAATACACGGTCAGATTTACATCCCCGAGATCAACTGGATGCTCATGATTCTCTGCATTGCAGTAACTATTGGATTCAGAGACATAAAGCATTTGGGCAATGCTTCAGGTAAGGACTTAAACCCCAAGTAACTCAAAGGAGAAAGAAATTATGAAATAAATCGTACTCTTTCCTGCTTCTCTTCTTTTTTTTGCCCGGACTCTCACTGCTGCTCAGAACATGATATTTGTGTTGTCTCTTCCAGGGTTGGCAGTGATGACAGTGATGCTTGTGACAACATGCCTTACTTCTCTAGTTATAATCCTCTGTTGGCACAAGCCACCTGTTGTAGCTCTTCTCTTCCTACTTTTCTTTGGCTCTATTGAACTACTTTACTTCTCATCTTCACTTATCAAGTTTCTTGAGGGTGCATGGCTTCCTATCCTCCTAGCTCTTATTCTCATGACCATCATGCTTGTTTGGCACTATGCCACCATCAAGAAGTATGAATTTGACCTCCATAACAAGGTTTCACTGGAATGGCTCTTAGCATTAGGTCCAAGCCTGGGAATTGCTCGAGTTCCAGGCATTGGCATAGTGTTCACGGATCTTACTTCTGGAATTCCTGCAAACTTTTCCCGTTTCGTCACCAATCTTCCAGCCTTTCACCGTGTCCTAGTTTTTGTCTGCATAAAATCAGTTCCAGTCCCGTTTGTTCCTCTAGCTGAACGGTATCTTGTAGGTCGTGTGGGACCATCAGCTCATCGGTCCTACAGATGCATTGTCCGCTATGGATACCGTGATGTTCATCAGGATGTTGATTCCTTTGAAACTGAACTTGTTGACCACCTGGCTTCTTTCATTCGCTATGATTGGTCTTGCACTGATTTGCCAAATTCATTTGCTGAGGATGGTTTGTCTTGCTCAGGCAACTCTTCGTCAAGTGAGTGTAGATTGGCAGTGATTGGATCAGCAGCATTTTGTGGCACTCCTGCATATGACATTGATAGAAGTGTGCAGCCAGCAAGTGTGTCCATTGGGTTTCCAACAGTGAATAGTGAAAGAGATGCAATAGAGATGCAGCCAGTTGAAAGAAGAGTGAGATTTGCAATTGATGATGACTCCAGAACAGATGCGAAGTCAAAGGCAAATTTGCAACTGTGGGAAGAGTTAGAAGAGCTGTATGCAGCTCAGCAGTCTGGGACCGCATTCATACTCGGGCACTCCCATGTTAGAGCAAAACAAGGATCCTCTCTTTTGAAGAGATTGGCAATCAATTTCGGGTATAATTTCCTGAGAAGGAATTGTAGGGGACCTGATGTGGCCCTTAAGGTGCCTCCAGTTTCCCTACTTGAGGTTGGCATGGTCTATGTTGTGTAGGCCATTTACCCAAGTATTGCATATCTCCAAGTGTTGTAAAGTGTATGTGTATATTGTCGAGCAATCTTGGTAACAATATGAAAAAGGTTAGGGCAAAAAGAAAGACAGAGAGCACTCTAGGCTTTCAAGACTCGAGTAAAATGGCAAGAGGTGTTTTCAATTCTACTTGCTATCTTTAATTTTAGTCTACCTTTTCTTTCCTTGAGTTTAGTATTAGAAATAACTCAAGTACATGATGTTTTCTTATTATTTCTTTCATCTACTTGGTCCATACTCTTCCGTGGTCTCTTGAAAGCCTGGCACCTCTTCATGCATCTGTTGGTCTGTATATATTATAAAATATTTGATTTAAATTATGATTCTTATTTTTTAAGTAAGTTTGTGTTTGTATTATCACCGAAATGTGATTTTCATTAATATGATTCGAAATTATCAAATGGAACAACCGCCTCAGGGTTTTTCCCCTTTTTTTTTCTGGTTGCCTTAGTTGATGGGTAATATGTTGGAGAAGGATGGGTGGACAAGACATGCAAAGTGCGCAACAAAGACACCAGGGGAATGGGCAAGGCAAGCGGACAAAGCTATGTTGCTTGTTTGGAGAAGCCCAACCCCAGAAATTTTTTCACAAAGCTCTTCTCAAGATGAAGAATATTTAATACAAGTTTAAATTCTGCATCATCATCTTCTTCTTCTCCTATACTTTTTAACATAATGTTAAGACCATCATACCATGAAAGAGGAAATTAATTTTTTGTACCAGTTTGCTCTATATCTCCAACTTTCTTATGGCATTGGCGCATTTGGTGTTTCCTTCCTCTCGTATGGCTATTCAGCAGCATCTGTAATATCCATGGAGCCTCCTCGTGGATTTAGTTGAAAATGTTACCATTTGCATGATACTACGAAACATGGACAAAATTATCAACTCCGAGCGGATGTTCTCTGCTGGTATAAATTGTTGGTTTTGTTCTCACCATAAAGAATGAGCTTCATAAGAAGCCATAGTTCTTAATAATAATAATAAAGAAATCCAACTTTTTGATCATCCGAGAGTAGTAGTCCATAATTTGTATCTAGAAAATGAGAAATAAAAATAGATATAAAATAAAACGAAAAAATGACAATTTGTAAGAATATAAAAAATAGAAACATAAAAAAATAGATAAGTATAAAAAGTATAAGAATTTTTATATAAAATTATGAAAAAAATAAAATAAAATATAAAAGTTATAATTTAAAAAAATAAATAATTTATTAAACATGAGAGAATATTAAAATATTAAAAATATAAGAAATTTTATATAAATATTAATTAATAAAAGGCTTTGAACCATTTTAGAAATGAAAAATGTCAGCATTAATAGATTTCTATGCATCGGCCTTGCATGGCAAATTGTTGTCATCGGCGTTGCCAACTCCCACTGCTCTCATACAAAGTTTGATTTCCAAGTGGGGGGGAGTTGAAGATGGGACAAGCATTAAGCACCAGTCTTGTGGACACTGATTAAGTTAGAACACCTTTATTGTATATTTGTCTGATTATACTTTTTGCTACATAACATATGAATTAATCATCATTGCATTTGCAGTCCACATTAAAAAAAATCAATAAGATTTAACATAAGGAACGCATAAAACTGCTCAACACCGAAGCGAGAACCGTAGGGCGCGGACCGCAGCATCACACCCTCAGAAATGGCGGGAATACACCCCACCTCATAAAATTGGCGGGAAAAATCAACCTAGCTACTTTACCCGTCCGGCTTCGCAAAATCGGCGAAAGCATTTCCAGCGAGATAGAGAGAGAGAGAGAGAGAGAGAGAGGATGGTGGGATTACTGTATGATTGTCTGGGAAACCCTCTAGGAGCCGTCAGATTGACATTCGAAAAAGCACTAGCCTCCTCATCTGCCGATCCCTCCAAATTCGACGGCAAAGATTGGGGAGTCGTCGATCTCTTTCGTGATTTTCTCTACGATCAAGCCTCTCTTTCTCAGGTCCCCCCTCTCTCTCTCTCTCTATCGCTCTCTCTCTCTCTCTAGCTAAAACCCTAGTCCCCTTTTTGTTTGTATTCTCTAGGTTCCGATTCTCAATTCAAACAGTCTCCGATGGATTCAACCTAACACGCTCGTTCGATTTCGAGGAATGATACAAGACATGCTGGGCAATGAAATCTATGTCGGTGCTTACAAGGTATCCCATTGTCTTTTCCGGTGTTCCTCGTTCAGTCATATGATTTCAATGACTTCTTTTATTTTACTAAACTATGATTGTTCAAGGATGGATCAATATGGAGAACCAACAAATACGCTGATGTTTCTCAATCCCCCATATGTTCCTCTTCCGAAATGCGATTTTGGGAGCGTCGTATACTCTACTGTGTTCCTGTGAGCTTTCCCCCAAGTTTTCCCGTAAACTGTGCACGCTTTTCAATTTGATTGGAGAATTTATGCATTTCAATTTTGGACTTGGTTTTTAGGTGCCTGGACGGGGTTCATGGATTGAATCATCATCAGAGGCGGCTGCAGCAAATCAGAACAGGATCGGGGCTTCCCAACAGAGAGAAAAGCGGCCCAGAGAGGACGAAATGACCATCGATGATATGAGTTTGCCCGTATGTTTTGTGCCACTGTTCGTTTAACTTATTTTCATGATTTGGGCATTTCTCGATTTCACCTTCCAATCACTTGACTACATGGTGGTGAGATGACATGGAGGTGGTATAATCTATTTATATCATTTATTCTGCAACCTAAGCTTCTGAGGACTTGGGGCATTAGCAAGCCTATTCCTCTACCTTTAAAGAATTGGTTATACCTTTTCTACTTATTTTCCTTTATTCATATAGAAAACACATGATCAGGGGCAAGAGGAGGGGTTTGCCTCTCCCAAATTTTAAGAAAAAAAAATTTGACGTATATAATTTTAAAGATCATAACTTCAGATATTATTTATTTCACTAAAAATTATAACTTCTCTCCCTTGAAATTTTAGCTTTGAGTGCGCGTTGCATTTTGCCTTCTTGATATAAGGATTTGGCTTCGCCCTTGCACATGATTGTATATCTGACATGTGATGCTTACCGCAGGCCTCCTCAGCTAGTGAGCTTGAAGGGTCTCCAAGTTCCAAAAAGATGGTAAGCTGATTTGAGCTTCTTGTTATTTTTTTTTCCTTCCTTTTTAGATGACTCTGTGAAGACACTCACTTCCTATGCTTAATTTTAACACTTGTCCATTTATTTCTTTTTCCCTAGCGAGAAAATGGGCATGCTTCCCAATCTTCTCAGCCGCGGAACGTTACTGAGGGCTCATTTCCTAGCTTCGATGCAGTGCCCTGTTCTGACAGCCATATTTCATGTCTAGTTAAGGTAACTCTAATGTTACTTGATCCACCTGGTTATGAAATTGCGACTACTGCTAAATACCCATGCCTACTCAATTGTCGATATCCAATTTCCTTTTATTTTCGTCATATATATATATATATGCTCTTGCAAAATTTTGATTGTGCAGATATATGACACACCAGAGTCTGAGTTGAAGCTAAATGACGTTTTTGAATTTGTCGGTGTCCTAACCTTTGACCAAGAGAGCACTGTAGATAATGATTGCAGTGACGAGCTATCTGGTTCTTCTGAAGATATGCTAGTCCATTTGCCATCGAACAAGGTGTTGAAACATCTTCTGTTTCCTTTTTAAGTCTAATTCCCAATAAAAGTCTTGATATATATATTTCTCATTGAAGTATGCACAATCCTCCAAACCTCTGAAAAGCTTGGTGATATGTTTGATACATTTTAGTGAACCATGTTCACATCAACTGTGTTGAAGTAGTCATGGGGCAGACTATGCACTCTTGATGTTCTGTGTTTTACCAGATAACAGTATGTCATTAGTTGCTCTGTGTAATGCCCTTATCTGTATGCTTCACAGTGCTTTTTGTGCCAGTCCTGTCATGGTGTCCCATGTATATGAGTCTAATTATAGCAACTCGCTACCTTAGTTTTCTCCTGGAAAGAATATTCAACACTGTTTGAACTAGTTAGAACTAAATCTTGCAATATGTGATGCAGGTGCCATGTCTACACTGTCTTGTACATAGGAAGCTTGCAATTCATGACTTCATTTGTGAAACAATTTCGTCAGAGGTGATAAGACTGTCCAAAGGACAAACACACCAACACCCACGGCTAATTTCTACACTGCAGTTAATTTTGCTTTCTTCAGTTTGTTTTGCCACTTAATCCAACAGTTTTTCCATGGACATTGCAGCCAAAATCTCTTACTATCAAGGAGACAAGGGAGGCTATATTAAGGCATCTTACTGCTCTTCTAGGCAATGATGATGTAGCAGCTCATTTTATGTTGTTGCATCTTTTGTCCAGGGTAAGTATTTCTTTTTGGCTGGCATAGTTTTATCAACATCTCATGCATGCTGGAGTAAAATTGGCTCCTCCTATGGGTGTTAATTCCAAATACTTAACCAACATTGTTGTTTTTCGTACTTTTACTCTCTTAAATAATATTTTACTTCACAAACATAAGCATCAACAAATTTCTCTTGATCAGGTGCATGCTAGGGTAGAAAGTGTTGCTGTCGGGAAGCTTTCTCTCAATCTTACTTGCTTTAGCAAAGAAAACGTGTCTCTGTTTGGCAATCGGCTTGGCCTTGCCATTCAGAACCTTATACCTTTCACTCATTCTATACCTCTCACAGTCGACTATCTGAACACTGCCTCACTTGCCCCAAGGAAGGATTATGAGACAAACAGGTAGCTAGTTTTGGTAATGTTGCTAGTGAAAACATCATTCTGTGGTGTCAGGTTATTACCCCAATGCACTACTGACAAACCTCTACGGAAATTTATCTAGGCTGATAACTGGAGTTCTTCAACTAGCGGAGGGATCACACTTAACAGTTGATGAGACCCAACTGAGAGAAGGAATGCTCAACTCTGTTGGAGTTGAGAACGCAAGGTTGCTGAAAAATCTAATGGAGTTTCAAAAGGTGACTTATAGCTATGCTGTTATATGTCATGCTTGTCTCACATAGTAGTCTCAGAATGATTGGTTCATCGCAAAATAGCACGATTTAATAAAAAAGTTGCTCATCCTTGAAAGGCACTTATCCCATGATGCTCATATCTTGTCCCCCCCATGAAAAGAAAGATAATAGTAAAAAGGCTTACAGCTACATTTTATGCGGGTTATGCTTATTTCAGGTGGAGTATGATTTCAAGTTCTACAAAATGGAAATGGCAGCTGATATCCAGGTGCTAATTCTTTCTGAAGGGAAATCAAACATACTGCCTGCTGATTTAGTCGTTCCTCTCCGGCCTTCTTCAGCAAGTTCCTCTGAAATTCTAACTGAAGAAGCACTAGAATCTTGGAGATGGTACCTGGCTACCCTCAGATCACTTCCACATACTATTGTGCCTGAAATGCAGAAGGTATGTATTACTGCTGACTCTCCTGATAGGCCGATCTTCTGTTTATGTTTGGAGCTGTGTGAATGGTAAAATCTAATTGAATAGGGTGGTTGAAAAGATGCATGCCTGGAAACGAGAATTTTTGTTAAATGAAATCTCAGGATTGCAAGCCTGCATCCTTTATTGATGGTTATGATTAAAAGCACGGTGAGGTGTTAGGAGGGATAAGAATATACATGGATTAATGTTGTCTTCTCTAATACATTGATTGATTGATTGTTGTTAACAGATTGTTAAAAGTTAGTCTAGTTTGTGCATCAATTCTTGTGTAGTGGTACTGCACTGAAACTTTGGCATCGACTTTTCTCTTAGTTGTATAGTTGTGTTGTTAAATATGTGCAGATAGTAGAAGATGACTTGGTTGCTGCTAGGCAAGCGGATCGTAGCTTGGGCAGCCAAGACTTTAGCAGGTAGTCCACTGGCATGAACCTTGTACCCAAGCTTCTAGCACATGTTCATCCTTTCTAATGCCTAGGAATTATTTTTGGTTTCAGATGGCTAACAATGGGCCGGTTAATGTCCATTAGTTTTGGGGAGACCAGCTTATCATTGGAGCATTGGCAAATGGTGAAGGAACTGGAAAGACTAAGAACTGAAAGATTGAAGTGAACGATTTTTGGCATTTGAACATTATGTAAAAAATTTGATATAATGCGGTTCGGTTCACATGCATTTGGGGTCAGAATATGATGTTGTTCATTGATTTTACTTAAATTGTAGGTGGAAATTCTTGGCCGCTTCCATTCCAAGTGGGTGGTGACCTTTGGCAGCCTGGGGCTTGATTTTTAATATGGTTGACCAAGTGTATTAAGGAAAGCACTTTTTAGCTCCTTTAAACATTAGAGATGACTTGAATTTTGTCTGCATCACTTGTCTCAAACTTAACAATGGTATTTTTCATCATGGTAGGTCGAACTTCATTTGAAATTAATATTAATATTATATGAAACTGTATCATGCTGGTAATCTGATACCTTAAAAGATAGGGAATTTTGTTTTGTTTTGTTTAATTCATTTTTATTTTATTTATAATATTTTTTAATCGAAAACATTAGTGGGAACCATGTAAAGTGGAAAGGAAATGAAAGGAAAAGATTTTGAAAGCAAGGCTAGGATTCTCTTCAATGGTTGTTTTATATCTGAGATTTCAGAGAAAATAAATAAATTGGGCCATCCAATTTTTTATCAATTATCAATAGATCAATTTTTATAAAATTGTTCATACTGTTCCACCTTGGATAAGAATTTTTAGATTTAAAAATTAAAATGGTATGAAGATAAAAGTAGCGTGTTTCTAAATATTATCTTATTATTATTTCTCTCCGACTTCCGGTCAAAAAAAATTTAATTCTCTCTCTCTTTGTTTCTTTGTTAAACTCCAGAACTAGATAAAATGATACATACGTTCTTTTCTTTTGCTCCCCTGAAGGCTGAACTCCCAAACTAGGCCTAATCTTTGAAAAGTTATTACTGTTTAGTTGCGTATAGACGGTTACTTTTGTCAAAACAACTTTCTTTTTCATTCTCCGGTCTTCCCATCAGCAAGACTTCATTTCTCGATCGAGAGGGAGAGAGGGGAGAGAGAGAGAGAGAGAGAGAGAGATATGATCAGCAAGTCTCGTGTAGAGGCGCTTGTGTCATCGTTGGTCGACGTTAAACCTCACGAGACCTCTCCCCTGATCCATGCCGCTTCTTGTTTCTTCTTCGTGAGTTTCTGATCCGATTCAGTCATAATCTGAAAACCCTAATCCTGTTTTCTCTCGTTTCTGATTTCGTTTTCTTCTTTTCCGACTTGATTCGCAGATTCTGAGTGCTTATTTCGTTGTTCTTCCATTGCGCGATGAAGGTGCGATTTCACTGGGTTTATCGAATCTTCCGGGACTTTTTGTGGGGTCTTTACTCCTCACATTGGTAGCCACGCCTGTCTCAACCTTAATTTTTTCTTCGCCTAATCTCTCCAAACAAAAGGTGAGGGATTCTTGTCCAACATTCCCGATCTCTCTTCATTTCCAGGGTTTCATCGGTTTTTCCTTGATTGAATGTGGGATTTTGTTAAAATCATTGATGGTTGCTTACTCCTAAAATGTGCTTCATTTTTATTTTCTAGTATTAGGACTGGGGTTGGTGATCATGTCACTCTTCATTGTTTCTTCTCAGCTTTCCTCGCCTTTATTGATTAAATGTGAAATGCCGTGGCCTGAGTGTTGATTGTTCGTGGTAGATTATTTTCCTGTATCTCTGCCCAAGATTCATGTATACCTGTTTATTCTCTGTTTGTAGGGATTAGGATTTGCGATCTTCTAGGTTTCATTCATTGCCTTACTTGAATGAATTTCGGAATGCTTTAATATCATTGTTGATTGTTAACTCTTTTGCATGTATCTCTTTCTATTTTATTTCATTTTGAGGGAACTTTCAATGGTTGTTTTTATATCTGAGGTTTTAGAAGGGTTCTGTATAATTGAGAACTGCCCTGCATGTGAGCTTCGTCCCTTGTTATGGTCTTTGTGACTTAATATGGTGGCAGAAAGACTTCAGACGTATTAATCCACCTTTACAAGTTAAAAAATGTCAATCTTGGAAGCCAATGTTGGGGCCAGAGTTGGATTTAATTGGAACTAGAAAATAAAATTTGGTGATTCATGTTTGACTTCCAATTTTGGGCTCTGAGGTTTCCAAAGTTGTGTTGCTGTTAAGGTGTTGAGTTTTTGGTATTCAACTATGTGAACTGAATATATAACTTATATGCAGTTGTTATTTATCAGCTAAACCTAATAAAAATTGGTCTGGTGGGCTTGAAATTTCTTCTCTACCAATGCCATACACAATCTCAAGCTCCACCCCTCCCCCTGTTTGAGGAGACTCTTTGAAGTAGAAATTTTTGATTAATATTGCTTAGAAGTTTTACTCATAAACCTCTAATCTGCATTTCCTGAAATTTTTCAGGCTTTGGTTATGATACACAGGTTTTTTGGTACATCTTTGGTTGTTTTCTTCATTTTGTGGCACGTTTCATCAGCTGGAAATTCTTCATCCAATTCTAAGGTAATAATCAACTTCTTTTTATAAAGACGCCATCTGTAACATATACATAAGCTAAAAGGAATCTGTGTCCATGTTGGATGCAATGCTTGCATGATGGTATCTAGGGTCGAAATTCGAAAATCTTTTGTGGCGTTTCTTCTAATTTTTCTTAACTGGACACTTCTATGATACTTGTTATTTGGTTGAAGGATATTCAATTAAACTCTCTTGTGAAATTTCAATTTGGTAATACCCCAAATGACCTTTGAACACATACTTGTGTGAATGTGTAATCATACTTTTCATTGTAAAAATTGGCCGTAGTTTCACTCCTTAGGTCACTGTCAAGTCGTCAAATTTAGCTAAACATATTTCAACTGCTTCTCTTAATTTCCAGAATATCATACTGGGTATTAGCATAATGTCATTTGTTTTTGGTTCAAGATGACATTCTTTTGCTCCTATAGATCTACCCTTAGGCAATGAATGCCATCATAAAACAGCTTTCTCTAGTGACTTGCATGCCTTAATATTTTCCATTTTGGTTTCATGAATTGATATTTCAACTGATCCTTTACTTCAAGATAAAATTTGAGAGCGAAAGAATGTCTCATTATAGGCCACCTCTAGTCTTTTGCAAATTGTTTGTTGCCAACTTGGAACTAGTTTGGAATATATTCATCATTGGGAAACTTGGTATATAATAATGTTATTTTTGTGCTGTATCCTTGTAATATGATAACTGTTCAATTTTCTGTGTCACAATGTTCATGTCATGTCCATGTCTCTAACCATGATTTTTTGAATGTCATGCTTTGAGTCTAAGTCTTAACAGACTATGTCACCAACCCATCCTCCCCCCCTTTTGTTGGGTATGTAATGTTCCAGTTTTGCATTTTTAGAGTGCAGTTATTGTGGCCTCCAGTTCAAAGGAGGATCTGAATGGCAATTCCCGCTCCACAAGTGCTGCAGCTTGGAGCAACCATGGATGGTTCTATGTCTCAGTAAGAGTTGGCCTGTTTCTTTGGGTATGACAACATGTTTTTAGTGCTTGAGCAATATAGTCCTCTTGTTTCTGCCATCCGCTTGGATGAAGTGCCTCACCAGATAATTTTTTCCCCTTTTGAAGGTTGCACTTCTTAATCTTTTGACCATATCTTCTACATGGGCTAGAGTAATTGATGTGATGGATAGTGAGGTTTGTAAGCTGTTACTTTACTCAGAGTGACAGTAAGGATATCGTGTGCAAATTTAAATTTTTAGCGCATTCAGTCAGGTTCTAGATTGTTTGGGTTCATTGGCGCTGGTGCTACTCTTGGCCAGCTTTTTGGCTCATTGTTTGCTACTGCAATGGCTTGGCTAGGTCCAAGTATGTATACTTTTTACTGTCTATGCTAAATTGCATCATGGTTCCTTCTGCTCCTAACAATGGTTTGTTTTCGTCAGTACTTCTCTTGATAGCTGCTGCTTTGATGGAGTTTGCTGCACAAGCCTCAAAAGGGATAAACCAGGAAATAACTCATCATCCTGAGGAAGTAACAACCTTTAGGTCTGTTGATTTCTCTTTCTTATTTGCTTGTGCTGATCATTGATGCTCTCACAGTTGTGTTGTTGTTACTTATTTCAATATCCACTGTTCATCCCTTTTTTATCCCCTTTATTCTTTTAAAAAGAACTTTTCTGCAGTAAATGTGATATGTAATACTACTCGAAGGCTTATACTATTTGTGTGTTGGTCTTCCATATGGGGCCAAACATTTTTCAGCTTGTTAATTATTTTATCTGTTTTTGCTTCTTAGAAATCATAGCCAAAAGGACGATACTGATGAACAGTCAGCTCCTCCTAACAGAAGACCTTCACCTAGATCATCTACCTCTATGCTTAAGCCTCAAATCTGGGCCATGCTAGACGGAATCTGGCTTATTATGTCCTCAACTTATTTGTTATATGTGTCTTTGTTTCTGTGGCTGAGTGCAGTTGTCTCTTCATTCTTCTATTTTCAGGTACGATTCGTTAGATGAAGCTTAGTTTGTAAATTGGAATCTTCATTCTTCTGATTGCTTGTTTCCTGTGTGAGTGAGCCTCAATTACACATGGACTGAAAGGATATGGACTATGAAGTACATACACTCCGAAATACATGCCCTATAAGTCCGACATGCAATACGTGACCAAATATTTTATTCCAAAAAAAGACATCTTTTTTTTTTTTTTTTTTTTGAAAACATGTGAATTTAATTGAATTCTTTTGTTAGAATTGTGATTCAATAAAACTATGAGGGCTATAATGTAAATTTATATTTTGAATTATTAATGTAGTAGGACAAATTTCTATGATTTTTTGATAAAATTTCATTGCTGACGAGGTTTCAATCCTTATAATGCAACGCAGTAGGAGAATAAAAGGCAAATAGTGAATTTTCAGTCATTTTAGGCTTTGTACCTTATGCAGTGATGTTTTTCTCTATCCTGTTTGTATCGGATGATAGAAGATTTGGTGAAAAATGAACTTTGAGTTTGGAAGGGTATTTATTTTGCACAAACAGGGTGAGAAGGATTTTTTTTTTTTTTTTTTTTTTTTTTTTTTTTTTTTTTTTTGTCCCTTTAGTTGTTCTTGTCAATGCCAGGGACAGTAATGTGGAGAGAGATTTGTTCACCATTTTGGATTATAGATGACAGCATGACTTATAGGATTGTGTGGCTGAAGAACTTGGTGGAAGTCTATGTTTGTGGGAACTATGTGGTGCTGGAATTGTTTTGCAACTTATTGATGACAATAATAAGAGGAAGTCCTGTTTGACCTCTTAATTTTAACTAAATGGGTCCCCCCTGATTATGTCACTTTTTTCCTGCTTCCTACTTTTCAAATACATTTTATCTAATATTTATTTACCTTCTTTATCATTTTTGTCTTTCCTGATTACCTTTCTCACCTCTTCAATCACAGAAAGTAAGTGTTATTGCTATGGCGGTTGAAAGCCCACTTGGCAGAAGAAAACTCTTTGCCGAGATCAACAGCTTTATTGCAGTTTTTATCCTTGCCGGCCAACTTACAGTAACGGTAAGTAATTTTCATCTTTGTGGCACAATTTAATATAATGCTATGCAATCACTGAAAAATCCAGTTCACTGTAACAACTAGTTTGCTAATGAATCTTTAGGCCAAACACCAGCCATTTAGCCTTCTATTTTTGAAGATCCATGAAAGTTGACATTTAAGTTATGAAAGGAATTGCATCAATATCAATCATCATTGTTGTAAAATATTTCCATGATTTTTCAGCATGTTTTATGAGTATTGGCTTTTTTAAAAAATTTATTTTTTATTTTTATTTATTTCAAGTCCAGCAGCCCATGCAACTTGGCATCGAGAGATTCCATTTAAAACCAATGTGTGGTAGTAATTTGAGATTTCGAGCTAAATGTTTGTTGCTTTGGCCTTGTGTGTAATTCATGTAACATGTCATTAGGAAAGTTGTTAACTCTGTTATGAGGGTTATATATATTTTTGATGGTATGGTAAGGCATAAAGGAAGTACTGTCTTCAAATGTTACAAATCCATAATATTTTTTAGATCCTCTCTGCATTATATGGAGCATGATCTTACATGTAGTACATCTTTTATGCTTTTTGGACATTTTAAGTGCAGGGGCGCATCCTTACTTTTGCTGGGGTCACTCTAGCTATCTGTTCTGCACCATTTGTTGCCTTTTCAAATTTGGTTGCTATAGCTATATGGCCAACTTGGATAGCTGTTGCTGTGTCTGAAACTGTCCGAAAGGTAATTTTTAAGGTTTGGTATAATCTTATAGTTGTTTCATTTGCTTTGATGTGTTAGATGTTTCTTTCTCCAATATATTTTGGAGTTCTTTCTGTGTTCTTTGGTTTGGTGATGGAAACTTTTGGGTGTGGGTTGTGTTTGGTTTAGTACAAGTGAAAAAGTTGGAGGTGGTATAATTTATAATGTTAATGCTATAGAATTAAAGGTTGACATTATCATGCTCCTTATATATGTGTGTGTGTGTAAAATACATTGAAAACTCTTTTATTGTTTCTCCTTGAAATGAACACAAACTTATAATATGTATTGTTACAAACTAGCTTAAGTCTTATTTGGCGTCTGCCTGAAATTTGCACTTGCTACATTGCAGGTAGTTACTTATGTTGTAACCCGACCTGGCAGAGAGCTCCTTTTCACAGTCGTCTCGGAGGATGAGAAGTACAAAGCCAAGGTGTGAATATGTGTAAATTAGAAATTACTTGTCTATAGGTTTGGAAAATCTTAAAATCAGTACAAGTTGGTGTCTCCTCTGTTTTCTCATACTCTTTTGCTTCTATGAATAAAATGTCTTCCTTAATATAATACGAGCATCCAATGCACATGCCATACTAGTGCAAATATTCATTGCTATATCATAAATTATATGTCAGAAAGCAAATTCATACAAAGAAAAAGGTTGCTAAAAAAATATGATCATCAAAGTAGGATATTACTTATGCACGAATGTTAATGAATGTTGTCATTAAAAAACCAAATTTTTGAAAGCAAACATTAAAGGGGATGTGAAGAAGAGACAAAGAAAGTGGAGAAGGAAGAGAGGATGAGTGATGTTGGAAAATATTTTGATTATGCGTAAAATGCCCATTAATAGGCTAGATAACTGCTAACAAAGAGTTCTTGAATTTTTGATGAAATTTTGTCATGTTTAAATTGTGACTAGCCTTCAAAATGAGGCTTCACTAAAAGTGAGGGTTTGGTTAATAGGATGGTATATTTGTTTATGGCCTCAAAATAGTATTTGACATTCTAGATTTATGCTGTGTTTGAAGGGGAGGAGAAAAGTAACCTCCCCTTGTTTGTCTTGATGAAAATTTTGAGGGGAGGGGAGGAGTTATTCTTCTTGAATTACAAAAGTAACAAAACTTGTTGAATACAATTACTTCTGTAAAGTACTATTTTTCTACGTTCTGTTTAATCCATTTCTTATTTTCTTCCTGACCCTCTAAGCACAATGATAACATAACTTGGCTGTTGATGTAACCATGATTCTATAGGTATGCATTGATGTAATTGTCCAAAGGCTTGGTGATGCTGCAGCGGCAGGATTGTACAGGATACTTTCCGGTACTCTGAATGGGAAAACAACAACAGTTTCCCTTTATGCTGTTCCTGTATGTGTGCTCTCCCATTTTTCTGAAAACTTCACTTGGGGACTTATCTTTTGGTTGTATGCTGGTGCAAGTTTTCATATTTCTTTAATTGCATTTAAACATTGGACGAAAGGTTTTCTTAGAAAATTCTTCTTTGGAAATTATATCATTTTCTTCTCTAGTTTCCATATTCGAAGTTCTTGTCTGGCTGCAACAGGTCTGCTTATTATGGATGGTGACGGCATTCCATTTGGGACACCGCCAAGAACAACTTGCTAAGCTTCAAAGCATATCCATAACATGAAGCTTTTAGAAGACAACCAAAGATCCTTGAACTCGGGATGATGGTCTATGCTAGACAATTGAAGGCTTTTGGAACATCTCATGGTATGGTGTTGCCCTCCAAGGGTCAAATTTTGCACCAATGGTGTTTTTATTTTATTTTATTTTTTGCCTTATTATTTTGTTGGGGAAGTATTAGGAGGGAGGAGCCATGAGTAGTAGGCGGTTTTGTTATTTTCCCCTATCATTGATTTCTGGGGTACATATTTTGTGGACACTGCGGTGTATTTATATGGAGTTGTAAACTACCAACTTAAATTCCATCAACCTTCCCCCCTTCCTACGTCCCCCACGTGGCCCCTGCCGGCAAACACACTTAGGTGCTCATGCCACTGTATATGGTAACCTCCTGATAACTCACATATGGCGGGAGCATGATATTCTGATTATAATGGTTGCGTGCAGTCTGGTAGTCAGTTGAGGGGCCAAACTAATTAGGCTCATTTTCGTGACATGGACTCATACCACACCCATTTTAGCCCCACTAAAGCCAAGATATCATGCAATAGAAAAAATATCCAGGTGGAAGCAAAATGTTTAGGGCCATCAAGGCCCAAAGATTGGCCCAAATGAAAATGTTTGGGACTAGAAGTAGACATTAGAGGCACGTAGATATCCTACTTGAGCCCAAACGGAGGACAATTTGGTCCAAATCCAGGACTGAATCCAAATGTTAGGCCCTTTTGGCCCAACTGCAAACGTTTCATCCCATTGAGGCCCAAATCCGCTACCAACTTCAAATGCTTAGGCCCATTAGGACTTTTAGGTCCAATTACAAAATGTTTAGGCCCAATGTGTCCCAATTTGGGCCCCAATTCAGGTACAAACCTGAAACCCTTATTTGTCCAATGTGTCCCAATTTGGACCCATCAAGGACCTTTCGGCCCAGTTGCAAATGTTAGTATGGCCCAAATTTGAGTCCAAATAAATCTTGCTCCTATATATAGACTAAATATGGGCCCAAATACAGACTTTAAACCCATTGAGGCCCAACTTTCAGGTCTAATATAGTTATTAGGCCCATAAAGACCAAAATTGGTCAAAAAGCAAACTTTCCAGCTAATCAAGACCCATATATGGTGCCAACTTTAAAAAACCCCAAAAAAAATTTTTGGCCCCAAAAAAAAAATTTTTGCATGGTTTAAAAAAAAATGGGGGAAAAAAAAAAAAACAAAAAAAAAAAAAAAAAAAAAAAAAAAAAAAACAAAAAAGAGAAAAAAAAAAAAAAAAAAATTTTTTATTTAAAAAATATAAAAAAAAAGGAAAAAAAAAAAAAAGAAAAAAAAAAAAAAAAAAGGGGAAAAAAAAAAAAAAAAAAAAAAAAAAAAAAAAAAAAAAAAAAAAAAATAATTTGAAATTTGTGTAAAAAAAAAAAAAAAAAAAAAAAAAAAAAAAAAAAAAAAAAAAAAAAAAATATAAAAAAAAAAAAATTTAATAAGGGGTTATTTTTTGTATTTATAAAAAAAATTAATTTAAAAATAAAAAATATTTATTTTTTTTTATATTTAATATTTTTAATATATATTTATTTTTTTTTTTTTTTTTTTTTTTTTTTTATTTATAAAAATAAAAAAAAAAAAAGGAAAAAAAGAGAGATATATATTATATTAATAAAATATAAATATATAATATAATAAAAAAATATATAAATATAAAAAAATAATTAAAAGGAAGAAAAAAAAAAAAAGAAAAATAATATAAAATAAAAAAAAAAAAAAAAAAAAAAAAATAAAAAAAAAAATAAAAAAAAAAAAAAAAAAAAAAAAAAAAAAAAAATAAAAAAAAATAAATAAATAAAAATAAAAAATAAAAAAAAAAAAAAAAAAGAAAAAAAAAAAAAAAAAAAATAAAAAAAAAAGAAAAAAAAAAAAAAAAACACAAAAAAACCCCAAAAAAAAAAAAAAAGGAAGGGGGGGAAAGGGGAGAGAAAAAAAAAAAAAATATTTATACGTATATTTCCGCATTGCTCGGGCCACAATCCCCCTAGCGTAGTACAAAGAAATTATGAGTCAGTGACTTAGTAGAATGAAATGCAAATTTCATTAACCAAATATTAGGTTTAAACCTTGAGAATGAATAACCACTACATTGAGAGAATCACCTCCTAAATAGGACTACAAATGCTCGAAGGATTACTCACAATGTCGATATGAATATATGTGGTCTGAGACCAAAAAAAAAAAAAAGTTAAGCAGCAAAAACATCTGACGTTTACATTAATGTCCTAATATACCCTTCCCGTCAGCCAGACTTCCATGCTCCCCCCCCCCCCCCCATGTGGTAAGAAGGCATGATATCCAACTTTTACATAAATGTCCCGATTCCCAAACCAAGAAGAAACTCAGCCAAATTAAAGGTGAAAAATAATTCATGCATACGGGGCACAGCCCACATAGAATGCTAATTTCCATTCCTGATGACTTCTACCTCATTTTTTGAATTATATGGCCTTATGCTGATTTCAATCGCTGATAACTTCTGCTGCTTGAATTTTTTGGCAGTATAGACAGAAACAACCTTCCCTTTTGTAGACCAAACTTCCCACAAATTTGGTAGGCATATCTGACAGTCGTAAAGATAATTCAATCACATAAATATGGGCAAAAATAAAAAATAAAAACAGAACAGTTCTTATTTTCTAAACTCAACCTCTAGCTGATCCTGAGAAACTGATCTACAAACTTCAGTTAAAGCTCTTGACTTCACTTCTTCATGACTGCAGCATACCAATGATCCACTGATTCAGTTCTGAATATAGATCAAATGGCAGCATGGTGCCTAAATCTATAGTCTCCACATCCATTAAGCAGAAGAATATACTTAGAACTTGGATTCTAGATGCTTTTCCTACATTTCACAAAGCAAATGTTGCTTGCATCTTTATTTTGAACTCTTGGCTTCAACACTCTTTACAACTGCCAAGGTGGTTTGCACATAAACCAGCCTAGACCGAACATACTCAATGGGATGCTTTAAACATTAGTTGACCTCAGCAACAAGATCAAATCACGTGTTTGCTTCTCAATCTCACATTTGAAACTTGAATAATGGATATGTTACACATCTTATTTCATGCAAGTTGACTATAAACAATTAATGCACGTGCATTTATAAGAAGTGTGCAAAAGCTCATAAAACCATGGGTCACAGGCAGTTGGAGATGAGAAAAATGAGAGACAACTTACTAGCACCTCAAGTTTCATGGAGTGTGTGGACCCAATCTTGAATTAACTTCCTCTCCCAATCTGCTATACTCTCAAAAGCTTTTTGGGGTAGGCTTTCAAAGGACTCTCTCCAGGGATCATTCTAGGCCAGATCACATGTACTTCCGTGTATTGCTCTTCCATTGGGCCCACAGGGTCTCTTTGAAGTTAATATGTTATATGCTGTATTCAGCTGTCCAATTACAACAAGTATTTCTGAGAAATATGATTAGATATTTAACACTTCAAAATGTAAGAAGCAGTAATTTGTTCACTTCATAATTCAGACAGTGCCTAAGGCATTCAAAGCAGTTTAAGTTCAACCAATCTACATTATTAAGTCGCTGGAGATGTTGAATGTTCGGAACTTTGATAAAGGATCAGAAAACAAGTTCAGAAAATTGTAGATGAGATCTTCAGAAACAGAATGTAATAGGTAGCAGTAAAATAGAGGCTAAGACTTACATCCATGTCCGGCTGTGCAATGAACATAAACTTTCCCATTTCTCTCTTAAAGGGCCCATTCCAATGATGAGAAACCCACTTCTCAGTGAATTAGGATCAAAATCCTCAGCCTGAAAAATTAAAAAAAAAAAATTATATCAGTTCTATTAAAGACCAAAGTATATTCCAGTGATCAATAGAAAGTGATCAGACCTGGAGGCAACAATCCTAGCTTCCACAGAGTTCTATCCTCATTCATGTCCTGCCAACGATGATATATTCCGGTGATGTTTTGCTTCCTCCACTCTCTCAAGTCAAAGATATTCATGCCAAATGCCCGACCACAAGCATTTGGATCAAAGTTCTTGAAAATCTTGGGGTCAGAGAAGTTCAGATATTTGTCAAACCGATGAAAGCTCTCTTTACATGTCTCCACTGCACCATTAACCATCCGTTGCATATCAATAGACCAGTTTCAAGAATCTTCAAGAATCTTTCTTCTCCGATGGTAGCAGTTTCAAGAATCTTCAAAACATTCTGCATCCATCAAGATTTTGCTCTCGATTTATCGATCAGAAGATGAGGATAGGTTATGACGTAAGATTGATGCCTCTAGTTACGACATTCATTATTTCAACAAGCAATCTTTTTTTGGACGAATCTTAACACAACGGTTGATTTGCTCCTTTGGTGACCTCGAGGTCACGGATTCGAGACGTGAAAACAATCTCTATGTAAAAATATAAAGGAAAAACTGCGTACATATACGTCGACTCCAAAGCCAACCCCAATTGTTGGTATTAAGACTCTAATTGTTGTTATTGTTTTTTATTAAAAACCAAAGTATTGCATTCAGAGAAAAGAAAGGAAAAAAGAAAAGAAAATAGAAAGAAACCTAAGTTTTGAAACCAATATATATTGTTCATCAACAAATATTAGCAACGCACGGAAATGGTTCTAAATAGGGGTGAAAATACGTCGAGCCTACTCACGTGCAGCTCATGATTCGATTTGATAATTGGCTCAATGAACCAAACTCATGAACCAAATGGAGCAATACATTAGCCAAATTTTTAAGCTTGCATCAAATATATGCATCTCTTTACATCTCTTTAATATGGAGTTAAAATCAATTCCCCAATACTCAATGTCCTTCTCCAGCTGCAAATTTAGAATGTAGGCAACATCCTCCTCATATTTCAGATGATCTATATCATCAGGTTTCTGAGGCTAAGAGCCGACAATCAAGTTCTCAGTTATCAGTGTATAATTCATACCTGGACACAGGAAGAGAACAAACAAATAAAATCACCAAAGCTACATCGAAGAAACAAATAACAATGTTAAAATCACAAATAGACGTCATAAATGGAAAGCAAGCAATGTGAAAGTCAGCCCCAAGCGGCACAGTGCCCTCCCCAGCCACATCACCCCAAAATCAAATTCCAAATGCTAACAGGTAACATACAAAGAATGTACAGCTTTCACAATAAAAAGCCAAGCCATAGCAGCTACGAGAAGGGACAGAAACACAAACCAAGTTGCTCAAGAGAGAGAGAAAACTTTCTAATAAAGGGCAACGGTTCATACAATTTATAAGAAAAAAACATCTATACCTCCCATAAAGACCACCAGAACATTAAAAATAAGTTTCTCCTTTCAAGCTAAATAGTTCAAGGTAAGCAAACTCGTACCCACGTGTTCAATAAGAAGGATGTCGAAGGGAAGGATATGAACGATTCAGAAAGTGAATTATCGTATGAGATTAAAGAAGTATTTGGACCAACATTAAAAAAACCATGTATTATGGGCAATACAATCCAAACAATGACTGTCCCTAAGAATATTTCAACGCCATTGGTAACGAATCTTGACTAGGATTATCATTGAGGCAAGGGAGGCACAAGGAAACCCTAATAACAAGAAAATAAGAATTGAAGATATTTCAAGGAAACTGACCTAGGTCGTGGTGGTATTCGTAGGGATTTCTCATCAACCTCTTCATCACCGAGTTGTAATCTTCCGATCTCGAAACCTTAGGGTTTGGTTCGACCTCAGGGCTGTCGGGTAATTTACAAAAAACGGGATACTGTTTATTGAATGCGATCGGTTGATTTCGAAGAGATTCCTTCGAAGAAATGATCTCATCGTCAAATCCTGATGCGAAGATCCAAGAGAATCCACTACTCGCTGCGATCACGATCGCGATATCTCTCTCTCTCTCGGGAGGGATATTTCGTGATTTTAACCGACTTGGATGATGAAACAAAACGCCGCCGTTTTAATAATAATTTTCTTGATTTTTTAATTTATGTTTATTCTCACCATCTCATATTATATTTTATTATTTCAGTTATTTATGTTTAGACAAATTATTATTTTAAACAAAAAAAATTCTAATTTTTCTTTTGATCCGGCTTCTGTAGCCGAGATTCGACGAGAGACAAATTTACTACAAAAGAAACATACAAAAATAAAAGCAAAAACATTCCAACCCACAGTTGATAAAACACAACATGGAAACAATATGAAAGACTAATCCCATCTAATATGTTTACTTATCATCGGATAATGCTAAATGAATGTACAAAAATAACCCCATCTGATGGCGCAATTGTAAATTGACCCTAACATTGTGCAAGAATAACCCCCCCTCAAACTTTATTTTCATCAAGTTCATGTGTGTGAAGGTGCAGGGTTTAGCCTTATATTAATTCTGTTTTTTTTTTTTTTGGTCTCTGGACTTGGTTTATCGCTCGATTTTTAAAATTTCGCTTTGGCTAATCCGGGTCGAGTCACTGAAGTCTCTCGAGTGGGTAGAGCTCTCCCCAACACATTTGCTCCATCTAGGACTCGAACTCGAAATTTTTTATATGAGATCTCGAATTCGAGATCTCTGATACCAATGAAGATTTTCGTAGAAATCAAAAGAAATTATTTCATACGAAATTTCTCCAGATCTAAATTTTGGTTGGATCACTTGCATATTTGACGGACGGGTATTCTAGATCGAGGAAGTGTCACAAAAATTGGATTACCCCCTATATAGTACACAATCCCAATGCCTTGGTGAAATCTATGATCAACAACCTTTAAAGCCCTATTACTCTCTCATTAGGATATTTCTTTCTCCTCTCTAACCAAGAAGAATAAACTACACAAGTCTTCTTTTGTTTTGCTTTTTTTTTTTTCAACGTACAGTTCTTTCTCTTGTTCCCATGCATACTCTTACAAAATGGGATCACAATTGAGGAAGTTATTCCCTAGTGAGAGAGAGAGAGAGGGAGAGAGTTGGGAGTTGGGGTGGTTTATTCTAAAACCACCCCAAATTCAAATTGAAAAAAGGGTGGGCGGGTTTACCCTCATGGGCGGATCCCGCCTCCATATGCCAACATCTCCCATTCGCATATGAGGGTTAGACTGGCACTCAACGTGATCATTACAATCGAATATCACCAATTTCATACAGGTAAAAATACCAAGAGCTCTAGGGTCATACACCGGTTAAGGATATATAGTAGCTCATCATTAAAGTGGTGAAGAGAACATCATATCTTGCTATACTCCAGATTTCTTTTATTCGACACAGTCAACATATCTCTCATCTCTCAAAACAATGTAAGAGCATACTTGGCTCTAATTCAATCATATATTCACAATTATGTCACTAAACACTAAATCATAGACATAATTGACCGGTCTGTGAATACAGAGTAACGTGTTGATCAAAGACAGTCTTCCTTTCATACTACTAACTTTCAACTTTATCTTAGCTGTTTTCCTAGACATGTACCGCCAAACCGAATCATCCATGATTTCTTGATAATATGCTAAAGTAACAACATTAAAATAAAATTTCAAGAAACAAACAAAAATTCTAAGGGTATAAATTAATGTTGCGTATAAATCTCTGAGTCTTACACAATGAGATGGACATAATGAGATGAAGAGAGATGTACCATCTCATTACTCATATAGTCACATAAGCACACGTGGTATGAAACACGTGCTACGATACTTTTTTTTTTCCATTTGCAAGCGCATGTCTTCTTTTCAAAGATAACGCATCGTACAGATCTTAGTCCAAGTATACATAGCATTTAACCTGAGTTTTCCTTGTTATAAGTCCTCCAACATCTCACAATATCAAAGAAAAAATCCACACATGACTATTCGACAAGTTTAATAGATCTGAGAAATCCATTTCGATTACCATATGCGTAGTATATCAACCGGTAATCACATTTTAGTACTTTAACTAAGGCGGTTTATATCAGTGTTAATCCATCACAAATTAACATGCCTCATCTCTACATGTCATACGAACATTAGAGGCGATTGCTTGTATGAGAAAGCCAATCTCAAAACTTGTCCGACATACTTTTAATTCCAAACACAAGAATTTTAGACACAAAAACAAAATTCAAATGTCAACGAATATGAGCATTATAACGTACATACTTTTTATATATAATCACAATCACTATCACAGTAACAAATACTGTCACAATCTATACAATCCATATTATCTAATATGTCTCACCAACATGTTTTTAAGACATCGACCTCCGAAAATGACAAGCCACCACCAAATGCATAAATACATATATCAATGTCATTCCCCTCTTTTTAATCATGTCTCTGACAAGATTGTTCTTTATGTCTATATTTGGTTTTACCATTACATTTGGAGTTTTACGCGTAAACAATAGCTGACCGATTATCACAATTAATCGTCAAGCTCTCACTTTATTGCTTACTACTCTAAATATTCCAACATCCACTAAACCAAATCATTTTCAGAACTACGGAAGCATTAATCATAAATCTACTTCCATTATAAAAAGTGATAAACAGGTTTGTTTCTTGTTTCTTCATAAGATAGCGCTATCAATGAGCAAACAAACATAACTAGAGGCAGATTTTCTCTCATGCAAATCTCCTCTCTAATCAATATTCGTGTATGTTTTCAATACTAGATCATTTCCTTAATAATGAAGGAAATAGTCTATAGTTCCGCTCAGGTATCCCAACATTCTTTTCATAACAATTTAATCATTCTATCTAGATTGGACAGATACCTGCCAACCAAACCTCATAGCATGACAAATATCGGAATGAATACACTTCATAGCGTACTCCAAATTCCCAACAGTACTAGAATACGTTGTTCTGGACATTTCATCTATTCATTAGGAGTTTTAGGGCATATGTCATCTCTTGAACTATTACCTATAGTCAGAGGAGTATCAATGGGTTTGCAGTCTTGTACGTTAAACCGTTCCAGAGTCTTTATAATATAAGACTTTTGAGATAACTCTAGTAATCTCCTGAAACGATTTCTGTGGAATTCAATTCTCATTTTGTTTTACCCATATCCTTCATCTCGAAAGTCATATTCATTGTCATTCATCGCTAACAATATGTCCGTAACATATAAGGATAGAATTATAAATTTGTCAATGGACCTTTCAAATAGATACAATAGTTTTTATCTATCATTACGAAATCATAAGAGATCACATCTTTAAAAAATCTCAAACACTATTGTCTCGAAAACTGTTTAAGACCATCAATTGATCTACTTGGCCTTTGATGACAAAACCTTCTAGTTGCGCCATTCAAACTTCTTTCTTAAGTTCACCACTGAGGAAGATAGTCTTCACATCCAACTGACGTAATTTTAAATTCAAATTAGTCACTATTGCCAACTATATGTGAAAAGAGATAAATCTTACTACTGGGAAATTGTTTCCTCATAATCAACACTCTTTTACTGAGTGTAACCTTTTGCTACCAGTTGAGCTTATTATCTCCCAATAGTTCTATCTGTCATATGCTTAGTTTTGAGAATCCAGTTATTCTCAATAACTTTGCGTCCTAATATAAGCTCAACCAATTCCCATACATGGTTGGACTTCATCGACTCCTATTTTTCTTCATTGCATTTTTCCATTCATCCTTAGTGGGATAAGACAAAGTCTCATATATATTCTGAAACTCTTCTTCATCTTCTGAAAAAACATCACATATGTGCTCTTCAATTCCTAAGTGACGTTCAGGCACATTTTTCCTAGCACTTTTCTGAGTCTGTAACTCAGTTGAATCGTTAGATTTTTAAATCCCTCCCACTAGGATCAGCACTATTCTAACAATCCGTAATAGACAAAACTATTATTTGAATTAAATAATTCAAATAACAGCTCTATGTTCTTCACATCATCTCTGCTTGGAAAATCATTCTTCAGAAATGTGATATCCGTGATCTAATCTCTACTGTAGTATCATCATTTTATTCACAAATGAATACTTAACTTTTAAATTGGTCGAAATATCTTATAAAAATACTCTTACTTCTATAGTAACCCAATTTTTTAAACTTATTGAAAAAATCTCAAAATACAATCACTTAGACACAACCTTCTACCAGTCAAAGTCTATATCATGTCATTGGTACCGTCTTTGAAGGCATTTTGTTCAAAACAATGATCGCAGTCAACAAGACATCTCCCCAAAAGGAAATCTACAAGTGAACCTGCATCATCATGGATCTTGTCATATCCAACAATGTCCTATTTATTCTCACTATAACACCACTCTGACGGGATATATAAGGAATGGTCAAATGTCAGATTATGTTTCTTTCATTACCCAGTTCTTTAAATTGATCTTGTAGACATTCACACCATTTATCCGTCTGATTCACTATCTCTCTCATATAATGTCTAAAGCACTTATATGCTTCAGACTTGTGAGAAATCAAACAGATATGGTCAAACACGTGAAATCATCAATAAATATAATGAAACACAAAATTCCATGCGTACCCTCCATATCTATTAGATCACGAATATCTTAATGGATCAAATACAATAGAAATTTAGCCAGTATGACTTTTTCAAATAGTTTTCTAGTCATTTTGCCTTCAAAACAACATTTACATGTTGGTAAATCAAATTTTGTGAGTAAACCCAATAGTTCTATTCTCACTAGTTGACTTATCCTGTCTTGCCTTAATGTGACCAAGTCTATCATGTCACATTATCAAAATTTACAAAATGATAAAACCATTTACAAACTGTCCAGAACCACTACACATGTCATTTAAATATAAATCATCCTTATATTTTTGAAAGTTTAAATCACAGTCAAATTTCAAAAGAATTAGAATAGATAAGATTCCGTCGAATTTCTGACACGTAGAGAACCTTATGCAGAATAAGAGTTCGGCCACTTTGTAATTGTAGTTTACAAGTGTCAACTCCTCTAACGTTCATTCTTACATCGTTCTCTACATTCTATCTACTACCAGAAAGCAATCAACGAAAAACTCATAAATGTCTCTCTATTTATTCTTATATTCAGGATTATTCTTTTGTGATCCGTCTATAATTTTCTTCCCTTTCACGTTTAGAGTCTGAAACTTTTTTGGGACTAGATTCTACTACAAAAACATCAACTATGAATCTTACAACACAAAACTGCTCATCCTGAAACTGAATGTGGCAAGCAATATTCGAGAAAATCTTCACACTGTCATTGTAAATCAAACTGACTTTTAGGTGCTCCTACTAGATAGGAAGGAATCGGATCAAAATTTGAACTTTCTATTCATTGAAGAAGACATGACCTGCTGACTCTCATTCTTTCTCTTTGAGGTATACTCCAAAATCATGAGTAGTCAAAGTATTGTTCACACTTAGATATCATGCCTTCAATCTGAAAGCCAACTAGAGTCGCTCGAGCAGTGGAATTTATCATTTTTCACACCTAGTTAGCATCTAGTTCTCTCCATTACTGGGCAGCAATGCCCACTACAGGATATTATATGACATGTTTGATATCTTTTTGAGGTATCTAATTCTACATTTTATATTGTATAGCGTCATATCTCATGATTGTCGCCATTCAAATTGTCATCTATATTCAAATCCCCTATAAAAGATTTCAATGCTATGGTTTGGGTTTTCTAAAAGGGTAAACATACGTACTAATACTCATATCATTCACGTAATTTTGTATTTCAAGATTAACATCCATGACAGGTCAACATTAGATATAAAATCAAAAATTTACTATGTTCCCAATAATCATCTATGGTCCTAATGTATCACTATCACAAATTTAATTTAAAATTACAAAATTCTTTAAGTTTTAGGTGAAAATTACTTAAATTCTGCTAATCTAAAACATCTCACTTAAATACACTAAGTATTTAATATAACATTTCAATTTTGGATGAGAATTACTAAAATCTATTAATCCAAAATTTTTATTCAAATGAGAGACCTTTCAAATCCTTTTGCATACATGATCATCAATAATGAACATAACTGATAGATATTAGAAAAAAATTAAAATTTCGAATGTTCATTTATAATATGATCATGATCCTAATCAACCATTCATTATATGCAAAAGAAAGAACATATAAATGAATTATTTGGTTCAAGATACATCCATTCGTAATACCATGTTTACAATTCTCTTAGATAGTCTATCCCTAAGAGTGAACCTCCTTACAGTATTTGGGAAACTATTTATACTTTGGGAAAGTTTTTTCCTCACTTGACTCTCTAGATTCTTGATTTTCCATATTTATATTAATATTGGTCTTACAACATCAAGAATCATATGTTCGTGATCGGCAAGTAACTTATCAACTACGTTAGCCCAATAAGGAGGTAGAGAATTTCTCAGTATATACACGTCATCCCCCCAAAAGGAATGGCCGAGCTGAATGAGTTCAAGCGTTTCTACTCCATGATCTTTAAATGATATGACAAAGAATAAGATGAGTCCATCTTGTACGCCAACATTTGACCCAACTTTATTAAACGTTTTAGACTTCTCAAATTTCTTTCCCTTCCCCAGAGGTCCGGAAGTTTTTTAAGAATACGTCCGATTATTACCATTTCTCTGAAAATGAGAATAATATTAGGTTAGACACATAGCCAACCATAATATTATAATAAATTTCAAAATTATTTATTTTAAATAATATGCTCAATTTTCAAACAATTTTATATTGAAAAAATGAATTTTTCTTACATAAAAAAGAGCATAAAATTAAAATGAGCGTAAACAATTTATATTCAAGTATTCAAAATTAATAAAATAATTTTCTAGTCCCACAAAAAATTTTGCAGAATTTTCTAGAACAAAAAAATGATTTTTCTATAAATTTCTAGCATTTATTGATTATAAATCAATAAATAATAATTTTCAACCCAAAAAAATATATTAAAATTTAGAGAAAAATCTAAAACGATTTTTTTGACTTATATAAAATTTTCTAAAATTTTCCGGATTGAAAAACTATTTTTCGTAATTTTCTAACACTTATTAATTTAATAATCAAAATAAATATTTTTAATCTCCGAAAAATAAATTTTAAATTACAGAAAAATCACAATAAATACAAAATTTATTATGGTTAAAATTGGGATCAAAATGAGTCCAGCACACACTTTCACATGCCAAAGGACCAAAATGAGTCCAGTAGACTTGGGTCACCATATTTTGGTTACCTCTCATTTCGATGTCTCTGAATTCAATGGTAGTTTCAAATTTTTAATCAGATATCTCTAGCCTAGAGGGTGGATTACACTTGCCGTTACCGAGAGTGAGATTGAACATTTTACTATTCATCTTCTTCCCCAAATTTTTAGATTTCAACCCAAACTTTGAATGGTCATATCTCTCTCAATTCTTAACCATTTTTTACGATCTTTATATGGTTGGAAAGTATTTTTCACGAAAAATCTAACCATATAAATTTCGTATTACAAAACTTAATATTTTAAAAGTTATGAATATATTAAATTTCTGTTACGATTTATAATATCTTTTAATATACTCATTCGTTACATTCTAAATTTTGCATATTAGATTTACATCTTATAAACATGCTATGATATAAAATTAAGAGTATTTTGACAAGCCAATTTTAAGATGCCGTTAATGAACCTCTAATATCATGCATGGTATTTTTAATTTTTTTAAATATCCAAATTAAGTAGGAAATAATCCATGCAAGATCTGATACCAATGAAGATTTTTGTAGAAATCAAAATAAATTATTTTATGTGAAATTTTTTCAGATTTAAATTTTGGGTTGGATCACTTATATCTTTGATGGACGAGTATTCTAAGTCGAGGAAGCGTCATAAAAATTGGATCACCCCTTATAGTACACAATCCTAATGTCTTGGTGAAATCTATGATCAACAACCTTGAAACCCTTATTACTCTCTCATTAGGATATTTCTTTCTCCTCTCTAACCAAGAAGAATAAACTACACGAGTTTTCTCCTTTTGTTTTGCTTTTTTTTCAACGTATAGTTTTTTCTCTTGTTCCTATGCATACTATTACAAATGGGATCACAATTGAGAAAGTTATTTCCTAGTGAGAGAGAGAGAGGGAGAAAGTTGGGAGTTGGGGTGGTTTTAAAACCACCCCAAATTCAAATTGAAAAAAGGGTGGGCGGGTCTAACCTCATGTGCGGACCCGCCCCCACATGCCAGCAAGTTGAAAAATACTTGGGATTCTTAATAGCTTCCTCTTTGGTCACCTCTCGGCCAGAATCTGTTGCTTGATCGAATACCAACTGGGGCAGTGTTTTTATTTTCGGGTACAATGATAACCAAGCGGGGTGGAATAAGAGAAGGGAGGATGAAAATTGAGAGGCTTTATCTCGAGGGACTTTAAATCACACTTTTTATGATGTGGGTGAAGGTGCACAATTTAGATCAACTGGTGCATACCAAATAGGAGCTCCAAAATTCTGTGTGTGGAGGATACACATTCTACAAAATCTAAGTGTGTATGTATTCTTATTAAAGGATGTTATCTTTGATTACACCCAAACAAAACCCACTTCTCCCATGTACTCACTTTCTCTTTAGCCTCCTCTGTACTCTCCTCTCCTCGGCTAGCATTTGTTACTCCATCAAATACCCATCTAGCGGTGTGTCCCTAAATTAACTTCATTAATACCCCACCCCATGAGCCCATCAATCTTAAATCTCACTTGTATCGTGTGTGTGTGTGTGCAGGTGCATGCTTCGGATTAATGGAATAGACATTCTAATATTATAATACATCAAAGCTGTTGTTTTCTATGTGGAAAGTACTTAAAAAGGATGATAACTGTACATGAATTTGCCTCTTTACCACTCTATGCCTAGCACTTCTCCACTCGTGACCTACACCAACAAAATCTGCAGTTTATATCAACTTTCAAATAATTTTATAAATTTTAATTAATAATTAATTACTTTTATTTTTTTTTTTTTGAAAACTTAAGCCGACAACATTACCATTCGTAATCAACCTTCTCTTCTTTCTCTTTCGATCAAGTAAAAGTTCACGAATTTTTTGATATTGACAAATTTTTTTAATCCACCCTTTTAGGTTTTGATTTCTCTATTTTTTTTTTCATTAAATTTAACTCTTTCAATTGAATTTTCACAAAAAAAAAAAATTCTCATTTATTTTCTAAAAAAATTATGCGTATAAGCTTTTCAATTGAATGTTAAAAAATTTTCCTTTTTCTGAAAAAATTGGTGTAGATAGATGTGATTGTAAATGATTTTGGCCTGTAATTTTTCTTAAGTTAAAACTTAAAAGCGGTCCAAGTTCTTCTGTGATGATACATACTCATACACCAAGCTGGTGTCAGATCATTGAACGAGCCAAGAATATGTTCTCTTCCCAAACAATTCCCCCCCCCCTTCAATTTCACCATTCTTCTTCTTTTTTTGTGAAAAGTGATGTCTCAGAATCATCATGTTTATCATGTAAGACCAGAATAACCTGTCAAAACAAAAGACACATGAAGGCAACATGCCAAGTGGAGGCATTAGGGAAAAAAATAAAAAAATTTATATTCAAGGCAGTAATATACAAAATACAGAAACTAAAAAATCAAAGTAAATTCTGAAAAACAAACAAAGTTAACAAAATTTTAGCAGTATTTATTAAAATAGAGCAAAGACAAATGCCGCTCCCCGTGTCTCTCTCCCTTAGGCCCTACTTATTAAAATGTGAATTTTTGAGTACTAAAGAAATATAATATTTTGTGACTTACAACATTATAAAAATTTTAACCTATCATGTTAGTGTCATTTTCATGTTTGGGGAAAACAGTTTGATTTGCTTCCAGATTACAGAGGAATCTTCTTGTTCGAGAATTTACACAAAGATTAAGAGATTCTCTGCGGGTGGAAATGAGCTTCTTTGTTTCAAATCATCACATGAAATTGCATATGTTAGAGCCCCCCACTAGTGGAACACGAAGACAACTTGTATTGGCCCGAAACTCATTCTGTGCCACCTTTCTCGGCCTTTTGGCTAAGATCAAATGCGGTATCTATTCTTATCGGTTTAATATCTGATACGTGGATCATCGTCCGCATAATAATAAATTCATATATATATTTATATATATTTTATGGGGAGGCCTCATCCATAGCGGCTTGTTGCTGGGGTTCTCATTCGTCGCCCTCCCGTTGCACTACTGCTCGGGCCTAGAACACCCACCAAAAAGAAACTCATTATCTGCCACCCCCACTAAAATTTACCTTTGTGCTTTTACATCCATTCAAAAGCTCAATAATATGCCTTTGTAGACATGGGATTTTTTCATTTTTTAACATTCATTATTCTCGTGGGACACGAAGCATATACAACATTAATTTACCTCAATTCGGGTGTTAATATTCAAGGGTTCATCATTGATTTTACCCTTGAGTGGATGCTCTCAAGTAGCTAGTTTGAATTGTAATTTTTTCATTTTTTTTTTCTATTTTCATGTGAGGATGAAGACAGGATGGACCATCTATATAGGGGCAATCACCAACTTGCTGAAATCACATTCGTAAGCAACTTTTGTCATCAAAAAATTTTGGGGTCACACTAGGCCAGGCCACAGTACTTGTGGCTTCATTTGTATTGAAAACGACTGATAAACCTTACTTTTGATGGGTCTTATTCATGGAATCCTTGTATTTAGGTTTCTTTGAACATGCACAAGTGAACGTTTGCTTTTCGATAAAGTCTGCAGATACAGGATTCTAGTAAAGGAAATAGAAAAATAAGGATACAAGTTGCAATAGTTGAAACATGTGCAGCTCAAGTTGAACCTTATAATCTAAGAAATCTACATGTACGTATGGTTAGAATAGGTTTGAAATGGAAATGTAGTAGTTGTATGAAACTTTTTTTAAAAAATATATTGTATAAAAATTTTAAAATTTATAATCTCAAATATCATTTATCCTTAAAAAAATGTAACTTGGAATAGGTTGCAAATTGTAACATTTTGAAAGATGTGCCATTTAATTAAAATCTTATAATCTAAGAATATGTAGTTACGTTAATGGATAATCAAATCCTTGTGTATTCAAAAAAGTTAATGGATAAAATGAAGATGTATTACTTTTCATGTTTACAATAGTTTTGAAATGGAAAATAAAACTTTTGACTAGAGTGCGAAAAGACTCTTTATAGATAGTTTAGATAAATATTATTTTTGTATTAAATATTATAATTAATCTTTTTGAAATTATAATTTTATATATAATTTATATTTTATCTTTTTTTAGTATAAATTTATACCACCACTCCTTCTTCAAGACCTGTGTATAGTTGAGAATGAAAGAACTTTTTTTTTTGTAATTTTTTTGTCACATTTATTTTTCTAGAAAATGAATGGAATATAATGATCGTTGTGCATAAGAATCGAATGCAGATGTTTAAAAAATTATATAACTGTTTGAATTGAATTAGTTAAATTTTTAGATACCGATGATTAAGTTAAAAAAAAAAAAAGGGTATTGTATATGTTTGAAAAATTCCTAAAAACTTTAGAAATGTAAACGACATCAAAATAAATACAAAGAATTTAATGAGAAACAATTGGTATAACCTAATTAACGACAATCTAAACTACACCCCTGTCTCCACTTCAAGAGCTTTAACACTTTGGTCCACATCGGACCCATTATTATTATTATTTGCACCATTGGCCCCATTAGCTATCGTATCAACGCTCTTATGCCCTTTAAGAATCCCAAATTTGCACAAAAACCTCATTCCCCAATCCCAAAGATTCAAAACGATAAAGGTCCCGATCCCACCAATGAAGCCATACGCAATCGAATAAGTCAACGGCATCAAAATCAACGTAACGAACGCCGGGATCGCCTGCCTCAGATCACCCCACTCAATCTCCACCACAGATTTCATCATCAAAACCCCAACCAAGATCAACGGCGGCCCCACTGCCCAAGGCGGAATAGAAGCCAACAAAGGGGTAAAGAAAAATGCCGCAAAAAAATACGCCCCAACAGTTAACCCCGTTAACCCGGTCCTCCCACCTTCTCTTATCCCGGTCGACGACTCAATAAACGCCGTAATGGGAGACGTGCCCAGTAACGAACCAATCACAATCGAGGTAGCATCGGACATAAATGCAAAATACTGGCCCTCGAAATCTCCGTTACGGTCGGTAAAACCCGCGAACCGGGCCATTGAATATAGGGTACCCGTAGTATCTAGGACATCAACATACAAGAAAGTCACCAAAGCCTCCCAGAAGTTACCCTTACCAATGCCCTTAAAACTGAGGGCACCCGCCGTGCTCTCAATCTTATGAACATCCACCACTTTCTTAAAATATTTATAGGCCGAATCGCCGGTCTCCGTCTGAGGAAACATAGTTACCTTTGTATTGCGAAGCCAGGAAACTGCCGTGACGAATACAATCCCATAAATCATCGCACCCTTGATGTTTTTAGTAAGACAGTAAGCTATAATAACAAACCCCACTATACCCAGCCAAAAGGTCGGGCTTTCCATTCGGTCTCTTAAACACATAATGTCTCCTGAAACCGTACCACCGGGCATTAATGAAACCGTGCCATTTGCTGCCGTTATAACCGGCGCCAGTGCAGCGCGAGACGAACTCGGGCAGGCGCCCAGAGTGACTAAAGTCGACGAACTGTAGGCTACTAAACCAATACCCTGATTGTTTTGGAGACCGATGAAAGCGAGAAATAGACCGATTCCGGCGGACGAAGAAATCCTGACCGGTTTTGGGACAAGTTTGGCTAATTTTGCCCGGACGCCGATGGCGGAGATGAAGAGGAAAATCAAACCTTCGATGAATACGGCGGCGAGCGCGTTTTGGTACGAGATATTACCGGAGCCGTGAAACCCGACAACAGTGTATGCGAAGTAAGCGTTTGTTCCCATACCAGGAGCCAAACCTAGTGGGAGATTAGCGAATGCTCCCATGATAAAGCATCCGATGAGGGACGAGGCGATGGTGGCGACAATGAGATCTTTTCGGACACGTTCTAGGCAGGCGGAGTAACCGGGATTGACCGGGTTGAATTTACAGGAGGAATCCGGCAGGACGACGCTGAGGGAGACGCCTTCGGCTGTGGTGCCGGAGCAGTTGGCGACGGAGATGGAGGCGACGTTACAGAGAGGAACGCAGTCGGAGACAGAGCAAGTGGCGCCAGAGTCGGCTAAGATGCTGGCGTTCACGGCTAATATGTAGGCCATGGTTAAGAAGGTGGCCGTCCCGGCTCGGAGTTCGGTTGTGAAGGTCGAGTTTCTTTCTTTTAGTTTGAAGAACATTCCGGTTCGGCTCTCGGCGACGGTGGTGTTGAGCCGAGTGATGAAAGACGGCTTTCTGTTTGCTGGAGATGTACCGGTCTCCATGGTCTCCTCTCCTCTCTTCTCTTCCTACAAGCTTTCTCTCTCTATCTCCAGTATTTTGGGTGTAAACAGTTATTTCAACAAATTTAATAATACAGTCTTCAATTCAATGACGTGCTGTTCCGTTGAATAACTTTTATGCCAAGATAAGATTCTACGGGTTAATAAATTTAAAGGGGACTGTTAAAGTAAAAGAAAATAAATGAAAAATTTTATTGACTGAGAGAGAGAGAGAGAGAGGTTGGACTCCACACAATTATACAAAATCCTCCCAATAATTATACAAAATCCTCCAAATTCACACACGTTCTGATAACTTTTTCAAAAGAATAAACAACTCATTACCCCAAACATTATATACATTTCAAAAAATAAATAATCATTCACACATAATTTTGAACAAAAATAAAAGTTTTATTAACAAAAATATAAAAAGTTTTTTCTTTTCTTTTTAAATATCATCCAAAGTTTGCAAAATTTACATCGTCTCTCAAAACGTAGGACCACCCCCTTGGATAGAATAAGAGTTATCATTTTTACTAGACAACCATCATTATCCTGCAAAGAACAAAAGTTAGTCTGTCACATAAAATGTCATATAAGATAATTCTTATTATGTGAAGAATAAAATTAGTTTATTAACTCTTCATACATCTAAGAAGTTATTTCTATATCTTGAAATTTTGAAACAAGATTTCAAATTTTAAATCACCAAATTCAATATGTATGTAATTAATACTTTATTTTGATACATTACCAAATGTAGCATCCTATAAGGTAGAGACTCCTTATGCACTCGCACACTCATCGACATGTGTCCGCGATGCTTCCTCAAATTATTCCATAATTTAGATTGGACATCTTTTTAGTACAAAAATTAAATGTTTGTAATATACGTTAATTTGATATAAGTTAATATGTAAAACCAATAATGAATGAAATGAATTTAAAGTAATTAAAGAATAACTAACCAATAATGAACATAGACTTAACATTCTATTTCTATACATATATAATATATATATCGCGTAAATGTGCATTATGCAAAGAGAACATTAAATCAATATACATTTGAAACATTTAGAGTAATTGGAGATTAATTAATTAATCAATAATGAATTTAGAGTCAACATTTATTTTCTATATATATATATATATATATATATATATATATATGTCAATCAAAAAAGAAAAACCAATATATATATAATGAATGACCATTATACACATGCAAATCAATAGGTAGACATATATGTATGTCCATTGTTGAAACCAATATACATATCATTTTTGTAAAATATACAAACTTTTGGTATATATTGTTAAACTAATAGCAAACTTCTTAGTTATAAACAAATTATACATACATACATACATACATACATATATATTTACAGACACATCTATATATATATATATATATATACATAAAAGTAAATTAATTTACATAAGCATTTTAAAAATTTGTTTTGGAAATAAAAGTAAACATTATCTCTAAGTTCTAATTATAATACATAATTGTTCCCATAATTGTTCCCATATATATTTATTAATAAAAGTATATATGAGATTTACACATGTATATAACATATTTATTTAATTTATTAACAATAATTGTTAATAATTTATATGTATTAGATTGTTTCATTTGTCCTATTTATGTTATGAAACTTCAACTTGTTTTAGTTTTATTTATATAAGTATTACTTTTAAAAATTTTTAATAGTTTTTAGTTGGTATATATTACATTTACTTTTACATAAATATATACTTTTATTAATAAAAGTAAATAAAATCTAAATTTTAAATCCTAAACCCTAATTTAACCTTAAAGTTTTTACCCTAATTTCATTCTAATTTTACCCTAATTATAGTGTGACAATATCAATGGTTCCTAATTTAACCTTAATTTAAGCTAATTTTGTCCTAATTTTCCTCAATTTCGTCTTAATTTTAACATAATTATATCATAAAAATATGAATAATCCCTAATTTAACCTTAAATTAATTTAATTTTATCTTAATTTTACTCTAATTTTGTCCTGATTTTGTCATAACTTTGCTCTAATCTTTCCCTTCCTAAAGTCTAATAATGTATGAGTTTCAAAAATAGTAATAAATCCATCCATAGTTGTGGAAAATGGAGAGAATGGTAGAGGAAAAAGAGGAAAAAAAGTGAGGTCTAGTGATTTCCTCCCGGCATTTCTCTCGAAAATGTGGGGAATTTCTCTGCACATGCCGATATTTTTAAGTAAAAATATTGGCATACTTAGTTTAACTCTTGCTAGTGTTTCAACTAAAACGTCGAGAAAGGTTCCTGCTAGTGCATTTTTTTTTCGCGGTAATTAATTTTCATGATATTTTTCTCTTAAATATCGTGAAAAACTGATTTTATTTTTAATATTTTTGTCTTTAGTGACGAAATGCTTGTGCGTCTGAAAAATTCCATCAAATTAATTTTTTTTTTTTTAGGTGCCGAAAGGGTTGTGATTTGACCTTAGATACCATGTTAGACTCGGGACTTGGGCTGGCTTTGGGCTTTAATAGGGACCCCGCCGATTATAAATAACAAAACCTAACCTTTCTCAACGATAGTGACATGGCACTCCTCAACTTGCACTCTGTGGTTGTCACATTTCAAGGCTTCACCGACGTTTGATAATAGTGACATGGCACAAAATTATAGAATAAATACAATGAGACGATGATGATGATTTTCGAATTTATGCCAAATAAATAAAACAAAGGGAAATGCAATTTTTCTATTTGGATAGATGTTCTTTGCAAAAGGAGAGTGTGGTTCACAATAGTTGTTTCATGATAATTTTAAGTACTATTTAAAGATTTTTTGTGGATCTCATAATATTGCTCATCCCATGAGAAGTCGGACCTCTACAGAACGATTCTCACTCCATATTCTTCACGACACCAAGTAACCTTTGACGGCTTTACCTTATGATGATGATTTTCTAAATTTTGCCAAATAAATAAAACAAAGGGGAAATGCAATTTTCTATTTGGATAGATGTTCTTGGCAAAAGGAGAGGGTGGTTCACAATAGTTGTTTCACAATAAACAAAGATAACCAAAAAGAGATTAAAAAAGTGAAAAAAATGTTTCCCCAAAAAAAAATGTTTAATTGACTCATAAAGGTGACCCAAAACCAGCTTGATTGGCTCATTTAAAACACCTTGATTTTTAACATTTTTCAAATTTTTATGGACAACAACTTGATAGCATTATTAACAGGCATACTCGAGTCTTAGAAAACATGACGCAGGAGCTCACTCATTTTTTTTGGGGGGGGGGGGGTGGGGAGAGTATGTGTGTGCGCGTGCTTGCGTGTGATCTCCCCCACAACTTAAGGCAGAAAGATGAAGCAGGTATTTGCAATTCCAATGATGGCACAATAAGATAAAAAGTGGGAAAATATCTCTTACATGGGACCCCCTCCCCCCTACTCACTCATATCATGAGACCGTGAATGCCCACCAGATGGTTAGTGGCTCTTTCTTTCTTTTGCTAGTGAAAGATGATGGTGAAATGAAAGTACAGTTCCTTCAAAAATCTCTCTCTCCCTCAGAGAAAAAGGGGGATCAAAAGATTCAGCCTCTCCCTCATATTAACATTACTACTAATACTGTTGTTGCTCCCTCCCCACTTTTCTACATTTCTGAGAATGCTTGACGTGTATCATGTGAGCTAGACCCTTACTTTCACTTGCTAAAAGCTGGAATCACAAGAACCCAAGACCACTCTAAAATGTAGGTTTACTCGGGCAGATTATATGCTATAGTACCAAAACATTTTTGCACAATTTCAGGATAACTTACACCAGGTAGGGACATAAGTGCAAATATTCAACCAGTTCATGAAAGTGATGTGTCAGATCTAAACTTGGATGTGGTTTACACGTAGCAATTCATTAATCTAATAACCAAAAAGCGTAGTCACTTGAACTACATGACTTCTCCCCTTTGCAGACAAATGCTTGCCTAAACTAATGTTCCGGGTTTATGATTAATGCAGGTCAGAAAGTGTGTTTACCAAATCCTAACAAACATAATTCTTGCTTTCCTACTAAAAATTCTAATCTTCACTTCCTGAAATTATAAGATAAAATGTATATTTTAATTCACCCCTTTGATATAAATTTCTGAGCTCGTCTTACCGAAATGATTATGAATATTTATGTTGAACCATAGACTCGCACCATAATCTGTCTGACATGATGTTATAATGTAGAAAAATGCCATATCAGACGGGAACTTGGAATTTTGAAAGTTGATAATAAATCAAGGGAGTGGTGCCATTCTAGTGGACTGGAGACAAACCCAGGGTTCTGTATCTTGCCCTTGTCTTCCTTGGTCTGATGAAGACTGCGACAGACACTTTTGCCTCTATTATCCTGTGGTCCACCTATCTCTTTCCTTTATTTGCACAACTTTATGGGCAAGATGCATGCACAACACGTTAAGTTCCCATTTACCTGCACATATTCACTTTTCCCTGCTTAAAAAATATAATTGAAAGCAGACGGGAGATAGTTATACTTTAATAGTTCAATTTGATTTAAATTAAATTTAATCATATTTATCATGATTATAAAATATTGATAATTTTTTCTAAAAAAAGAATACAATAATATTTAGAGTTATAATTTTTAGAATTATATATATTAGTTGATGCCCATGTGGGGCGATTATTTTTACCAAAAGTAAAAGTTTAACTTTCAAAATGAGGGGTAGTGAGTAGTTACCCACAACCCCTTCTCTTTCCTATTTTCTCTCAAAAAGGACTCCTACGGGAGTGGTATTTTTTTATGGGAAATGAATTAATAATTTCTGAATTATGGTTGGTGAAAATACTTGAGTCTTGAGAGATTCATTAGAGAGAATTTTAATTGTTGAGAAGAACAATTAAAATTGAGGGTTTTTCGATCTTTTAACAATCACTGGGTTAAGGGTTAAATCGTTATGATATTGCGGTAATAGTTCGATTATTGTGACTATCATCCCGATTTCGAGAGGTTCGTATTCAGAGTTTGCGGTTCCCAAAGATTTCGGCATCAGCAATTGAGATATATCGCGAACTCATCCTTTTACGATTTCGGAAAAATTATTTATTGTTTCTGCTATGTGTATGTGTCACGAAATTTCTAACATTGATATCAGAGCGTGTTAGAAATATTTTTAAATAACTTTTTGGAATAAAATTTGAGTATAAAAATATAAGGTATAAAATTTGGGGTTCGGATCACGAATGAGTTTCGTGAATCCGATTATACCACTGTGTTACCCAAATCACCTAAAACACGAAAATAATTTTTTCATAATTTTCTGAGTACGTTTAGGCTAAGAAAATTTCGATTGAAGCATTCGACCGTGAATAGTGACTGTGCCATTCAACCCCAAATTTGGTGAGATTTTGGTCAAATCGGTTCATAAAAATGGTAGATCTGTGTTTGCCTCTGTTAGATTTACATTTTGATATATATATTGTGTCACGCCCCGAACCGAGATTGTGAACAGCCGCCCGTTGCCCTGAATGCCGGCTGTATTTCTACAGAAAATCGGGCAGAACCTCCCCATAAATCGAAGGTCTCCCATGTACAATTCAACCTGTTTTAAACCTGTATAAATCAAAATCATCCTGAAAATAAAACAATGGTCATCCCGGCCTCTCCAAAACCCATCAACCACAGCATACATCCAGAACAACGCTAGGCTAAGAAAATCACCAACAGACCTAACCACAGACCTCTACTGTCATGCCCAACTAGAGCATGAGCAGCCGCCACATCGAGCGGACCTAAATTTTATATAATATACAATAGTTTCCCAAGTAAAGAGTTTAAATGTTTATAAATGCCTCAATGTAAGCATAATATGAGAGTTTCACAACAATGTCCATAAATATTACAGTCATCCCATAAAAATGTACACGGTCAACTACGGACCCCAATAAGACCTCGCAGGGTCGAAAATATAATACGAAATTCAAGTTTCAGCTTAAACTTAAAATCTCACCGTCCAGAATAACCAGATCCGTCAACAAGCTATCAAATCCTCTAGAGCCAAATGCGTCGCCCTAGCACCATAATCCTGTCTGGGGAGGGAAAGAAGAGGGGTGAGTATCTGTAATACCGAAAACTTGATGTCGAATGTTTTGTAAACATTTCTATAATAAAATAGAAAATTTTGAAATTTGATTGATTTTCGATTTTGGGGTCTTAAATTTAAATTTTTGGTATATTTGAAATGCCGTATTACAAATTCATAGTATTTTTATTTTTGGTAAATTTAAAACTTCCAATGTGATGTGAAAAACAAAAATACATATATATATATATATAGTTATAAAAAAAAAAAAAAAAAAAAAAAAAAAAAAGAGGGAGAAAGAAGGAAAGAGGAGATGCTGCGTTTCGGGGTGAAACGCGGCACCCCCATCTTCCCCAATTCGATTAGGGCTAATAGCCCTAATCGAATTTCACTCTCCCGTCTCTCTCTTCGACGCTCTCCCTCTCCCTCACGATTTCGCCACCATCATCACCACACTCTTCCGCCACTGCAACCACCGGACACCACCACCGCCACCTCCTTCTTCGTCTTTCTCTCTCGGTCTCTCTCTCTATCCCACAGTCTCTCTCTTCCTCCCGCTCGCGATCTCTCTCCATCGCTCTGTCTCTCTCTCTATCGATTTGCTCCACCGTGACCACCACAGCCACCGCGAACCACCGCGTTCGCCTCCTCTCGGTCTCGCGCCATCTCTCTGTCGACCTCTCCCTCACTGTTTTCCCTCTCTTTCCTCTTTTCCCGCGCGAACGAAGTTCTCCTTCTATCTCCCGTGCGCGCGATGGCAAAATTCCCATTCCCTTCTCTGTTTGCTCGATTGCAGTGCTCACTGTGAGCACTCCCCACGGTCGACAACCCAAACCAGCGGCCGTTGCATCCTTCGAGAAAACCCTAGCCGCAAGACACTAGAAACCCTAGGACACAGCTCTGCAGAGGTAAGCCTAGGTTGACCAATTTTAACTCTAGGGTTGAATATTCTTAGTTGTTAGGTTTAATTCTAACGACATCGTAAATTGAACTTGTTACAGGTTTGATACACTGGTGATTGGAAGCTAGGTTTGCACACTGAGAAACCTTAGGTGAGGGATTTTCAATCCCTTCCGTAATTCGAATTATTTTGTTGAATTAAGGTAGAAATTACGTCTATATATATTTTGAAATGTGTTAGACTTGAAAGAAATATATTTCCCTAAGTGTTTGTATGAAATTATTGAGGTTAAGTCTAGAATTTGATGTAAATTGGACGTGAAGCATGTGAGAAAGTCGTAGATAGTATTAGAGTTGTATTTGATTGAATTACGTAGTTTTCCTTGGGATTTGAATGGAAATTGGCGTGAATTAAATTAATATTAAGGAATTCGGGAGAAAATGGGTAAAAATTGAGGAATATTGTAAATTTAAAGTCGTTGGTGATTTGAAATGATACTAGCTTGAGGAAACGAAAGTTTTGGAACGTAATTATGCAAGTTAAGGCTATTGTACATAAAAAGGGAATTTGAAAACCCTTCAATAGAGCTTTAATTGATCTTTATTCGTCTTGATTGGTCTAGGTTGACCTTTGGAGACTCGAGAAGAGTCGTTATGAGTTGATTTCGGAAATAGAGAGTGAATACCCTCTCTAGAGGTGAGTGGACGGTTCATTGTGTTCGTAAATAAGAAACCTGTTTTAAAATTGTGTTGAAAATGATTTTGAAAGATTTTTACATGTTTTAGATAAATTGTTTTGTGATTGTGGGCTGTCTGAACTGGATTGTGATATACGAATGCATCCACTGTGTTTATGAATGTTTTTGTGCCATGTGATATTTGATATTGCTCTATGCACTGCTTTGGCATGAAATTGTGGATTATTTGCTGAAAATCATGGCACATTGTTGAGAAATGGATTGAATGAGAAATGGAGGGTGTCGTAGATGACTATAGTCATATACCCACCACGGAGCGACCCGACGGGGTGACGTGGTTAGGGGTTTAGATGTGCGGGGGAGTAGACGTCCCTCCCTCTGCAAAAGTCGTGCTATATCTGGTGCACCCCGGTGAGGCACGAGCCAACGCCAAGGAAGGGGGTTTGTTTTGAGATATTGGATAGTAAAACCCTTGGCGGATTTTCGTCTGGGTTTGGCCGCCCTGAGACGGAAGCATATTTCGATGGAACCCCAGGATTTTTATAAAAAAAAAAATGATTGATATGGATGCATATTTGTGAAATGTGATTTATTGAAATGATTTTATGGATATGAGATGATTTATGAGTTATGCTTTGACTGCCCCACATTCACACCTTATTTATTAGCACAAATGCACCATTGCACTCCACTCATCGAGTATACCCCTATACTCACCCCTCTCTCCCCCCATTTTTCAGAGGAGACTTAGTTGGGAGCCTACTCGACGGAGCTTACGAAGTATTTTTGCGGATTGTATAGGTATTTGGCAGGCAGGGCTACTTTTGGGGATTGATAGTTCTCAAACCATGGAAAGGGAAGTCTGTACATCCCATGTCGTGCGGATTTTATTGATACTGGTCGAGTTGTTGACAAGTATTGATAAAATTCGACGATTTTTGATTTATTTTGATTTATTTTGATTTCTCTAGTTTTGGAAAACTGTTTATATCTCAGACTTGGGACATTTGGACTGTAAATTTTAATTTCAATGCTTTTTCTTTGATTTTGTGAAGTTCTGTACAACTCATACCGTTAGGATTTTATCGATACTGGCCTGTTTTCCTCGGGTAAGTGTTGGTAAAATCTGACGGCTATGTTTTGGGACTTCTTGTTTGTTAAATGCTTTCAGAGTGGCCAAGATGGTCACATTGCATGCGTGCATGTACAGGTTCCCGCTCCCCGTTGTGTGTTGCTGTGTAATCGTGCATGTACAGGTTCCCACTCCCCGATGTGTGCTAATGTATGATTGCATGTACAGGATCCCACTCCCCGATGTGTGTCAATGTGTGTGTTTGTACATCTTTGATGAGCCGGATGGGCTCCTTGCATGTGTATTGATTTTGAAATTTCTTGTTTTTGAAGAATTTTATGAGTTTGATGAATTCTTGTGGATTTGATAGCCTTGCGGAGTCTGGTAGATGGGGAGGTTTTACCCATGTACCGAGACGACGCGGCGGTTGTCGCGTGGTCGATCTGAGGATCGGGGCGTGACAGTATCTATGGGAGGATACTCAGCAAGTGAGGGGAAGGATATCATGCTATCAATATCAAGTGTGAATTTGGAGTGTCAAAGCATGTAATACAATATCGGGTATATGAAAACAGCTTGCAGTTTTAAACATATCTCAAGACCCATCACAAAATAACATATGCATCCATCTATGTATCAAATCACATGAGAAGAGCGGCCGAATAAACAACCCCGGCAATGGTCTACCTCGACCAAGAACGGGCGCATTGGGGGTTTTCACAATGCAATTATCAAAAATGGCTCTCTACCCCAATGTTGGCCACAGGCTACTCCAACTAGCCTGTAAATAATAATAATAATAATAATCATATACGTATAGATAGTCAGCCGTGTATGATGCCCCCGCCCAGTGCTAGACAGATACAACTCACGTCCTCCCCCGATGAGGGTTCAACCTGGGACAACCATACACACGACAATCTGGCAGATACCTTCGGCCGAAGCGTATCCGGACACAAGGGGTGCCACTACCAAACGTCCTTCGTAGCTACGGAACAATATCAAATCAGCTGGGCACGTGGCCCCATGCATCCCAACACCATATCAGCCAGGCATATAGCCCCATGCATCGTATAATAATATCAGCCGGGCATACAGCCCAAATGGTACGATAAATCCATTCAAATCATGTGCCAATGCAAGTGGAAGCATTTAAAACACGTCAATATATCAAAATGGTGGCACAATATTCAGTTATCAAACTCATGGATGCATATCAATAAAATCAGCAGTTGGGACACTCCAATGGTCACAAAAATATGTACATATACTTATCAAAATCCAAAAATTCAATTTTCACACGTATAGAAATCATGTCATTTGAAAATCGGTAAAACATGGTTTATCAATCAATAGTAGATGTCGTAGTCCCACTCACTGTATGGGGGAGGGTAGTGCACTCCCCAATAATACCACAAATCGAACCAAACTCGACTCTTCAAGTCTCCAAGAAAGTCAACCTAATCAAATCACGAATTTCATCAATTTTCCGACAAATTTCTGGATTTATCATTTTTCCTTAAGTTCGTACAAACCCTAAATTCTTCAATTTATAAATATACTCCAATGTAATCAATTTCATTCCATTTATAAATAAATAACAAAACCCAAACCAATCTAAATTCAAACCTAAAACCGTTCAAAATCGAAAACCAATCTAAAATAGATAAATTGCCTACAAATTGGAAAAATCCTTTGAAAAATCATACACTTTTCAATTCTCATCCGATTCCTTCAAACCATAAGTCATTTCCAAGGTATTAATGTCTATTTTCATAATACGTAAATTGTATCTTGATTTCCTATATGCAAAACAAATTATAATATAAAACAACGCATCAATCCTTAAGCCCCTACCCTAAATCTAATTACTTTCATGCATATTTTGAATTAAACCCTAAAGAAACCATTCAAATCAACTCATTTTGATTTCTATTATTCCTTAGCATGCTTCTTCTGTATCAAACAACCTAATTTTACGTAGATGTCTAAACTTAATCCTAGCATTTAATTATAGAGCTTCAGAAATGTATTCAAATCAAATCTAAATGCATCCTAAACATAAAAAGATCTCTCCATCCTAGATTCACTCAATTTATCAAAGAAATCAACATTTTACCTCACCAAGGATTTCCGGATCACAAACCCAACTTCGGTGCGCTATTCGATTTAGTCCGAACCCTGCAACACTATTAAACCGATGTAAAGTTTAGTAATTTAGCCTAATCATTAAACGAGATCGAAACCCTAGAACTAAAATTCTGAACTCAACCCTTACCTGCAGAGAAGGGAGTTTGCAGGCAGCCTAGGGTTTTTGAGATCCTATTGCTGTCAGTTTGGGGCTCTTGCAAAGATTGCAGGAACGCTCTCAGCTGAAGGGAGACAAGGCGCACGAGCGCGCGAGCAGGGGAAGCAGCACTGCAGCCGCGCGAGCGGGAGCCGCTGAGCGCTGCAGTCGGGCATGCAAGGCTGTCGCGCGCTGTAGTCGCGCGCGCAGGGGAGCCGTCGCGCGCTGCGGTCGCGCGCTAGAAGGAAGGCCGTAGTCGCGCGCGCTGAAGAGGAACTGTCACGCGGGCGGGGAGAGAGATAGGGAGAAACAGAGAGGGAGCCGAGGGTAGAGAGAGAAAACTGAAAGGTCGGCCGATCGTGGGTGGTGGAAGGAGGCGGTTGATGGTGGTGGAGGTGGAGGAAGACCGCTCGCAGCGGTGAGAGAGACGAGAGAGAGAAACAGAGGAAGAGAGAAGCCGAGAGAGAGAGAAAGAGGGGAGGAAGAAAGAGCGAGATGCGGTGGTGACCCGCGGTGGTGAACCGCGGCGGGGCGGTGCGGGTGAAGGAGAGGAGAAGACCGAAAGGCGGAGAGAGAAAGAGGAGGAGAGAGAGAGAGAAATTAGGGCTTTAAGCCCTAATTTCGAATTTTTTTTTTTTTTTGTAATTTTACTGTTTTTATTATTATTATTATTATTATTATATATTTCTTTTTATAAATAAATTATAAATAATTAAATGAGTAATGTATAATTTAATAAATGAATAAAAATTCATCTATATATTTTTATACTCACTTTATTTTACAAATCGAAAATACGGATACATTAAATATCCCAAAAATTTCAAATTACATACCTCAAAATCGAAAATCAATAAAAATAAAAATCTCTCTCTATATATAAATTGAGAAATATTTTATTTAATTTCATGAACAGAAATGCATGTACGGACACCGCAGTGTCGGTGTTACATATTGCTTGTATTCTGTACTGAAAATTGAGTTTTTCCAGAAAATGGGTCGGAGAAACCCGAGTTGCAGAAATTTTGGCGAAGAAGATGAAGGCGCGTGGCAGACACAGGCGAGAAGGCGCGCGTCTCACCTAGGGGAAGGCCGCGTGCACCACACGCGCGAGAAGGTGCGTCAGTGCACAGCACCAGGTGCATGCATCTCACGCGCGCGTAGGCGCGTGAGATGTCGGGTCTGACCGGGTCAGACCCAAACCGGTTTCAGACCCGACTCGAACCTGGGATCCAGATCGGGTTCCGAGTCTCGACCCGTGCCACGCGTCCGTATCCCGCCCAGGGACGCGGGCCGCACGCGTGCAGGCGCGTCGCCCGCGCGTCAGGCGCATGCGCCAACGCGCAGCGGGCGCGTGCCTGAAGCGCTGCGCGTCATGCACGCGCCTAGGAGCCTCCCCAACGAGTGAGGGTGCGTGAGACGTGCCGCCGGGGACTTGGCGGCGCGTGAACCCTCCCGGCGGCGCGTAGGTCGTCCTAAAATTGAAATTTTCTGATTTTTTTTAGGGTTTTGTGATAAAAAGTGACTATTTGTGGGTTTTTATGTACCGAATCCTATTCCGAATGGTGAGATGCAATCCTGGGTTGTGGTGTATGGTGTCCGTTGACTCATACGCTCATCTTGGGATCTGTATTCGAGTCATCTTGATATTGGTGATTCGTAGGGTACATAAAATTATGAATTTAAGTATCAATTTGTCACTAATGTCTCTTTTTCTGAATGACAGAGACATGATTGCAACAAAAATTATCGTTCTAGATCTCGTAAAGGGAGACAAATTGAACGGTAACAACTATGATATTTTGCACCGGAAGGTTCAGTTTGTTTTTGAGGAACAAGAACTCGGGAAAGTTCTTAAGAACAAGATGGTGGACTCCGGGGAGGGTATCACGGCACAAGCACGACGGGGTCAAGAGGTATATCGTGTTTGGAAAAAGAAGGATGACCAAGCGAGGGTGATCCTTCTTAGTTGCATGTACGATGAGCTGATTCCCATCTATGAGCAGTATCCTACTGCACAGTCGATCTGACATGCTCTGAGAGAGCATTATGATGCCCCGTCAGCTCCTAAGTTGAGGACGCTGACTTATAAATTCATCACGTACAAGAAGAGGTACGATCATACCATGAAGCAGCATTTAATGCATATGTCGAGTATGATCGCTTTTCTGAAGAGTATGGGGGAGCCGATGTCTGATGAGCTTCAAGTACTAGGTGTGATCCAGTCTTTGCCTGACTCCTGGGATATGGTAAAGACCTATCACACGCACACTGAGAGTATTCGTATCTTCATGGATGTGAATAGGCATTGTGAGCTCGAGGAGGAGCGCCAGGAGATAGCTAGGACTTCTTCTGCACATGCTAATATCGCGGAGTCGAGTAAGGGCTCTCGAGGAATAAAGCGCAAGTGGCGTAAGAATGAGAAGTAGGCCAAGGGCCAAGGGAAGAAGAAGCAACCTGCCAAGACTGACGACAAAGGACAGAAGCGCAAGAAGAAGAAGCTCGATAAGAGTAAGGTCCAATACTACGTGTGTGGCAAGACTGGGCATTTCGCACGCGAGTGTGGCGAGCGAAAGGTAAGTCATTCTTCTTTACATGGTTTGAGTTATGTGTCATCTAGTGTGATGCTCGCTAACTTTTCTCCTTTGTGGATTGTAGACTCAGGAGCCACGGACCATGTAACTCGCGACAGGAGCGCATACGTGGAGTTTCGCTGTTTGAGTCCCCAGGCGAGGAGGTTATACGTGGGGAATGAAGCATTTATTAAAGTGAAAGGGATTGACATTTGCAAGCTATTGCTACGAAGTGAACAAGTCTTATATATTCATGATGTTTTGTATGCTCCTGAGATTAGGCGGAATCTTGTATCTGTCCGATGTTTGGATTTGCTAGAATATTCTGTGTTGTTGGGAAACTCTAAAGTTTCCATTACATATGACAGTTCTTTGATTTGTTCCGGTTTGGTCCATGAGAGACTATATGTACTGGATATGATTTCATTTTATGAGATTTATTCTTCTTCTACTATTGCTTTTGCATCTGATAATGCAGTGGATGATATAAATGTATGACATAGTAGGCTTGGCCACATAGGGCAAGAGAGAATGACCCGGTTAGCTACAAGCGGTTTGTTGGGCCTGCTAACCAAGGTCCAATTGCCCATGTGTGAGTTTTGCCTTGTGGGCAAAGCTACTAGAAAACCATTTGGGAAAGCAATGAGAGATGGGGCTCCATTGTAATTGGTTCATTCCGACATTTGCGGACCCATGAATGTGAGAGTCCGAAACGGAGCCACGTATTTTATTACGTTCATAGACGACTATACGCATTTCGGTTATGTCTATCTGATCTCGCATAAGTTTGAGGCACTAGAGTGCTTCAGGAGATTTATCAGCGATGTTGAAAATCAGCTAGACATGAGGGTGAAAACTCTCAGAACCGATTGGGGGCGCGAGTATCTGTCTGAACAGTTCAAAGAGCTCAGTTTCGATAGAGACATTACTATACAGTTGACTATTCCTACTACTTCTCAGTAGAACGGGGTAGCGGAGAGAAGGAATAGGACTCTGTTGGAGATGGTGAAGTCGATGATGGCGCAGACCAACTTACCTATCTCCAATTGGGGGGATGTGTTGTTGACTGTAACCTACGTCTTTAACCATGTTCTGACGAAATCCGTAGTCAGCACCCCATATAAGTTTTTGATAGGGAGACAGCTTGACCTTAGCCACTTGAAGCCATAGGGTTGCGTCGCGTATGTTCATGATTCCTCGCATCAGTACGGTAAGTTAGGCTCGCGAGGAAAGAAGTGTATCTTTATTAGATACTCTGAATAGTCCAAGGGACATGTATTCCTAGGAGAACATACGGACGGCACTGTCACTGAGATAGAGTCTCGTGATGCCACTTTTCTCGAGAGTGATTTCTCTAAGAGAGGAGAAATAGATCGAGACTTCACCTTCTATGAGATGGATGAGCCTAGTGGCTCAGCCGAGCCCAACGGCGGGACTCAAGACCCTATTACGGATCTTGGCCCTAATGGGAGCGATCCATCCGAAGGTGTGATGGCTCTCTCTCCTCGTAGGAGTAGTCGGGGACAAATGCCTTGTCGCCATTTCTCGATTGATGATGAGATCCTCATTGTGACTCCTGAGGATGATGAAGAGCCGAAGACTGTACAGGAGGCTTTCGAGGGTTCAGCAAAGGTCCAATGGTTACAGGCCATGCACGAGGAAATGGAATCAATGAGAGTCAACGAAGTCTGGGAGCTAGTTGACTTACCTGAGGATAGAAAGGCCATTGGGAACAAGTGGGTTCTCAAGATTAAAAGAAAGGTCGACGGATCGATTGAGAGGTACAAGGCTCGTCTGGTAGCCAAGGGTTACACGCAGACTAAGGGCATTGATTACGAGGAGACTTTCTCCCCAATAGTCAAGTTTACTTCGATCCGTTTACTTTTGGCGATTGTCGCTAGTATGGATCTAGAATTACACCTGATAGACGTTATGACCGCTTTCCTTAACGGGAGTTTAGATGAGATCTACATGGAACAGCCCCCGGGGTTCGTTCTAGTAGGTCAAGAAGACAAGGTCTGTCGACTTGGGAAGTCGATATACGGCCTAAAACAGTCATCCAGGCGGTGGTATCTAAGATTTCATGAGTGGGTGATATCTTACGGTTTTACGATGGTCGAGAAGGATTATTGTGTCTATCTAATTCGCTCTGATAACTCTTTTATGATCCTATCGTTGTATGTGGATGACATAATATTGGTTGGGAATGACATTCAGTATTTAATGACCATCAAAGTGTGGTTGTTATCCAGTTTCAACATGAAAGACATGGGTGAAGCTGAGTTCATCCTCGGAGTTCAGATCCAGAGGGATTGCTCGAGAAAGATGTTGGCTCTTTCACAAGAGACCTACATTAGGAAAATTCTCGAGTGTTTTGGGATGAGTGACTGTAATCTCATAGATGCTCCGATCGCCAAAGGTGAAGGCCTGAGTCTGGAAATGTGTTCGAAAACTCAGGAAGAAGTAAGAAAAATGCGTAAAGTACCTTACTCCAGTGCAGTGGGAAATTTAATGTACGCAATGTTGTGTACTAGACCTGACATTTGTTATGCAGTTGGTCTGGTGAGCAGATATCAGGCAAATCCTAGAAGGGGTCATTGGAGAGTAGTGAAAATGATTTTTCGATATCTAAAAGGAACTGCAAACTTCTCCTTGTGTTACAGAGGAGGCGATTTGCACCTTGTGGGCTATTCAGACACCGACTGGGGAGACAATTTGGATAAGCGCAAATCGACATCAGATTTTGCTTTCTTGTTCAATGGCGGGGCCATCTTTTAGAGCAACAAGAAGCAAACCCGTGTTGCTCTATCTACGATGGAGGCTAAGTTCGTGGCATGCACAATTGTAGTTCAGGAGAGTGTTTGGCTCCGGAGACTACTGGATGACTTAGAAATTGTAGCGGATAGTGAGAGACCAGTAATAATTTATTGTGATAATCAGGCTGCTATCGTTTACACTCGAGACCCTAAGCTTCATAGTATGACTAAACACATTGACACTGGATACCATTACGTTAGAAAAATCATCGAGAAGGGTGAAGTGACCATCAAATACATTTCGACACACAGCATGGTAGCTGACCCCTTCACCAAACCCATTATTAGAGATTCCTTTCTAGGGTATAGAGAGTCATTGGATTTGGGTATTTTCTGACATTTCTCAGTTTGTACTTATTGATGACATTGATGTTTATTGATTTTCTATAAATATGAATATAATGCATTATTCAGTCACTTTTGTGTTATATTTTTCATTTAATGTACTTACTTTTATTGTCATATATATATTCTATGATGTGATAATAGATATGTCAAGCAGGCGAGGTCGACTCTCTCACACGAGTGACCACCTCTGACTCTGAGTGAGCGGAGATGAGACGGTTTCTAACTGTAAGAGATTTTGAGAGTGGTCCTGCTAAAACATAAATTGCCCTGATATGTGTTCAGGATGAGGTCACATGCGAAATGACCGATATGGACGTACCCACATCCATGTTGCCTGTAAGTAGCCATATTTAAGATCTCGGATATCACCTACGACTTGTGATATTGTCTCTGAGGTACTCTATCTGAGATCTCAGGGTAAAGTCTTATGTGTAGACTGAGTCCCTATACCTGTACAGTGTTAGAGAAATCTAACATATGTCATTTTGAGAGATGAGGGAATAACACTGTAGCATGTGTTTCATACCGCGTGTGAAAAGACGACTTGAGATAGTGGGAGCTGTATTACTTGAGACAATAAATTGAAATTTATCCCCAAACCCCACTGTGTGAGACCCGAGATCCACTGGGGGGATCTCTTGTGCCCTTATTACTTTTGGTTGTTTCTTGAGGTTTTGATTCAGTGTTTACTACTTTAGTCTGTTTACCGATGACTCGGAAGATAAATTGAAGTCTGAGGGACAGATATATGAAAGCAGCTGAGTTGAGACCAATAGATTCGAGTTTGGGAAAGAAAGACCAATTGACATTGCATCACTGTGTTGTATTTACCGACCGGTCTTTTATGTTCGTCCATGTAGGGATTTGAACATAATAGTGAATACATAGTCGAGCAATATTTGGGGATTACTTTCGATGAGGAAAGTAGCTCGATAGATGTAATTTGTCTTGGATTTGGGGTACAACAAGTTTTTATTTTGATACTAACGGTGACTACTCGATCATCCTAATAGGTGTATCGAGAAGTCTTTGTTTGCAGATATACTCGTTAGTCGCATGATGTCTAACCTTGTATGAAAACCCTGCAGAGTGATGTGGTGGATCACATGAGTTATGATCTTATGACGGAAGTAAAAATGCCCTCGTATGTAAGTGAGAGATATTAATTGATGCCCACGTGGGGCGGTTATTTTTACCAAAAGTAAAATTTTAACTTTCAAAATGAGGGGTAGTGGGTAGTTACCCACAACCCTCTCTCTCCCCTATTTTCTTTAAAAAAGGACTCCTACGGGAGTTGTATTTTCTTATAGGAAAGTAATTAATAATTCCTGAATTATGGTTGATGAAAATACTTAAGTCTTGAGAGATTCATTAGAGAAAATTTTAATTGTTGAGAAGAATAATTAAAATTGGGGGTTTTCCGATCGTTTAACAATCACCGAGTTAAGGGTTGGATCGTTGTGATATTACGGTGATAGTTCGAATATTGTGACTATCATCCCGATTTCGAGAGATTCGTGTTCAGAGTTTGCGGTTTTCGAAAATTTCGACATCATCAATTGAGATATATCACGAACTCATCTTTTTACGATTCTAAAAAAATTATTTATTATTTTTTCACTGTGCGTATGTGTTACGGAATTTCTAACAATATATATTGAATTTGTTTCTTGAAATTTCAAGGGGTTAGCTCCCCTCCCCCTCCCCCTTGCTTGGTTTCCAGGGTCTTCCTAGAATAGATGTTAATGATCATAACTATCCTAACACGTTGTCCATGATATTGTGCAAACAAATAACAGATAAATATAGAAAATTTCTCTACTGAAAAATTTCCCTATAAATGATTCTTAATGGAAAACACCCCTGTTAACATTTTTTTGGTTTCACTACTCTCCTTTTAAGAGAACTGGACTTACCGTATCAAAATAGCTCTACCCATTAATTTCCTTGAAATGACAAATCTATGGCTCTTGAATAACTTAGATTTCATTTTTGTTCTTCTAATTTGCAACTAGAAAGAACAGCCACAGCCTAAAAGCTAAATGGAACAACTCGATATTTTCCTAAGCTTCCTCAGTCATTTGACTCATTTCTTCTGTATATGATGGCCGAAGTTTCAACTTTTCTGATGAAGAAAAGTTGATTGATTGTCCACTACAATCATGCTCAAATTATGTCAGTCTTATCAGGAAAGCACATCATCCACTGCCATGGTGCAGTCCCAACAAATGACAAAGACAAGCTTGTATTTTCATGTCCCATCATTCCTGTATCATGTTGTTGGGAAAAAGTTAGAAGCCTAAGCATCGTAAGAGACTTGGCTTCAATAGAAATGTCATCAGTTCAATTCCCTAAGTAACGGACAAAAATTAAAGATGTTAACTATTTTAAACAAAGTATGTCGCCTATCATTCTATGATTGAAATTTAATTTTATCGCATCATATATTTATCTATAAATAATAGAAAAATTCATTTGTATTTATATTCGGATCAACATTTCCTAATTCTTTTATAATTTCTCGGACGGTACCACTGCACAGTCTTGTGTGCCTGGTCGAGACCCATATACAATTCTCATTCAATGAGGATGACCCACAAGCTAAGGTAACATGGTTTTCATGTGATAGTGGGGAGAGATTTTGGGAGCCCCCTCTTTTAGGCACACCCCCGAAAGGCTGTCCACTTGTTTTCTATTGGATCCCTTCCATATTTAATTTCTCACTGACCCTAATGTGGACTCAACTGTCTGTACTGTCTAAGCCACCAGAAAATAAACGAAGCTCTTGCAAAACCTAAAAGACACTATCTCAGGCCTCTGGCAGGGAAGACTGTTTACCTATTTTCTTGCTGATAGCAAAACGTGCAGCCAAGTCCCACAGGGGGCACTCCCAATTTTCACTTTTAATAGGTTCTGCATAATTAAAGCACCCGAAATCTCTCTGTTCAAATAATAAATCCGGTGCTTCAGAGACCAGTGGTCCTAGACAATTGACAGGTGAACCTAGAGCACAAAGAGAGCAAATCAATAATTTTACAAAAACCAGATGTGTCCAATACTAAATGGAATGACTGTTATGTGACAATTCACCTTAATATATTTTTAAAATTTTTTCCTTGATTTAAAATATATTTTAAAAATTAAAACTTATTTAAATTTGAATTTTTTTTTTAAATTTTTTACCGATACTAAGGACTGCGATATAAAATATCTTTTATTTGATACTTGACTTACTTGGTCCATGTCACGTTCCGATCCTCGGATCGAGCACGCGACAGTCGTCGCGTGGTCTCAATACACGGGTAGAACCTTCCTGCATACCGGGACTCCGCAAAACTACATTTTTGAATATCCAGATCTCCGGTACACAATTCATCACAAATATGAAAAGCATGTAACAATACACATACAAAGGACTCCTATGGTCCATTCCCTGTACACACAAGCATGCATCGGCACACATTCGGGGAAGAGGCTCCTGTACATGCACGCATGCGATGTGACCATCCCAGCCAACCAGTATAAATAAAGCTTTTAAAATACAAGAAGTCTCAAATCATAGTTGTAGGATTTTACTAATATTTACCTGAAACAATCAAGCTAACATCAGTAAAGTCCAAATGATATGAAGTGTACAGAACTTCACAAATTCAAAAAAAAGTATCAAAATTTAGAATTACAATCATAATGTCCCAGTACAGATAAAACAGTTTCCAAAAAAAAAAAATAGATCAATTAAAATAATAAAACACAAAAAAAATCATCAGATTTTATCAATATTTGCTAAAAACTCAGCCAGTATCAATAAAATTCGCATGACATGGGATGTACAAACTTCCCTTTCCATGGTTTTGAGAACTATGAATCTCCAAAAATCTTGCATTTGCCAAATACCTATACAATCCGCAAAAATACTTCGTAAGCTTCGACGTCCAATCCTCGAACTAATTATCCTCTGAAAAATGTGGAGAGAAGGGTGAGTATTGGCGAATACTTAGTGAGTGGAGTGCAATGGTGTGATTGTGTTCATAAACAATGGGTGAATGTGGGGCAGTCAAAGCATATCTCATAAATAGCAGTTCATATGCATAAATCATTTCAATAAATCACAATTTACAAAATATGCATTCATATCAACCATTTTTTCAAAAAAATCTGGGGTCCCATAGAAATCACTTCCGTCTTAGGGTGGCCGAACCCAAACGAAACCCACCAAGAGTTTTTCTATCCAATGTTTCAAAACATACCCCCTTCTTTGACGTTGGCTCGTACCTCACCGGGGTACATCAGATATAACATGACTTCAGCAGAGGGAGGGACGTCTAACTCCCCCGCACATCCAACCCCAAACCATGCCACCCCGTCAGGTCGCTCCGTGGTGAAAATGACTATAGCCATTTACAATCCAGCACCCTTTCATTTTTCAATCAATCTATTTCACAACAATGTGCCATAATTTTTCCAACAATTAATCGATAGTCTCATGCCAAAATAATTCATAGAGCAATATCAAATAACATATGGCACAGAATCATTCTTAAACACAATGGATGCATTCATACTTTACAATTAAATTCAGATAGCTCTCAGTCACAAAACAATTTATATAAAACATATAAAACCTTTCAAAATCATTTATAAAGCGATTTTAAAACATGTTACTCATTCATGAACACAATGAACCATCCACTCACCTCTAGCGAAGGTATTCACTCTCTAATTATCAATCTAATTCGATTTTTGTCCTTTCAACTTCCCCAAATGATTAATCTAATCAAACATCGCAATTATCATTAAATAAAATCCCTATAACAAGGGTTTTCACACTTTCCTAATTTAATTTACCCTTTATTTGCACATCCACAATTTCTAAATTCTCATTTCATCACCCGAAGATCATTTACATCTCTAACGGACTTCTAAGTCCCAATATTTTCTGATTTTTTTTCCAATTTCACATAACTATTAACACTTTTCATGCATATTTCAAATTAATTCTAAAGCGAATAAATCTAATCAACCTAATATGATTCTACCATCTTTCAACATGCTTCTTTCATTTCAAACAACCTAATTCATGTAAAATTCTATATTTAACCTTAATAATCGCATATAAAATTTCAGAAACACATTCTATTTGAATCTAACATACATTCTAACATATACAAGACTTATTATCCTAAATTTACCATAAATTCAGTCAATTAATCGAATAGATCAGAAATCCCTCACGAGGGTTTTCACAGTTTGTAAACCTAGCTTTCGTGCACCATTCAACTTATTCCGGAACCTGCAATGCTTCCAATTTGAAATAAATGTCAACTATTAAACCTAACTACTAGAACATTCAAAACCCTAAAGTATTTACTCAGAATTGTCATTCTTACCTTCACAGGGGATGATTGCAGAAAATCGTGACCTATGGTTTTTCGAGCAAAGAGTAAGGTTCAGTCTCAGCCCTAGGGTTTTTCGAACAGAGGATGCACTACAGAGGTTGTAAGAAGATCTCTCGACAAAGAGAGATCAGAGCACACTCGAGCAAGGGAGAGTGTGTGTTGTTCACGCGTGAAGGGAAGAGGAAGAGAGAGCTTCGTTTGTGTTCGGAAGAGAAAGAGTAAGCAGAGAGAGAAACAGAGAGTGAGAGTCGGTGGCTCGGCAATGGCGGTGGAATCTGCCGGTGAGTGGGGAGATGCAGCGGAGGAGAGAGGCGGAGAGAGCAACGAACGAGAGGGAGTGAGAGTTCGAGAGAGAACGAGAGAGAGATGGAGATGAGAGAACGACAGTGAGATTGAAAGAGAAAGAGAGAAAACAGAGGGCGTGACCGCGGGTGGCTAGACAGTGATAGTGGAACCTGCCGATGAGCGAGATGGTGTTGCGGCGGAGGAGAGAGGGGCAAAGGAATAGAGAGCGTGATGGGCGAGAGAGGGAGAGTTCGAGAGAAAGAGGGAGAGAGAGAGAGACGGGAGGAGGGAGAAACAATTAGGATTTTCAAACCCTAATTGCTTTAGGAAAGCGCAGCGTTTTGGCTCAAAACGCTGTGCTTCCCTCTTTTTTTTTTCATAAATTGTTTATAAATATATATATATTTTTTCACACCCACGTTTCACTAGAATATAAATTTTATAAAAAAAAAAGGATTTATTATGATTCGCGAACACGACATCTCAGAATATACCAAAAATTTAAACTTAATACTCAAAAATCGAAAACCAATATAATTTTAATTAATATTTTTTTTTATATTACGAGAATGTTTAACGGAGATTTTCTAACACCGGATTTTTCGGTGTTATAGTCCACGTAGTATTACTCATGGCAGACATCACCGGCCCGGCATTCATGAAAGCTTGCGTATCCGGTACACGTGACAAATTCGAGTTGATTAACATCGACTAATATTTGAAGGAATTTCATGTTTCTCTGCCCATTTGATTTATTCAATTGATTTGGATTTTCTTTTTGCTTTCTTTTTTTTGGGGGGGGGGGGGATTCTGGCATCCAACGTCTCGCATACTCTCTCTCTCCTTGCCAGGGTGATCCAAAAGTAGTATAACTTTATGCCAATCAGATGTTGCTAAGGATTTAAATAAAACATAAGAATTCATTGAAAATACATAAATAGAAACTTATTTCAGCAGTCGTATAACCAGAAAAATGCACGACAAATGTCTTGATCACAAACGCTTATCTTCAACAATCATGAATGAATAAATCAACAATCGAACAACTGTAATGCAGAACTTGAACTAGCAAAGAAGACCTAGCACACGCAAGAAGACTGAAGTTGCTACCATTCGGATGCACTGAGGTCTTGTCGTCACTACTGGCATTGTTATTGTATTTACTGCTGCTCCCCCAGCCATGCCCACACAATATCCTTGAGAGCAGGCCTTATATGCTCTTTCAAAACTTTCTGATACTCCAATGTGTCACCGCTAGACTTCTTCAACTCAACCAAGTGAAAGGAGGGAGTGAACTCAAATATTTCTGCATCAAGGGAAAAGATCCCATTTCTACCTTCATTTGACCCCTCCAGTTTTAACAAGCCTCCATCCTTCTTCAATATCTTAAGCTTCAAATTCCGAGATATTTCCTCCAGTTTAGATATAATAGTTGAGGCAGATTTGGAGGACGTAAATTGAATTTCGTTCTTTTGGTCAGCTTCAACGAACAGAACTGAAAAATCCAAACCTGTTGAGAGAGAGATGATATCAAAAGCATTCAGGTTAGTTGGTTTGATGTGCCCACACTTCGCCTCAAGGGTAACACTCCCATCCTCATGAGGAGTGAAAACTGCACCAGCATCCTGTGGAGCTATTTTCTTTATTTCAGTTCCAGAATTTAGTGGTTGGATGTTCAACCCCTTCCTAAACCAGGGATTTTCCTTTATTTTTGTAATGGAGATTCTGCTATGTGGGTTTGGATCCAACATTTTTGACAACAGCTTGCATACTTGTGAGGGGAACCAATTTGGGCACTTGTACTCAGCTTTACTTATCTTCCTGTACATCTCTATAATATTTGTATCATAGAAGGGAAGACAACCAGCAAGGAGAACAAATAAGATCACTCCACAAGACCAGATGTCAGCTTTGACCCCATCATAGCCTCTTCTACTTAAAACTTCGGGTGCAACATATGCAGGGGTTCCACAGGTTGTGTGGAGTAACCCGTCTTGGTGCTTGGATTCAACAACGGCACTCAATCCAAAATCGGAAACCTTTAGAGTTCCATTTTCATCTAAAAGGATGTTTTCTAGCTTTAGATCTCGATGATAAACACCCCTGCTATGGCAGAAATCGACAGCACTGATTAACTGCTGAAAATACTTCCTCGCAACTTTCTCCTTGAGCCTTCCTTTGGCAACCTTCTTAAACAGCTCACCACCTTTTGCATATTCTATGACAAAGTAAATCTTGGTTTTAGTAGCCAAGACCTCATGAAGCTGCAGAACATTTGGATGATTAACCTGTCTCATGGTAGATATCTCTCGCTTAATCTGATCAGTCAGGCCTGCCTTCAAAATCTTCTCCTTATCAATTATCTTAATAGCCACACTCTGGCCAGATTGAAGGTTTCTTGCATAGTAAACCTTTGCAAAATTTCCTTGGCCTAGTAATCTTCCCAACTCAAATTTTTGCATTAGCACTTTCCCATTACCTTCCATTCTAAAGGTTAAGCCTACTTATTATATTCTCCTAAAAGAATAATGTTAGGTTGTCCACAAAGCAGGAGTCTTCAAAAATTATCTTCAACCGTCTTCAACAAGAACATGTACATGCTTTAACATATAGCTTGTGGTATCATTTTTAAAATCCGCGTAGCAGACAAATGGGCTGACCCCGTCTAGGCCAAAAAGTGGCAGTTTGACTGGGGAAACAATCTTAAGGACTTCAGAGAAGTTCTCAGGGTAGAAGCACATCTTTCTGCATTACCCGAACTCTGCAATTGAATAATATAAGATAGACTTCAGAAGCAAATGTTAAGAGGGGCAGCTGGAAGTGAAAATCTTTGTGCAGAAGGACAGGGAAGTGCAACCAGCAAAAATAAATGAAGGATCTGCACAAAGAAGTGAAAATCAGTACTTGCAAGTTGAAAAGAGAACTACATCTATCTGGGGGAATGATCTAAGAAATAACAAATATCAATCAGCTCTGATGCAAGTTCTGTCACAACAAAGCAACAATATATTGCTTGCATCCAAAGTCCTGGAAACACCACTTATGAATAAAAGCCTACAGAGTGTCGAAAGATAAATAACCCTGAGACATATTGGTATTCTCAAAACTTTCAATCCAAAGCAAACTGATCGGAGTATAGTTTCCTAATAATGGGTATTACTCAAAAACAATCTTGACGGGGGTGGCTTGGAAATATTCTTACTGAACCATATGGAAAAGGGAGCATTGTCATTATTCATAGCATTGAAAACACACACGCACGCACGCACGCACGCACTCACTTAAAAAGTAAAAGTAAAAGTAAAATTGCGGGGGCTAGGGTTATGACACCATTCAAGTGATTCCGACGAAAGTTGGCCAGGCATCCTATTTTAGACTGGGACTTAGAACAGAAAAGCTTGAAAATCTGTTCTTCCATGGAGCCATTTTTTAGGATGACTGGAGTAAGTTTAAATTGCAAAGAGGTAAGGATAACAATATTGCCACAAGCAGAACTAATTGGCTCAAAAAGCTATTGAAAGATGGCTAAGGTTGCAGATAGGCACCTTTGACTCGACAGTAGTTCACATAACCTCCACAAAATCTTGTTCTCAGGCTTCAGACCAAGACCAATCAATGTTATCTCACCCATCAGTCATAAACTAGTCTACCCACTAAACTTGTGTTAACCAGATTTGTTATGGCATTAATCTTGACAATGCCCCCCCCCCGGCCAACAATATAAACAGTCAAAAAAATAAAATAAAATAAACCAGTTCCTCCTCTTATTTAGATCTTCCTGAAAAATAGCGCTTTAAAGGCATAGAGAGACACAAGTTTTAAGCAGCAATTAGCAAATACTAATGTAGGATTAAGACGTTGGAACAACACTTGTCGTAACATAGTCTACCACCAAACTGGCGTTCAGCAAAATCATTATAGCACTAACTCTTAACACCCCACAATCTAAATGGTAAAAAAACACGGAAAAAAGCCAGTTCCTCCTCTGATTTAGATCCTCCTGAAAATCACACTTTGAAGGGCATAGAGACAAAATTTTAAGCAGCAACTAGCAAAGACTAATGTTTTATTCAAGACTTTAAACAAACTCTCGTAGCAACATCTGGTGTTTAGCAAAATCATTATGGCACTAATCTTGACATTCCCACAACCTAAATAGTCCACACAAGAAAACAAAATAAAATGTCCCTCCTCTCATTTAAATCATCCTTAAAAATCACACCTTGAAGGAATAGAGACAAAATTTTAAGCAGCAATTAGCAAAGACTAATGTTGGATTAAGACTTTCAATAAAACATTATCATGAATCACAGCGCTTAAACATGTACAACGGGAATGCGAGAGGAACATAAGCATTCAATCATAAAGATCAGGCGATGTTGAAGAAAACAAGAAAAAACACCGATACGATCCACGAACTCCATAATAGTAAAAGACTTGAATTTACCTCTTAGCAGTAATAGAACTTCAACAGACCTGCTACCCAACAAACAAAGAACACAGAGAGAGAGAGAGAGAGAGAGAGAGAGAGAGAGAGACTCAATTTGAAGAAGAAGAAAAGAACGAGGCGGTGGTTTAGGTTGCACCGTATTTTGCACTCTTCTCTCTCTCTCTTTCGGATTATTTTTTTTTTTTTTGGGTTCGATTTGAGAAGATGTTAAGGCGCTGGACGTGATAGGGTGTTACGGTTTGATCTTACCCTAAAGGTCGAGAAAGGTATGATTTGGTCGTACCCTTACGTTAGTAATATTAGAAGAATCTAAAATCCTCGACACTTCTTTTGCAAAAATTCTCTGACCAGAAGAATCTGGAAAATCTGCCTGCCATCAGACGCAATTCCAACAATCCACTGTTTACAGTACAGTGGGCCATCTGCCCAGGTTTAACGTCTAAAATTTTCATCTATTTTATTTTATTTTATTTATAATTAAATTTAATTCTAAAATAAAATTATTATTATATTTCTTTTTGGTATTTAAACTCTATTTAATCTCAATTACATAATCCAAAGCAAGTGGGAAGGCAAGCAAAATTCTTTTAAAATCATTTTCAAGCTATTTTTGGATTTGACAGACTATACCTTAAAATTAATATAAATTTATCATTGTTATAACCCTAATATTAATGTAAAGCTCGGTTTACTAATATAAATTATATAATTTATTAAATATGTTTGAATTGAGTGATCGGATACTTAATTCCTTTGATCAAAAGTCTCAAATTCGAATCTTAAGAATGAGAAAAAAAGATTTAAAAGAACTAATCTCTTAATGAGTTCTATAATATTCAGACCGGATTAATCGAATAAAATTTAAATACTGATCGATAAAAACAAAAAAAAATAATATAATTTAATATTTTTCTCAAATAATCAATCCCAAAATTTAAAATTAGGGATCAGTTTATCGTGTGATCAAATTTTAAAAATTACCTGTAATTAATTAATAGGAATTCTTCTTCAAAGATTATTTAATTTTCCCTACTAAACTGCAAGAATAAATGGAGGAAAGAAGGGTGGGTTTTGGAATGATCCGATGCAACAGCTTACTTTTCTTGTATAATAATACAATTATAATAAGGTGGGAAACCGACAAATTTGATGGTTCAACAATAATGGCTGATTATGATTTGGTTTAGAAAGAGAAAGAGAAACCAACGATCAAATCATGTGGCTATGGCATCTTGTGTCCCACTCAGGTACCATGATAGCTGGCTGTGGTCGCAGGAAGCCTGATCGACGTCGTTGATTGCGTGAGCCCCCTCAACTTAGCCGTTACTCATCGAGTCATGAGATACACACCAACCAACATAAGACAAATTTTAGGATCTCATAATGTCAAAAAAACACATTTGATGGCTACAAATTCCAAAATCAATATCTGAGTCCCTTGGCGACCTCAAAAAAATGAGCTACATTCTCTTCTGGTGTGCCTACTACAATGCCATGGCCCAAGTTCAGTATGTGCTTAACTTTTCCCGCTTTTCTCACGGTGTCCTTAATTCGGTTTGTGATAAAATCTTTCGAACCGAAAAGAACACCAGGATCGATGTTCCCTTGAACTGCAATGTTTGGCCCCAATCGCCTCCTGCCCTCAGCCATATCGACTGTCCAATCTAGGCTGACAACATCAACACCCGTCAATGGTAGTCTTTCAAGAAGGCCACCAGAGCCACTGGCATAAAGGATTAGAGGGAGGTTGGGGTGAGTCTGTTTCACAATGTCCACTATCTGTTTCAGATAAGGCAAACTGAACTCCTCGAAATCAACAGGACTTAGCTCTGTGGCCCAAGAGTCGAAGATCTGAACAGCTTGTGCTCCGCAATCAGCTTGGTACTGAATGTACTTGGCCATCGAGGTGGTAAATTTTTGGAGTAAAGCATGCAATATCTGCTCAAAAAAATCAGCAACCAAAAGAGAGAAGCTTGATGTCACAACTTGGTTGAAGTTTACATTGCTTCAAATTTCAAATTAATCTATCCTATTCAAAATGAAAAATTGATGGAATAAGGAAAAAAGTGAGCTGAACTTACATTAGGTTGTGAGAAAGCCAATCTCTTTATCTTGCTGAAATGCTTTGATGAACCTCCTTCAACTACATAGGATGCAAGGGTGAAAGGAGCCCCCACAAAACCCAGCAATGCAGCTTCACGGTCTACCTGTTAATTTCAATTCTTGATTGAACATGCTAGCCTCCAAATTCTAGGCAAACTTGTGCTAGAATATAAGAAACTATGCATTTTATATCAAATCCTCGAGAAAAGTGTGATCTACGAACATATTTATATTTCCTGACCAGTTCAGCACGTTATCAGGCTTGATCAGCATATGATCAGAGATGATGGTCCAGCATAGTTGCTGGAATATTCATATAAGTCTATCAGTGCATAACTATAATAGAATGCTTACTGTAAAATGACTGTTCATTTAGGTGGTGGTCAAATGTCAACACAATGTAATGATTTTATTTAATTTTGTGTACTTTTGAAACAAAAATGTCAATGAGAATCGAAAGTAGTTTTCTTAAATATGACATACGATATATGCATTCACTTAATACTAATAGTTAGTAAGATAAGAATTATAATATTTGTCATAAGTAATGGGAAGATGTATAATTTCTGTCATAAGCCCCCTCTTGGTGCTCCTATTGCTTTTTAATGAATTTTCTTACTAAGAAGAAAGTAACAACAGGAGGAGAATGCCATTTCTAACAATTTTTTAGATGGTTTCACTCAAAAGTTCCACCTTTCATAAATTATGGGGCATGTGTTTAATAGGAAGCCATTTCATCTAGAATATTTGAATACAAATTCTGTCTACATCTCAGATAAACAACATATCTGTAACAATGAAAAAATGGATATCATGTCAAACCTCTTTCCGTAAGATTTTCAATGCTTCCCCTACATATGGAACTGACTCTTCTGGAGAAAATTCTCTCACTTGATCAACATCAACAGCTGTGTGCAGAGGATCAAAAATGACAGGACCCTTACCTTTGACAATGTCAAAAGGTATGTTCATCCCTGAAAGTGGAGTAAGAATATCTGAAAACAATATGACCTGCCACATGTTGAGAAAGAAGAGGTTAGAAAAGATAAAGCAGTTAAATCAGAATATCATCACAATATTTCCCACAATTAAATTTTTCCAACAAATGGCATTTGGGAGCTTAATTTGCACAGGATTAAAATAATTCTTGGCAATGCGCCTTACCCCATCAGGCTTGAAAACTTTCCAAGGTTGTAAAGATATTTCCACAACAAGATCTACATTTTCGGATCTTTCACGAAAGGAAGGATATTTTTCGCATATGATTTGATAACTCTGCTATGAGATTCACCAAAAATCAGAGCAACATTTGAGACAATATGCACAATACCAATAAGAAGGCGAAAAATAAATAGAAAATAAGGAAGAAGAAATCCAATCATGCAGATGGCATATGCCATTAAAGAAAAAATAAAGCAGAAACAAAATGGACTGCTGTCATATTGGCTAAGATGAAAACATCTAAGACCATGGTAATTAGAATCTTGCATTCAATTCAAATCTTACAACTTGATTTGATTCAATACAGCAACAACAACAACAACCTGATTTGATTCAATATAAATAGAAATTATTCTGTTCGAACAAATGAATCTTATATATATATAAGAATCTTACAATTCACAATTCAAATTGTACGATTCGATTTGGTTCAGATAGAAATAGATTCAGTTCTTATGATTGTATTTGCTTGTCATATATAGAATCCGAGGATGAGTAGATCATCAAATGTGAAGATCGTTATCTTCCAAATGATAACTTATTGATGAATATCCAGGAATTCTTCAATGATGGTCAAGGAGCTCTTTTGCCGCAAAAAAAAAAAAAAAAAAAAAAAAAAAAAAAAAATGATGTAACTTAAATAATTTGGTTTTACAATTATATAATTTTGGATAGAGAATTATTCTTATGATTCCTTATTACTTTTTTTAATAGGACCAAAAAATTTGAATTTCGATAGGAAAGGAAAAGGAAAATCAATTGCAAAATAAAGATATTAAGAGGCGACTTAAGATGGTGGAATGACTTTAATAAAAGTTGAAGACTTAATTTGAATTAATTAAATATTAGCTTTTGAGTGTATCCTATGGTTTTTAAGGCATTAAGTATCATGATAAATATCTAGAATATTTAAAACTTTTAAACTTTTAAGTATTTTGGATGTTACAACTCAGATTAAGTTATTACCAAATAGTAGTTCCTTATTTGAACCCAAAACTTAAATAATGTCATTTCATAAATTATGATTATTTTATTTTTAGTATATTATGTAGTTAATAGTGAATCTTACAATTCATGATTCCATTTGATTTCACAATTGGAAATATGAGCTTTTCGATTCATAATTCGAATCTCGATTTAATAACCATGTCTAAAACCATTATTTCTAGTTGATTCACCAAAGAAGTGCTATCCTTTTGAATGGAAAAATTAATCTATAGGTGAAAATCTGACTTTGCACATACAGTGGCTAAACTAAATAAGATGTATATCTTCTACAATGTGCACAGCTTCTTTTGTAGAAGTAACAATTTGAATATGAAGCTTCCTATGACTCCATTAACAACAAGAAAACCCAAGAATACTATGTTTTGAAGCACAAAACATAAACATGACAGACATCAATCCAGATGAAAATTGCATAAACCTGCCTTCATGTACCTCCCTGCTTGCCTCATAAGCCAAACGGGTGGTCTCTCAACATCTACTCCACGGACAGCATTAAGAAGAAGGGGCTCAGCTGTACTTGTAGCTTTTGGCTCAGCCATAGTCCCTGAAAAAGCAACAAAATACAAAAGTAACAACCCGCACTGGATTCTTAAAGGATTTACCAGGTTACCCACATGGAGAATTTGGTATAGACCAGCAATAATAGTCCCGAGAAATCAAATATGACATCCGGAATAAGAATCATGGGGAAAATGAAACAAATGCCCAACATGGTTTAGGTCTTCGGAATCAAATTCTTACAATAATGAAGCCCAACACACTCTAACGGTAGAACCTAAAATTGGACACTGAACACTACATAACCTAGCTCCACTGCTGGGACAAGGCCACCCAGGTTGAACCCAGAAATTTTTATAATATAATTTTTAGTGGGTCAAACACTAAGAATGAAATTTCCTATTTCCACTCCAAAATAAAGAGTTAGTCTCTCCTCATGAACATCATCGAATTCACTCTATTTAGAATCGAGAGAGGGAAAGAATTGATTTTGCAGGACTAAAGCGCAGATGAAGAACACCAATTTGCAGTTTTTTCCCTAAACAAATTGCAAAGTAAGAATGATCAAAGTCCTAGGGAATCACCAGACAAAAATTAGAGAAAGCAAATAGTAATTAATTGTGGCGAAAATTAAAGATTACCTCCAAGAGAAGAGTTGATTCTGGTTGACGACCTAGGAAGAGGAGCGAATCTTACCGATGAAGATGATGATGTTGAGGGAGGTAAAGAGACGGAGAGTGGGGAGAGAGAATAGACGGAGGTGTTCATGTTCATGCAACAACACTTGAACGACGACATTTTCCCGACTATCAGTTCAAGCTCTCTCTCTTCCTTTCCTGACTCTTTCAATTTCTTCTTCCCGCAATAGCATGCCAATTTCTCTTTCGTTGAGCTTTGACCGCGCAGAGAGAGAGAGAGAGAGAGAGAGTCAAGTCGTAGGTTGAATCAAAAGGATAAAATGATAAGGAGAAATCTGATGCAGGATGTAAGCGTCTTACTTCTGACGCGCTTCACTCACTACATGCGATGGACCCTCTGCCTTTTACCATTTCATATCATTTGTTTCTTCCTATAAATTTATAATGTAAATCGCAATTATAAATAAATAAATAAATAATCCTCCTAATATATAGTTCCCTTCCCCATTAGAGAAAGTTAAGGTTACACCCTAAAATTTTTAATAAAAAAAATTATTGATGTAATAATTATGCTAATCACTTTTACTTAGAAATTTCAATTTTATTTAGTAAAATCTTAAATTTTAATACATATATATAAATATAAATATAAATATAAATAGATTCTCTTTTTTTCTCACTCATCTCTCCCTTAACACACAAATTATAATGGTCGAAACAAGTGGCAAACAAGATGTTATCACAAATGGGGAGTGATAAAATAAAAATAATAAAGAAAAAAAATGAGAAACAAAACAAAACCAAACCAAAGAGGAAGACTAAGACCATTGTGCGTTCCACATTGTTTTGGGTGCAATCTGGTCAGCCTTTGATGAGTAATGTTGGCTTGGATTTGATTTGATGTATGCCTTGCTCTCAAACTGGGCTCAATCTCCTTTGTTACGGTGAGAGAGAGGAATCGACTAACCAAATAAATTGCTGAAAGATATGGGTAAACCAAAAATAACAACAGAACATTAATCTTAAAATTTAAGATTGATTAAACCAAGAAAGAACGAGAGAGGGGAAAAAAAAGGTCCCATTTGGAAAACCAAAAATGAGCCTTGGGCATCCATTTTGACCTTCAAATAGCTCAACACCATGCGGCAAATCTCAAAAATGTATAACTCAATCCAAATGGTTCACTTGAAATGGTTTTTAGTATAACAATGCATATTCACAATCGGTTTTGCAATTTACAAGGAGACTGAATGTACAACTAAGACTGTACCCCGAGATCAGCTTCAAAGCGTCTTTCTCTAGGCCATAGGGCCATTTATGTGTCCCAAGAAAAGGAAATGGAGGTTTCAATGGCTGGATCAAGAAAGTCTAACGTATCTCTACAAAAGTACTAGACCAATGTGCTCCATATGACAGAAAACCGGAGCCGGGAGGGAGGGAAGGGAAGGAAATCTATTAGATCAGAAGATTGTATCAATGGTTAACTTCCTCTTGGGGGGTGATTTCTCTACAATCTGCTTTTGCAAGTCCATGAAACTAGAACCCTTGTGAACAAATAATCTCCTGAGATTGATCACAGAGAGCTCGTTGAAGCTAGCAACTGCAAGATCAGCTTGCACCAGTTCATACCTGCATGGACCAACAAGGATCAATTTCCAAGACCATTGTTCCACGTCCAAATTTCATGAAAGGTTAATTAACAAACGCACTCTCTAATCATAAGAATATCCAACAGTGACTCAAGCATATTACTGAGATAGGAATAGGAAGCTGAATACAAAAAACTCAGATCATCATAAAAGTCGAGCTAATAAAGTATCAAAAAGACTAACTTAAATCTCCAAGGATAATGGATATATATACTAGTGAACCAAGTGCAGTTCTTGCATTGTAAAAATCAAAGAAACTGAAATAAATGAACAGGAACATACGCAGGGTGAGAACCAATTAGGGCTACAGCCATCATTGTACAGTTATGAGAAGCTGTTATGCCCCGTGGGTCATCTTCAAACACTACACACTTGGAGGGCTTTCGATCAAGCTGCAAGAAAAAGCCATCAAGGTCAAGGGCAACAACAGACAAAATTGGCATCAATATGACATTTGATCAGTATTTTACTTTTAAATAACTTTCATACAAGTCTAGTCAAGGATCAGCCTTCTTGACAGGAATGAGCATCTGAATGAACTTATGATGTGCTTATTATATATAACACACTACAGATCAACCATATAATATGCTTATTATATATAACACACTACAAAATTGACATCAATATGACATTTAATCAGTATTTTACTTTTAAATGACTTTCATACAAGTCTAGTCAAGGATCAGCCTTCTTGACAGGAAAGAGCATCTGAATGAACTTATAATGCGCTTATCATAATGTATTTATAATGTGCTCGTTTCACCTAAGAGTAGTCTCAATTTTTGGTGCTTCTCAAGTCCCTCTACAGGGACTGAAATGTCCAAATCAACCATCTTATTAATAAAAGGTCCCGTGGCAATGGGTTCCAGAGACCAAAAGAAAAGTAGTTGTAACAGATCTCCCATGTTCAAGGATGACAATCAGGATACTCCAATATCTTTCATGGCCCTGTGGCAGCCAAGAGACCTATAAGACACCCTAAAAGATGGTCTCCCTTTTTTGCACAGTCAAAGTTTCACATGCCTCACGAAAACCAAGTGAACCGTTTTCTGGTAATTGTATCTTAGACTAGAGCAATCTAACCTAGAAGGATGAATTTAAATTTTCAAGGTACAGTTAGGCTGAGGAATGCTTTCTTTTTTTCACCTTCACAGCTGCAGAAAGAAACCTGTGAGCAATTGACTCCATGCCATCTTCTGCAGTGACAATTGCCTATACCACAAAAAGAAAATGATATTGCCAAACTGCATTTAATTAAAACTCTAAAACACAAGATAATATCTGTACAATTCTGTCTAGCATCCTAATATGATATACCAACATGACCATATGATCTTTCTCAGGACAAAACATGATGGACACGGTGGATGGCATGCCCTTATAATATATTGGAGGCACAGAAAAGTAAAGGCGTTATGTTTAACAATCAAATTCTGTGGCTACAGGCTGAGGCAAACAATCTAAATCTGGAATAGAGAGGAACAAAAATTACATAACAGACTACATGGATCACATTTTGTGAGCTTACTATATGAAGAAACTAGTTTTAATTCTGCTAGTAAATCTCCCTGGTCAGCAAAACCCTTAGAAAGATCATACTTACCTGAAAGTACTTTTTGATTCCCATCCTGTCAAGGGCCTCTACCAACGATTTCCTTTCGAGACTTGAAACAACAGCACATGGGATTCGGGCAGTTGAGACTGCATCAAGCCACACTTCCAGCCCTTCCAAAGGTTTATTAAGCTGCATTAGATAGAAGAGGAAACAACATAGCATTAAATTCCACCAACAACGCTATTGCAACGAAATAAAAAGTTTTTGTGTCCGACAGAAAGTTTTACCATTTGCAGGTTTTCATAGTACAACTCTGAAAGCCTCAAGGTGAGTCTATTTAGTTCAGTCTCCGCAATTTCCCATTGGAAGACCTGAGAATTTAGGATTTTGTTAGTCACAGCTAGCCCTAACATGTGGAAATGAAAAGTAGGTGCAACTAAAACTATTAGATGCACAGAAGCAAGAATGCATGAATAAGAGTACATTTTCTAGAAAAGCACTTCTTTAAACCTGAGAATTTAGGATTTTGTTAGTGACATCTAGCTCTAACATGTTCAAATGAAAAGCAGGTGCAACTAAAACTTCTACTTGCACAGAAACAAGAACACACGTAGAAGAGTACATTTTCTAGAAAAGCACATCCTTATTATTACTGATGAAATAGAACTCCAAGATTCAGCAGCAAATTGAATGCCTAACTGACTTTAAACTTGTTAGTTCTTTTCTTTTTCTTTAGAAGAAATGATGGACATGCAAAGCAGAACAAAAACCACCCCAACCATATTAAACCCGAGGACGTCAAGAAACAGAAATGTTTACATTTAAGGTGGTATTACGGGATATATAAATTGCATTTTACCTTTTGTAAAACATGATCAGCACCTGCATAAAGCATCTGTCTTTGTGCATTGCCGTCTTCAGGAATTTCCATTCCTGCACAAAAATCGGAAGGTCAAATTGGTTACACAAGATCGTAAGTTATGGTCACACCTCAATTATTTATGAACTTTCTTAAACTGAATAATTGTTACGTACCCTCTTCTGAAGCAAGTTGCTTCCATGCACTCAGCTTCAAAGCTCGAGTGTCTGCCTGAAACAAAATTACTTATAATTACAAGGGGGAAAGAACAGTAAACACAATCATATTCATGAATTACCGTACATGAAGCTGGAGGGTCAACATCTAATTTTTTCCAGGGAAGTGGTATACTATTCTTAATTACTATGATAGTAGTTACTCCCTTGTCCCTCTAAACTAATCATGTTTATATTTTTTCCACTGATGTTCAAATCGCATTACCTTCTAGAGGACGCTAAAACAATTTTCTTTATTTTTTTTTTCCTGGAATGGCCACTAATTAGAGTCTTCTTGGTTAATTAAAACATTCTCTTTTGTTCTCTCCTCTTCACACTTGACACCAGGGAATGTCCCCACTGGCATTGGCTCCGCAACTAAAAGAGATGGATGAAATTCATGCATACATTAGATTAAGAAGGCTCATTTACTACAAAGTGAAAATGCATGACCGGCACTTAAAATGGCGTGCATCTTTTCTTTTGGTGGGGCATTGTTAGTCATCTAAAATTTAAAGTTAGCAAAATGATTGTTAGATTAATTTGATGAAAATCGTGCAATAGGCCTGCAGATGATTACGGAATTTAAAATGGTGATGATTTCTCTTGTTTTCTCTCAAACCAAGAATGACTAAGTGCCCTCAACCATCCTAAGGAATATTTTAGCATATAAGCCTGCATTTTGTTTGCATTTTAGGAGTTGAAATAATGTAAATCATTTCCAAAAGGGGCTACAATGCAATATTGAACTCAGCTGATGAAACCACCTTTTTCTCATTTGCTCTTCCACACAAAACCATTCTAATATGATGTGAGAAACAATTATGGTATGGAAATGGAAATCTACTAGCATCTAATTAGAACTTCTAATTCAATTCCCATTGCCTTTCAGGATCATTGAAATTGAGGGGAGAAATTGACAGGAGAGGGCAACTTTACCACAACATTGTCCCAAGAGAAAATAAGTCCAAATGCTTCATCGGGTTTCATGGCATAGCGAATTCGATTAAGAAAACCTTCTTGAAGCTTCTCATTCAGAAAATCCTAGCAACATAAGGTCTCAAGTCAGTCATACAAGATATTCTTTGATTCACACATAAATGACAAAATACTAGAAAGCACATAACACTGGCAACAATGGAATATGCTTGGATTGTTCCATACCACATCGACCTTGAGCAGTCCATCCTGTCTAAAAGTCTCAAACCCCTCACCATATTCTGCTCCAATTTTCTGAAATAAATCAACCACGGCTTCAACAAATCAAAACCCATCCTCAAATCCATCTATACGGACTTATTTTGGAAAACAAGTGGCACATAGGAGCTAAGGAATAGACCCCAGAAAGCACTAAATCAAATTGTGGGTCAAACCAAAATTTGCGATTTAATTTGTAATCTATAGTGTGGCATGCATAATTCACAAACCTCAGATATAATCATGAGAGGGAGAAAGAGAGATCCATAGAAGGTAAGGAAAAAACCCCAGAAAGCACTAAACCAAATGGCGGTTCAAATCAAAATTTACAATTTAATGGGAAACAATAAAGTGTGGTATGCATAATCCACGAACCCCAGAAAAAATCATGAGAGATAGATAGAGATACCTCTTGAATGAACGCGTTATTGGGGAAGGAAACAGAAAATCCTTTATTAGCATTATTATTATTGTTATTAGCATCATTGAAACCGCCACCCCCATCACCGCAAGCATTTCTAATGAAAAAACGAGGAGGACGAGGCTGAAGATTATGATTCCGTAACCCCAAAACGTTCGAACGCTTTATTAACGTCTGCAATAACAAATATTAAATTCTATCAAGAGAGGAAATTACATACAGAGAGAGAGAGAGAGAGAGAGAGAGAGAGAGACCGTGAAGTGGGGTGTGGTAGAGGCAGCGGGAAAGTAGGAGTGTGGAGACAAGGCGTTTATGGTGTTGCAGCACTCCATTTTCCCTCCCCCCTTTCTTTCGTCTTCCTCGATAGAATATCAGAGAACGAGCAACCCACACACACTTTGTTTTGTTTCTGCAAATTGGTTTTCCTGGGTTCATGTGTTTTTCCGTGTGAAATTTGTTTCCATCCCGGCGCGTGGTGGAGGAAAAGCCCTGCCCCCAGATTGAAACTTCAAGAGTCTGGTCCGGCCCATGAAGACATCACCATAGACCGACTAGTTCGGGGAATCCAATTTTCACCGTTCACTTCCATCCATATTATCCGTAATTATAAAAAATTTATAAACATAACTTATTCTGCCATCTTACAGATACCATTACCCACACCTACCATTGATCTTGGGAAAGTGATTAAAACAAATTTTAAACACTCAAAATGGGATTTAGAAATGATAAAAAAAATTTCCTACTAGAGAATTGTAAATAACAATATTTATTGAGACAACAGAAATTTCTAAACAAAAGTACCTCCTATATATATATTTTTTCTTAAAATAAAGAAAGAATTCACAACTCAAAATTTCAAGTTTGATGATAATAAATCAATAATTAATATTTATTTTAGTTAAAAATCTGAGAAGTTAATTTAAAACCTAGGATTTATATAACAAGAAAAATACGACAACACAAAATAATTTTGATATATTTAGTTGTAAATGTATGACAAGAGTGACTAAAAATGAATATAAATATATTTATGAGAAGATATACGAGACTAAGAGTGTGAATATGAAACTGTTGGTTAACATGTTCATGTACGGCATTTTTTTTGGTTAATCGGAAGATAATTCAAATTATTTAAACTTGAATTTAGGTTAATTTCCATTATACCCACCAACTCCCCCACATATCTCTCCTCTCGAATTAACTTCTTGGAATTAGAGTTTTGAATATATGAGAACTCTCCACGTATTATTGAGAAAGAGAGTGAACAAAGGGAATTGAAAATTACTTAGAGAAATTGAGGGATTTGTGAAAAGCAGATTTAAGGGATAAAAAAATTTTAAATAAGAAATTTTTTTATTATTATTATTAGAGGTGAGTTGTGACTCTACAAATATTAGCTTATTATTGACTCGAATGACTGCCGTCAAAAGGATATAAACACTACAAAAACCGCCGGAGGGTACTCTGACGGGGGAGATTTCGACGCTCAAATCAGAAAGAGCGGTTTTCGAATGTAAAGAAACAGACTAAGAGTTTAAGAAGGGGGAGGTTCCCTGTAATGAGTGTGCTCAATGTGTAGGGCTCTAGAAGCATACCTGGCTCAGAATGTTTTAGTATATCTTATACCTAAGAGAGTTGTACGCTGTCGGGGTATTTCAACTCTACTTTCTTTATTGAACTGATCCGAAAATCTCAGAATTCAATATTGTGAATTGATTGTGATTCTCATATTATGGGGAACATTTATTTTCTGGAGAGACCATTTCCTTAACTAAAAGATCCTAAAAATACTGTTCTCAAATAAGAAATCAGAGTTATTAGCATATTTTGACATTCCTTTCGAATCGTTAGTGTTGTTGGCTATTGATTGGTTGTTTGGCCGATGGAAGATTTTCGGAATTCGTTTGTTTGATGGACTAATGATTCAATACCCGATCGGGGCGATTACTTTCGCTTGATGAATCACGTTCGGCTGGTGCAGCAACTGAGACCCTATCGCTCAGGAAATCTAGGCGACTGGGGCCCTATCGATAGGTAGTTACAAATCGGGCGACTAAAACTCTTCGATAGATAGTCATAGAGAACATTAAATATCAGTCGATAGTTATCCTTTGTGGGTCGTGTGTGTGTGCACCCTTCAAACGCTGTCATTTTGAATTGGGTCTAGGGTTACGCTACATCACTTGCCCCTACTCAGGGTGCCGTTTCGTGAGGAATATATCGTGAGTAATTTTGGTATCGCAGGCCGTCATTAGGGGTAGATGGATCTTCTCTTAACGTTTTTATAAGATCATTTGTTCGTGTGTGCCTGGCATCTTCACTATTCTTCTTTCTCTGAGATCTATTAGAAAAGTAATTTTCAGAAACAATGGCGAAAACATTCGCTTCTCAGTCTTTTCCAGGCATCAGTGACATCGTGAGCGTTATGTCCCTAAAGGAACTTCAAGAGGTCCAAACTGATATGCTGATGGGAGATGATTATACCTTGATGTCTGCCACGGAAGCTGATAGGGTTAATACAGTGCCAGAGGGTTATGTACCAATATACTTCCAATTGGTTAAGTATGGATTAAAAGTTCCATATACTGGTGCTTTCGCAGAGATATTATGTCGTTGAAATATATTTCCAACTCTCCTGATCTCAAGTGTCTGACGTCTGGTAGTTGTTGTGGCTTCCCTGTTAGGATTTTATAGTCTTCGCTTTGATTTTGACATCTTATCGTCTATCTTTATTTTGATGAGATGTGGAAATAGTGGCTCGACCAGGAGTTGGTACAAACTACAAACTCGACCCAAGTCTGACTGGAAGTTTTGCTACAAGGAATCCATCGATAAGAATTTGATACACAAGTTCTTTTTCGTAGAGTTTTCGGATAAGAATCGCATCTCCATCCTGCTCGATGCCAATGAGGGGTCTTTTTTAGGACTGAAGCCTCTAACAGCATCTAAGCACGGTCACTTCATTCGGTCGGTCGGCGGTTATTATAAGTCTACCAGTCGAAGTATATGGGTCGAGTCCCTACTAGATGATCAGATGTTGTACTTGGCCAGCCTGCTGATTTGGGAGAAGAGGAAGATCGATAGGCCGCTCTTATTGGAGAGAGGAAAGGTTACGTTGGTCAATTCTGTGGATGCCCTCGATGATGCCGTACTTGAGAAAATTACCATCGATAGGTAGGTTTGGTTGGGTGCGACGGAATCTTCTCAGGGGTCCATCGGGGCATCTGTGACCCTCCAGAAGTCTTCTTCTCCCTTGTCGAAGAAAAGAAAATTTTCATCGTCTTTGTCTTCATTAGGGCACAAGCTGATTGTTCTGTCGGAGTGCTCGGGTCCGTCAGGAGTCATTCTAATGGAGACTCTTGCCTCGAAAGATAGTGAGTCTTCGGGGAAAGGAAGCACTGGTGAGGGTGAACCAAGGAGATTGGGAGATGCTTCCTCATCTGGCGCTAAGATAGGGTCACGTGCTTCCACAGTTATGATGGAGGAAATGACAGGGCTTTCATCTGCTGTTCCAGTTTGGCCTTTGTGCAAAGGAAAGCGCAAGTTCCTGATGACAGTACTTTTTTACCTGCCATTCCCGTTCGATTCTTTGATAAGAAGAAGGGCTCAAAAGAATGGGAAACTGTCGCCATCTGTGTTGGGGATATGCAATACAGCAACATAGACTTGATTGAGATGGATCGCGTTGCCAACCGGTTGGACTTTCATCGATGCGATCTCAATTTTCATAGGATGTCTTATGAGCAAGTCGAGGGGTTTTAAATCTCTAGGATTAATGGTATCGTTTTCTCTATACTCATTGGATTCTTTCTTATTTTTACCTTTGTTGACTCAGTTTCCCTTTCTGACAATAGTTCTTGATGAATTTCAAGAACAGTAGGGGGCAAGTAATAAATCACTTAGAGGGACGTATTTTTGAATTAAGCCGTCCGACTCAAGCGCAGGAAGGAGTCACTAATCGGGAGGAAAAGGGCGCGAAGATCGATAACACATCCGGTGAGTTGCTCAATAAGAAAGAAGAAAAGGTAAGAAACCTTCGATTAGAGTTGGCCCAATTTCAAGGGCGATGCGAGAGGTTGACATCGGAGGTTAAGGTGCATGAACCACGTCTTCAATCGGTCGACAAGTTGGCCCAACTTCATGAAGAGTTTCTTCGAGTGGCAGAATGCAGAATAGCTGATTTCGAGAAATCTTGTACAAAGGATGCCATCATCTTTAAAGATTCTTAACACAAATTGTCCGAAAGGTTGAAGTGCGTTGAAGAAATAGTCCACCGTATGGGTCTAAGTGATGTTCTACCCCCGGTTAAGGAGGCAACGAAAACTCAGTGTCTGGCCGTCCCCCTTTCTTGATTTTTTGTAACCTTCGTTAGAAATTTTGTTCCCAGCACCCTTTGCTTGTTCAATAAGAAATCCTTACTTTTTTGCCAATGGAAGTTACCTTATTATTTTCAGTTACAATTCTTGCTGCGTTAGTTCGGTAGAATCAGGATGACTTGGGCCTATTGTTCGGTAAAAAATAAGTAATAGTAGGACCGTGTCTACCCGTTCGGAGAGTTCTATCTCTTATTGACGACACGTTCGGACAATAGGATCTGGCGATTTAGGTCCACCGTTCGGGAGAAACGTTAGATAGAGGGGCTATGTCCCCCGTTCAGAGAGTTCTATCCTTTATTGATGACACGTACAAATGATAGGATTTGCGCGACTTAAACCTTCCATACTATAGGAAATTCTTAGATAGAGGTGTCGTGTCCACCCGTTCAGAGAGTTCTATTTCATATTGACGACACGTTCGGACGATAGGATTTGAGCGACTTATACCCGCCATTCGGAAGAAACGTTAGATAGAGGGGTCATGTCCATCCGTTTGGAGAGTTCCATCCCTTATTTACGATATGTACGAACGATAGGATCTGGACGACTTAGACCCTCTGTACGATAGGAAATTCTTAAATAGAGGGGCCGTATCCACCCGTTCGGAGAGTTTTATCCCTTATTGACGACCTGTTCGGACGATAGGATCTGAGCGACTTAGCCCCTCCGTACGATAGGAAATTCTTAGATAGAGGGACTGTGTTCACCTGTTCGGAGAGTTCTATCCCTTATTGACGACACGTTCGGACAATAGGATTTGGGCGATTTAGACCCACACGTTCGGGAGAAACGTTAAATAAAGGGGTCGTGTCTACCCGTTCGGGGAGTTCCATCCCTTATTGACGACACATATGAATGATAGGATCTAGGCGACTTAAACCCTCCATACGATAGGAAATTCTAAGATAGAGGGGTTGTGTCCACCGGTTCGGGAAGTTCTATTCCTTATTGACGACACGTTCGGACGATAGGATTTGGGCGACTTAGACCCGCCGTTCGGGAGAAACGTTATATAGATGAGCCGTATCCACCAGTTTAGGGAGTTTCATCCCTTATTGACTACACGTACGAATAATAGGATCTGAGCGACTTTGGCCCGTACTGTAGGATCGAGGAATATGCTTGCCGGAAGTCCATTAAGTCGATGCCTCACTAATTTGAAAAATACCCCCGCGTTCCGGAGAGAGAACCATTAATAACAGACCTTGATGATCACTTCAGAGTAAAAGTGGAGGGCTCCAAATTGCATGACAACGTCCCGATCCTTATCGGTGTTTTAAAATTGATCTTCATGTGCTTAATGCTGGGCAGTGCTTCTAGGGCGTTCAAGCTCAGCCTGCTCAGGATGACATTGTAGAGCGAAAGAAGATCAACCACGTTGAACATGACAGAAGCTGTCACATGGTTAGGGGTATTTTGAGAATAACCGGGAGCGAGATAATACCTTCAGGATATATCTATTCGCCTAAAAACCCTTTGACCGGGCTTGTGTGGCATTGGAGATGACCAGAAGTAAACCCCATTCATCTAAAAACATCCCGTTATAAAAGATTATAGCTTGCCCCCTGACCGACAAAGATCATTCTGACTTCGTGCTGTCCAATTCTGGCGGTCATCACAAGGGGGTCATATCGACTTGAGTCTATTCGGACTAGATTTTCCTCCGTAAAACCAATAACGGGCCTCTTCCCCCTTGTCGCTTATTGGCATTTGTCGCTAGAATTTCTTGTGGTGCAGAAAGAAGTGTTTTCGGGAAATAGAAGATCGACGTGATTAGGCGTCCTACTTCATTTTTTGACAAATCATCGGAGGGATGGGGAAGCTTCTGGAGGACTCGCCCATTTTGGATTTAAAGTATTACTCCATCTCTTCTGTCGGCTGGGGGTAGAGCTGTTTGTCGATCCTTCGTCCGATCACGTTGCGGTGGTTCCTGTCGATGGTCGGCGGGGGGATCTCCTTCCCCCTTGTCGATGAACTCTTGTAGTCTCCCATTGTGCATTAGGAATTCTAGTTCATCCTTTAACTTCTTGCAATCATCTGTTGTGTGGTTGTAATCGAGGTGGAAGTGACATTATTTGGTTTTATCCTTGCTGGAGTCATCCTCAGTCGATCATGGGGGCCATCGGATATATGGCTTGTCCCTGATTAAGACTAAGACCTGGCCAGGGTCTTGTTTAGTGGAGTGTAGTTGTGATACTTCCTTGAAGGAGGGAGATTCACTCAGCTCTTCCTTGGTGGAGACCTTTTGGGTGATCGGTTACGTTCCTTTCGAACGGATCGGTTTCTTCTCTGGTCAAACGCCTCAGCATCCTCAGTAGCGATATATTTCTCGGCTCAGGAGTAAAATTCTTGGATAGTAGCATGAGGGTTCTTTATGATCGATACTTTCTTGCCAAAAGGCTGTAGACCTATTAGTAGCGCAGCCAGCGCGATGGAATAATTTAAAGATGGAACACTCATCATTTCCATCTTGAATCTCTCCAAGAAGTCCCTTAGGGACTCATTCTCTTTTTGATGTAATGACAGTAGAAAAGTTTACTTTTTTTTTTTTACCATTCTGCTTAGCACGAAATATGATTCGAACTGTTCCCGTAGTTGAGAAAAAGTTTTTATGCTCAACGGAGGAAGAGAGTTGAACTAAATTAACGTGTACCCCGTGAGGGTAGTGGGAAAATGTTTACACATGGCCGCATTGGACATGTCACTTGAAATCATCACAGTCACGAAATGGTCCACATGATCTCGGGGAACTGTTGTCCCATGTATCTTTCCATAGGGGGCAGGAGTACGTTGCGAGACATAGGCTCCGAAGAGACTTTTAGATCGAAAGGTGAAGCGTGAGAATAGAGAGAAGGTTGGTTTCTCTGAGCATTAATCTGCCTGAGTTATTCAACAATGAGTTATTCGACTTGCTTTCGAAGATCGTAGGGATCTAATTTGAAATTTTCGGACACTTCATGGCGTCGGGGCGACGGTTGTCACTGGAGACGCCTGGACCCCCCAACAGAAGACTGGCCCTCGGGCCTAAGGTTGTGGCTAAGGCCCCCTAGTTGTTTTCTCATATCCTGAATTTTTGACTCCAGTCTCTCCATCTGGGGCGGCTGACTCGCTCTGGAGCAGGGGTCACAATCGGTTGTTTCGAGATCGCAGGCTGTAGGGCCTGTTCCTGATGAGGTGGGCGAGGGGAGGCCGCATGATCATAAGTAGAGTGATCGGGAGCTATAGGAAGGGCGACCTCAGAAGGCGTTGCAGTGTGCCCTTCTATAATAGGGGCAGCTTTCGAAAATGCTCTGATTCTCGAAGGCATGGTTGTCAGAATTACATAAGTTACTCTAGTTTGTTTTCTATGAACGGTGCCAATTTGTTGGACGTGAGTTATGACTCCACAGATATCGGCTCCTTGTTGACTTGAACGACTGCTGTCAGAAGGATATGAGATCTGCAAAAACCACTTGAGGGTGTTTCGACGGAGGAGATTTCGACGCTCAGATCAGAAAAAAGTGATTTTTGAATGTAAAGAAACAGACTGAGAACTCAAGAAGGGAGAGATTCCCTGTAATGAGTGTGCTCAATGTGTGGGGCTCTAGAAGCGTACCTGGCTCAGAGTGTTTTAGGATATCTTATACCTGCGAGAGTCGTACACTGTCGGGGTGCTTCAACCTTACTTTCCTTATTGAACTAATTCGGAAATTTCAAAATTCAATATTCTGAATTGAGAGGAACATTCGTTTTCTGGAGGGATCATTTTCTTAACTAAAAGTTCCTAAAAATATTACTCAAAAATAAGAAATCGGAGTTATTATGATATTTTGACATTCTTTTAGAATTGTTAATACTGTTTGCTATCGATCGGTCGTTTGGCCGGTCGAAGATTTTCGGAGTTTATTTGTTTGATGGACTAATGATTTAGTACCCCGATCGGGGCGATTACTTTCGCTTGATAAATCACGTTCGACTAATGAGGCGATTGAGATCCTATCGTTTGGGAGATCTGGGCGACTGGGACCCTATTGATAGGTAGTCACAATCTGGATGACTAAAATCTTTCGGTAGATAGTCATAGAGAATATTAAATATCGGTCGATAGTTTTCCTTTGTGGGTCTTGTATGTGTGGGCCCTTCAATCGTTGTTCTTTTAAATTGGGTCTAGAGTTATGTCCCATCAATTATGATTCACAAGATTTTAGATTGAGGGGTCGTGCTATTATGATAATGGTTTGATTTTGTAATAATCATTCGAACATTTTATTGGAGACTTTGTAATTTAGATTTTTGAAAATTTATGTTTTGAGATATTTATCTCAAAATTTTAATCTATTTATTTTCGTGAATCCGCGCCTCCGTATTGAGAATAAATATAATAGGAATAAAATATTTTGCAGTAGGGCAGGACGCGCAAGACTCAGTCCTATGTTTTGTTTTGTGGGAGCACAGATTGGCATCTGTGCCGTGTTCCATTTGATTTTGTAGACCATATTTCCTTTGCACTCCCTAACCAACTACTACAGTCTGTTTTCTTCTTTAGTCGGCTCATAATCATATAAGTTTCAACAAACAACAACAATAAAGCCTTAATCCCAACAATCATATTACTTTCCCAAACAATATATATGTCAGACTGAATTCGTGACTATAACATGTATATGTCCAACCAAACCTCCCTCCTTTTCTTGTCTAAGATGAATACGGAGCCAATAGAGCAAGAGAAGATCAAATGAGATGACAGCCAAACACTAATCAGACAAAGCCTCCTACCAGGAAATTACTTTGACCCAAAACTACCTGTTGCCCATTATTATTATTATTATTATTATTATTGAGTGTATATTTTTTTTCTCATCCTCTGGTCCTCACTGGACTCGGAGTAGTCAATTAATTGTTTTCCGAAATTATGATTTGTGTGAAAAATCCTATATTTGTGTAATACTCAAACCCGATTCAATCTAATTTCAAACCAGGGTCACTGAACATGCTGGAGGAACTAACTTGTGGGCAGTCAGACTTGGGCCAAACTCCACAGATTTCCCTCGAGGTCTATCCACTGAACATGAAACATCAGACATGGTCATCATATTATCGCATATTAGTGTTAGGAAAGTAACACATGAATGCAGCCCAACTTAATAATCTGCGTTCCCGAACTCTTCAAGCAACATTATTGCATTAGTATCAGCTTAGTATGTCAATCTATATGTTGGATATTTTAGTGACTCAATCACAGTAGAAGCATATATAATAATTTTCAGAAAAATAAATAGAGAACGGGTATAGTAATAAATATCTCGAATGTAGAACCCCAAAATCGATCTAATTGTACGTCTCTCGAACGAATTTTGTGGTCGGGATGATGATCACGATGTTAATCAAACCACCACTGCAATACCATAACATCGCAACCCTCAATCCGATAATCGTTGTGACGGGAAAAATTTCATACGCGAAATTTTTCTCATGCTCTCATTTTATTCTCTCTCAAGAGAATATTTATTTCTCTCTCTAGGTTGCTCTCATAGCAGTCGGCCATTCTTCATCCTCTCTGGAAGATTAACCATCTCACACAAAACAAAAGTCTTGTAAGTATTAGAGAGAGATGAGAGTTTTTCTCATAGGGTGGTTAGTGGGTGTTATCCCACTAACCCCATAATTCAAATTTTAAAAATTTAAAATGCCAAGTGGGCATCACCCATAACCAACATCTCTCACTTACACACGAGAGCATTTAATATTCGTCACAAGATCACAACTCATGCGATCGAATTACCCTGCTGGATTTTCATATAGGATTGGACGTCGTACGACCTGCGAGTACACCTGCAAACAAAAATCTCTCGATGCACCTGTTAGGATGATTGAGAAGCTATCGTTAATATCAAAAGAACTCGCTGCACCCCAAATCCAAAACTAATTACATCCATCGAGTTACTTTCATCATCGAAAGTAATCCCCAATAAACGCTCGACTGTGTATCCACTATTATGTTTACATCCCAACATGAATAGGTATAATAGGCATGCCAGTGAATACAATACAATGATGTAATGTCAATTGGTTTTCCTTTTCAAAAACTTAAATCTATTAATCTCAATTCAGCTGCTTTTCTAGACCTGTTTCTCCGACCTCAATTTATTTTCCGAGCTATCGGTAAATAGACTAAAGTAGCAACACTGAGCCAAAACTTCTAGAAACAGCCGAAAGTGATAAGGGTACAAGAGATCCCACTTAATGGATCTCGGGTCTTACACAATGAGAACGATGATCTAATTAATATCAATGTCTCAAATAATGCTCTCACTATCCCTGGTCAACATATCACATGCGGTATGAAATGCATGCCACAGTGTTATTCTCACATCTCTCAAAGGGCATATGTCAGATTTTTCTAACACTGTATAGGTATAGGACTCAGTTTATACATAAGACTTTACCCAGAAATCTCAGAGAGAGTATCTCAAAGACAATATCACTAGTCGTAGGAGATATCTGAGATCTCAAACCTGACTATTTACAGACAATATGGATGTGGGTACGTCCATACCGGTCATATCGCATATAGTCTCATCCTGAACACATATCAGGGTGACATATGTTCTAGTAGGGTCACTCTCAAAGCCTCTTACTGCTAGAAACCGTCTTATCTTCGCTCATTCAGAGTTAGAGGTGGTCACTCATGTGAGAGAATCGACCATGCCTGCCTGACATATCATTTATCACAACAAATCACAAAAATATATGACAAAAAAAGTGTTATAAATAAGTGACTCAATCATGCACACATGTTATATATGTAACACAATAAATATCAGTACAAAGTGAGAAATGTCAATATATATGCAAACCCAATGATTCCAATATTTCATATAGGAATCTATCATAATGAGTTTATTGAAGGGATCAGCCAATACACTGTATAGTAGTGTACTTAATTTGTCACTTCATCCTTCTTGGTGATGTTTCTCATAACATAGTATTAGGTATCAATGTGTTTGGACTTACTAATACTTAGGGTCTTAGGTGTGGTCAAGGGCGGTCTGATTTTCTCAATAAATCATCAATGACCTCCTATTGTTTGCCACAACCCCTAAGTGATCCAGAAATCTCTGAAACCAAACACCCTCCTGAACTGCCACTGAGCATCTCATAAGCTCAATCTCTATCATAGATACAGATATACAGGTTTGCTTCTTGCTACTTCAAAACAGCAAAACCTGATATCGATTTGCATACATTCAGATCGCTAACTCAGTCAGTATCTGAATACCCATCAAAATGCAAATCACCTCCTCTATAAACAAAGAGATGTCCGTAGTTCTCTTGAGATATCTCGGAATCCTTTCATTGCTCTCCAGTAATGCCTTTTAAGATTCGATCGATACCTAATTATCATACTGACTACAAAGTAAACATCTGATCGTGTACGCGACACTCCGTACATCAGATCACTCAGTGCACTGGAACAAAGGATTCTGCTCATTTACCTTGTCATTTGCTGAGTTTTAAGGCATATGTCAAGAATTAAGGTTTAACTTTTTAGCGATAAGAGTATCTTTAGGATCGTAGTCGATCTTTTCGAACCGCTCGAGAACTCCCTTGATATTATACTCCTATGAAAGAGTCAATATCTGTTTCGAGCGATCCCTCTGGATCTTAACTTCGAGGAAGGACTGAGTCTCACCCATGTCCTTCACATTAAGACTTGACAATGTCCACATCATAGTGGTCATCAGATACTCTCTGTTGTTTCCAGTCAACAGAATGCCATTCACATAAGGACATGATCACAAAAGAATTGAAAGAACGTAAAAGGTATACGCGATGATCCTTCTCGATTATCACGAAACCGTGAGATATCACATCCTCGTGAAATCTCAAACACCACTGTCTGGATTGATGATTAAGGTCATATGTCAACTTCTGAAATCGACAGACTTTATCATCCAGATCTACAAGAATAAAGCCAGATGGCCGTTCCATGTAGATCTCCTCATCCAAAACTCCTACTCAGGAGAACAGTCTCGACGTTCATCTGGTCTCACTCTTGATCTATATCATGTTCACGACAATCGCTAAAACTAAACGGATCAAGATAATCTCGCCCTCAGTCTGAGTAACCCCTTGTTATCAGATGGGCCTTATACCTTTACACCAATCCGTCGATCTTTTTCTTGATGTTGAGAACCCACATGTTACCAATAGTCCTACTACCCTCAGGCAAATCAACTAAATTCCAGATCCCATTGATTTTCATCAACTCCTTCTACCCATGACCTTTAATCAATGGTCCTCCACAGAACTCTCAAGAGCCTTTAGGACTGTTAAAGGTTTCTCGTAATCTTCAAGAGACACACTGAGAACCTCTCCCTCAATCGGGAAGCGATGGTTAGGTATGCGTCCTCGACTACTCTTAAGAGGAGAGAAAGCCTTTTTACCTCAAGAAGGATCGCTCCTACTAGGACCGAAATCTGTAATGGATTCTTAGGTCATGCCACTGGGATCAGCTAAACCACTACGCTCATCCATTTGATAAAAGGTAAAGTCCCAATCGATTTCACCTCTCATAGGAAAATCACTTTCAAGTAACTCGGCATCATGAGATTCAATCTCAGTGAGAGTGTCATCTGTATGCTTATAAGAACACAACCCCCTAGAGTGTTCTGAATATCTCATAAAGATATCTCTTTTTTCACAGGCCAAACTCACCGTGTAGATGCGAGAAACAGTGAACATATGCAGCATATCCTCATAATCTCAAATGGTTAAGGTCAGGCTGCCTTCCTGTCTAAATCTCATATGGAGTACTGACTGCGGATTTCAATAGAACACGATTGAGAACGTAGGCTGCAGCCAATAACTCATCTCCCCAATGGGAAACGAGTAAATTGGCTTGCGCCATTATCGACCTTACTGTCTCAAACAAAGTCCTATTCCTCCTCACAGCTACTCTACTCCACTGAGTAGTAAGGAATAGTCAGTTTCTCGTAATGCCCTTCTTGAAATAGAGCTCTTTAGACAAATACTCGCTCCCTCGATCGGTTCTAAGAGTCTCCACTCTCATATCTAACAGATTCTCAACCTCGCTAATAACTTCCTGAGATACCTCAATGACTCAGACTTACACGAGATTAGATAGACGTAACCAAAATGCAGGTAATTGTCTATAAACGTAATAGAGTACCCAACACCATTTCAGGTTTTCACATTCATAAGACCATAGATGTCGGAGTGAACCGACTGCAATGGAGTCCCAGCTCTCATTGCATTGTCAAATGGTTTTCTTGTTACTTTGTCATCTAGGCAAGACTGGTTAGCGGGTTCTACAAACCACTCACTGTTAATCGGCTCATCCTCTCTCACTAGGAGGATAACAAGAAATACCATTGAAAAGAATCACTTCCAGTGCACTTAGTCCCTCATGGACCAAAATATAACCAATAAAAAATTATCATAATAAATGAAAACTATAAAATTTCCAAATTAACAGAGTATATCCTAGGCTGAAATTAAGTTCCGTCGAACATTTGGAACGTAAAGGGCATACAGAGTTTAGCAACTTTGCAACTCCAACTTGCAAGTGCTACTCCCTCTGATGTCGACAAACGCTCAATTTCTCTACGTAAATCCTCCTACTTGAGGACTCACTGGGCGAAACTATATAAACGCGCTCCTATCTCGAGTTACGTGGTCGGTTGCTCCCGTGTTCATAACCCGCGAATGAGAGAAAACAATTAGCATCTCAAATCACGTAAAGAAGGAAGAGATAATTTCCACTCGTCGCACTCATGAACGAAATGACCAAGTCTACTACAGATGTAGCACTACACCTTGGTCGTATCCAACTCTTTCTCGCTGCACATTATTATTATCGATTTTCTCGGATGTTTTTTTCTTACCTGAATCTCGAGTCTCACAGGAGTCATTGCTCGACTCCACTGAATAAGCAAGACCTGAGTACGGCCTACTCGCCTCTAGATGCTCCTACTCGAGCTCACTGTGCCTATTCACATTAGTGAAAGTATGAATACTTTCATCGTATGTGAAATAGACTTTTATGATTTCTCATGAATCAGGTAAAGAATTGGATCGCATTCAGTACAAGAAAACATATCCGAAATGGGCTCAGTCACATTCTCTAACTCGGCGATCATACTCGACATTTTTATTAAATGTTGCATCATCATATGATTAACCATTTATTTATAAGTTATTAAACTTATAATTCAGTATCCTCATCTCAGGATCTGTAAGAGCACTACAATACTCTTTATAGGACTAGCTAAACCGATAATGCCGTAGGACATTGCTCATAGATTGGGATTGCATCATCGTGCATGCTACTCGGGAGGATTGCCCTAACTCGGCTATCATTCCTTTTCCATGCACGTAATGTCTTATAATCCCGTCTTTTTGAGGTGTGGTATCCTCTCCGGAGTCCACCATCTTACGCCTTAGAATTTTAATTAGATCTTACCCCTCGAAGACAAATTGAATATATCGATGAAAAATCACATAATTATCACCATTTAATTTTATCCCTATTGCAAAAATCTAATACGACAATTTTAGAAACAGTCATAGAGATAATCGTGACTTGTGATGCTTATTCTCACATTTTGTGCACCCTACAAATCAACAAGACCTAAATGATTCGAATACAGACCCCAAGATAAGTGTATGAATTAACAGACACCATACACCACAATCCGGGATTGCATCTTATCATTCGGATTAGGATTCGATACACAAAAACCCATTAAAAGTCACTTTTATGGATGTGGGACCCTCAAAATTGAAAAAATTTCAATTCCAGCTGACCTGACGCGCAGCAGGCGGTCCCACGTGCTCTAATGCGCCGGGGATAGCTTCTGGCGCGTGCCAGACGCGGGCGCGTCTGGCACTCGCTCGCACGGGCCAGACGCGTAGGCATGCGGGTCACGTGCATGCACGTGCGCAACCCGCGTGCGCGGTCGGTTCCGGACCCGGGCGAGGGTCGAAACCCGAACCGGTCCGGATCCCGATCTCGGGTCGGAGGCGAGTCGGAGGGTGACATGTGTCCGGGTTGTAACCGACCCGGACGACCCAAACCGATTCACGCGTCTTCCTCGCGTGTGAACTTCATGCCCCTGACCTCCTTTGCTCCACGCTACACCCGCGCGTGTGCAATACACGCGGCAGCGGGTTGGAGCGTTTCGTCTTCGCCTGACGGTCTCTGTAACCGGATCCTTCGATCCGATTGTCGGGAATGCCCATTTTTGACACCGTTTTCATCGGATTTTTTATGGAATCTCTAATTCCAATTACTCCAAGTATCCTTGACTCGATTTTTGGAATAATTATGCCATAAACTGGGCGTATTTCGGATCCAAAATTCAAACCCTCCGCAGTCAATTTTGAAACCCTATTTTCCGGTATCAACAATATGCAATATATATACCAAATCGAAGAGCATGAAACAAGGGACACAGATCTATAATTTTCATGTATTGATTTGCCCTAAAACTCGACAAATCTGGGGTTGAATGGTTCGGTCACTATTCATGGCCAAAACTTTCAACCGAAATTTTTTTCGCTTAAACGTGTTCAGAAAATTACGAAAAAATTATTTTCGTGTTCTACGGATCATGGGTAACATAGTGGTGTTCTCGGATTTACAAAATTCATTCTTGATCTGAACCTCAAATTTTAAACCCTATATTTTTATTCCCGAAAATAAATCCAAAAATTATTTTTAATAATCCAACATATGTTCTGATACCAATGTTGGATATTTTAGTGACTCAGAAGCATATATAATAATTTTCGGAAAATAAATAGAGAACGGATATAATAATAAATATCTCGAATGTAGAACCTCAAAATCGATCCAATCGTACATCTCTCGAATGGATCTCATGATCGGGATGGTAATCACGATATTAATCAAATTACCACCGTAATACCACGATGTCGCAACTCTCAATCCGACACTCGTTGTGACGGAAAAAATTCCCTACACAGAATTTTTCTTATACTCTCATTTTATTCTCTCTCAAGAGAATATTTATTTCTCTCTCTAGGTTACTCTCATTGCATCGGTCATTCTTCATCCTCTCTGGAAGATTAACCATCTCACACAAAACAAAAGTCTTGTAAGTATTAGAGAGAGAATGAGAGTTTTTCTCTTAGGGTGGTTAGTGGGTTAGTAGATGTTATCCCACTAACCCCATAATTCAAATTTTAAATTTTTAAAATACCACGTGGGCATCACCTATAACCAACACTATCCACGAAGATGGATATCTCGGACAAACTAAGTAATCATTGATTAAACAACATGAATTACAACCTCAATCCTAAGCAAATCTCATGACAATTGCATAACATACAGGCTTTTACACAGAAACTACATATGCAGACATCACAAACACCACCACCAAACGCAAATCCATAAAGAACAAATTAGCATCTAATTGAAACTCCTTAAAATTATATTGTCAATGCAGAAAAGAAGATCGCGTTTTCAGTTTCTTTTCCTTTATCAATGGTATTGCCAAGGGGAAGAATCCAAGCTTCTTATTCTTTGCAAACATCTGCTTCAAGTCACATGCATCTTTCTCCGCGTGTGTAGGTAATAGAACCCTACCTTGTTTGTGAAGCATTTGACCCAGAGACACCCTTTGCCCGTCCATGTCATATTCAGCATGTGTTTCCATCACTAAAGGTTCAGGCATCAGCTTCCCGCTCAGGAGATCATCTATAGATTTTGTTGACCGTAAAACAGGCTGCTTGGGTTCATCATTTGTAGGATATGAGTTATTCATAGCAACAAGGTGAGAGTCCCCATGATGCTGCAATGGATTGTACAAGGATTGCCTTTTCTGACCAGGCTCCAAATTCAATCTCTGAAGTAGCTCTTCGGCAACAACCTTTCTTCTATTCACCACTTTCACTCTATTGAGAGCTGCTTCTAGGGGCATTGTACCAAATCTAAGGTCTGTTATCTTCTCTAACCTCTCTGGAATAGCCAGTTTAGAAGCCTGCATTCCTTTAAATCGATGAATGGAGTTGACAATTCCATTCTTTGGCATCTTCTCACCATTTTGAGCCTGCTCTTTGAAAGAGAAATGCTTCTTCAAGGGAACCCCTGATGAGCTCTCAACATTCGACAGTGCCTTGAACTCTGCCAGAGCAACAGCTTCTGCAGCTTTTGCTGCTTCTTCCATCTTTCTGGCTGCAACCCATCTCATTTCAGCCATTCTGATACTTGACTTTATTTCCTCAACCTCTGAAACTGCCTTAAACACTTCGGTTTTTGCAGCTTCTGCAATTTTCTTAAACTTGTCGCTCTCAATATTCAATTGCCTCAGCTCCAATATTAGATCATCCGGGACCTTGGAGCCAACATTAGTTTCTGCTTTATCAGCCATTTGCTGATTGATGCTTATAGGGCTCCCTTCCTCCTGAGGATATGAGGACCTTTCAATCATGATATTGCCTTTCTTCAACTTCTTGCACAGACCCTCAACAGATGCCCGAATGGCAGTGAGATTATCTGTAGTCCGACTGAAGTTCAATTTTGCTTGATCCAACTCAGTTGTGAAACTTTCAGATGAGAGCTTCTCATTGTCAATGACCAGATCACTTGGTGTTATCCTATTCCTTTCTTCTACAGCAGGAGTCTCATCTGAACTTAATTCAGGGGCTGCTCTGCATTGTGATGCTTCCATCTGCAACTTTGCTTTCAACCCTTCAATAATACCTTTTGTCAGTTCCAGATCTTTTAAGACATCTAGTGTTTCCTGTTCTTTCATGATCAAATACTTCTCCAACTCTGCAACCTGATTTGCAATCTCTTTGTAGTTAGCACATATATCAAATTCCTTGTGATATTTAAATACATTTTTTGTGGAAAACAAATGAACTAAAAGTTAAGACTTTGCTTGTATATCTGCACATTATATCAAATATCTAAAGAAACTACGCAACCACCAGCCATTTGGCTAGTTTCAAGTGGTGAGGGTTTGAAACCCTGCATTCCCCCTTATCCTAGTTGTAATAAGGCATAGCCTTAACAATCAACCCAAAAAAAAAAAAAAAAAAAAACTGATGGGCTGATTGTTCTATTACTGGTATATCATGCATCAGTAAAAATGTATAGTTTGTCAGTGGTCTAGAAATACATACTTCTGTAATTTGCAACAAGATTTCGGGTAATGGGTTGTCGCAAGTCACAGTGCTATGTCACTACAAATTGAACCAAGAAAAACATTACTGAAGGGATTACATTAAAGGACATTGATTCAAGTTAACTGATCCATGTGCCTCTAAATACAAAAGAAAGGGAGTTTGATGAATTCAATCCCTCAAAAGAAGCTGGCCAGTCTTAAGGGTCTCCATTTTGTCAAACAAAGATTGTCACGGAGTTGCACATTACATCGGTTTCTGGGTGAATACATCTCCAAATCTGTGTGCATATGGATTATTGGTTTTCATTTTTCTCTCTCTTCCTTTAAATTCTTCATGGTGGAAGTGTCAAAGTTCACAATTCACTCTGAGTGTATGTGTGCACACCCGTGCATCCACACTTATGTTGCAGTATCATTTTTCTTTCTTAACCTGATAGTTGTGGTAGCCACTTTGGCAAAGGTTTTATGCTCTTCAATGATGCCAAAAGCCATAACCAAAGAGCCTCTGACACAGCATGACAAAAGAAAATTTTTATTATGAAATTTTTCTTTTTTGTTTTTTACATTTTCACATTATGACAAGGACCGAATGGTTTTTCGTTTTTCTCCTCTTACTTCAATGGAAACATAAAAGCAATAAAAATAGGAGAGGGAGGCCAGGAAGAGTTGAAGATTCTGTTCTCAGTGGGATGGAATAGGGCTTTTGTTTTCCTAGGCCACGTTGGGGTCCAGGACGTGGTGGCAAGATCCGGCACAACAACCGTGCCCCACTACCAAATAAATGGCTTCCAACATCCTGGTCAAAAAACTAATCATAATTGTACTGAGACATGCAGCTCAATGAGTAAAGCTAAAGAAGCAAGATAACAAATTTAAAGACTTTGTTACTGAAACATGATATATTGGGGCCAGCAATGCCAAATCCTGTTTTAGACCCAATAACTAAAGTGTTTGTTTATTTATTTATCTTTTTCCTGGGGCGAGAAGGGTGGCAAGGTGCAATCAGTGTTGTCGAACGTCCATTTTCCTGAGTGAATGGATCATTATAGTCCCGACAAGATGCCAAGGAACCCAATAACTAAAATAAGTAAGATCATAATTCACAAATTAAGCTGACCAACCGAAAGTGTAAGGCATTGTTCAACAACCACATAGCCAAAAATGATCATACTTGACCAATGAGCAAGAAGTTTTCTACTTGCTGATCCTAACTTTGTGTCCATTATTTACATAATACCCAAATTGTAATCATAATCATTAACATTAAGTAGTTGAAAATAGAAACAAAAGTATAATCAAATTGAAAATCAATGTAAATGAAAGCTTGCCTGAGCTTCTTGGAGCAAGTGCAGAGGAGGCTTCCAAGAACCACTGCCACCAAAATGGGTCACAGCCTCCTTGACTGACCCGAACGGTGCTGAGGTATCAATTTCCACTCTATGATGACTAATTTTCCCATTCAAAGATTCAGACTCGGACCCAATATCAGGGGCATCAAGTGGGAGGGAACCCATTTGAGGGTTGGAGTTTTCAGCCATTGAAGTGCAGAGCTAAGGAGGGGCTTGTGTAAGGGCGAGATTTTGTAGGGGTTTTTGAGGAATTTGGGAAGGATAAATGTGAAAACAGAGATAAAAAAGGGGAATTCAATTTCATGATGCCGTTAGTAAAGAATGATGATGAGGGCTTGTGCTGGTGGGGACTTTTTTGCTCTCTTCCATCTCACTTGATTGTGAACAGGACACCATTGGTCCACTCTCTCTCTCTCTCTAGAGTGCAATATAAGCAGGAAAACTTTTCTGCTGACAGCGTATATTGCATAAAAATAAACGAGAGCAAGGAGGCCAGTTCTACATTATGAGTCGCCGGTTGAATCAGCAGATTTCATTCCAAAGCCGCTCTTTAAAATTCGCGGCTTTTCACCCTCCACGGGTGGGGGCGAGCATAAATCCGAACCCAACCCGCTCGTACTTTTTCAGGGTCGAGCAATGAGTAGCTCTTGTAGAAGACCTTTGCATGAACTCATCCAACTTATTTCATGCTCGTAAAATATTCATTTCACCATTAAACAATGTCCTAGATTCATGTTTTTCCTAGTGTCAACCTCCCTTTCCTTCAATGAGTTGTCTTAGTTTGTCCACAAAAAGAAAAAAAAGGAAAAGAAAATCAAAGAATGAGATTTTAGATTAATCGTAAATCCAAACTCAAAGTTCAACCTTTTTTTTCTTTTTTCAATTATATATAATTTAAATCTCAAATCATAAAATTATAAAAGGGTTATAATCATTAAATTATCATTTTAAAGACTTAATCCAATTCCATCTATACAAAGAAAACAAAGAAGAAGGGCACATGGAAATCATAAATCTCCATCATATCTTTTCTCCTTTATGGACCAAGTCTCACCCTCACTCAACTTTAAAGACGATGCCATGCCCTCTCTCTTTATTTTTTTTTTAAAGCAAATCATGCTTTTTCCCTTTGTAATACTTTTATGGCACTTTCCAAACAGTGCTTCACTCACGCCAAAATTTCAGGGCCGACACAGTGGGATGACTATATCTGTGGCCCACCTAAAATGTGGTAGGACCATACACTTTCCCTTTTCAAACGGTCCCTCATTGGGCCTCTTATAACTTGGGCCTAACCACTCTTTATTCGATTGCATTAGTAGAGCCACATTGATTTTTTTATTCTTTTTTTTTTAAGGCGAAAGAACAGCATAGCCACATTCTGAGAGAGACTAACGTTTTGTTTTGATCATCCGTATTCAAATTTTGATAATGAAAAAAATAGGTATTAAGAATTTTTTATCTCTTAATATGCCCAATAATTAACTTGTATTGGATTAATTAAAATTAATAAATTAATTATCAGATATCGATATCGATAAATTAAGCACCAAAAGAGAGAGCCCGAGCGGGATTTCTATTTGGTTATTGTTAGAATTATTGTTGGTGTTTGAATTTGGATTTGAATCACAGACACAGTTTTCCTCATCGAGCCTGCACAAAAGAATGAGAGAGTGCACGTGCTTCAACGAACGTGCACGAGGTTTTACGGTTTACGCGGGCCATTAAACCCGGACAACTCGAGCTCCCAACTCCCGGGCTTTTGGGATCTTTGTACACAACAAACCCAAAAACCTACGCAATTTCATTTTAGGAAAAATCATAGGACTCCCATTATTCACAAACCCCATCCTTAAATCAAAATTGTTTTATTAGAAGTGTATGTGTGTGTGATAAATACTAATGAATATTCAAACTTGTTAATTAATTTTATAATAATTTGTCTTAACTCTATGTTACAGATTTTTCACCTTTGCTTCTTGCCAACAGATCTGACATTGTCTCCTTCAAAGACAGTTAGCCCTACTTAACCGAAGATGACCCTAGAACATGGGTCACTTCCTTAGTTTCTGGGTCCCTGCCTTTCTTTACTGCCATATTTGGGATTGCTTTTGTCAATCATGAAGGCCCACAGAGTCACATAAAGTGGATGACTCTATCAACTGCCACCCAATTGGTCCACTCTTACATTTATTGTATAATAAATAAAAAAGAATATTAGCTTGTAAGTTTACAAACTTTTTACTTAATCTATACCCCAATTTAAATAATTTGTTTAACTCAATGTGATTTGTATATAGCAAGAAGGTTGATAATACAGAAAGCCTTGCACCGGTCTAAAGAGTCATTAATGTTAAGAATGACCCACTAAGACCACTAGGAGCATTCCCATCATGGTGATATATGGTCACTGGTCAGGCTTCTTCCTGCTATTCCCAGCTTTGATGCCTTAACCTCATTCGATTCTCTCTCTCTCTCTCGGGTTTAATTTAGTCAAAATATACAAAACTCATTCAATTCTTATTGGTTGAGAGATGAAGATGCGCCATATCCAAATCCTATCATACAAGCATATTGTCAAATGATTCATTGAATGCCCTCTCTCACTTCTCAACTGTTTTGCTTCCTTCTATAAATTCGACGGTTCAAACGAATCCACGTCCATAAAACTTGTCAAATTCCAATGGTTAGGATAGGATTTACCAAAAATTAAGACTTAAAACTGCTATAGATGCTGCTACATATGGTAGTTGCGACTTAGTGTCATGCTCATGCCATGCCCAAATTCCTTTACTCGATGTCTTTTTTTAAGCAGACAATTTTGGTCATTCCCCCATTATAAAATCTGAAAAAAAAAAGAACAGAAAAAGCTGCATCTAGATCATGATAATTCCACCCGGTATGTCTTATATAGGCTTATCAATCCCTGATATCATAAATTATCTCATAATCTATAAGTTTGATTGCTCATTATAAATGCTTCTCTCTTTCTCTCTGTCTCTCGCTCCAAGCCTTTGCAAGTCTATATCAATCGTTATTATAAGACTTGCATTGGCAGAACTCCAAAACACCATCCAAGACCCACTTAGAAAAAGAGAAAATTCTCATTATTTCTTCATCATTTCAATCTTCTCATTCAGATCTAGAGATCTGAAAGACAGAGGTTTTTTTTTTATTTTTTTTATTTTTTTTATTTTATTTTTCTGAAGCTGAGCAATAGAAGAAACACCTCTCTGCTTTATCACACCCCACCGCAAAAAGGCTCAAAAGAAATGCAGAGTGGCAGCAATGACATGACTCACAAGTCCTTCCAAATAAGGCAAGATGACAAGTTCTTCTCAAGACTCCAGTCAAAAGAATCCACCGGTAGTTCTTCTTTTAGGCTTCTTTACTATGGAGGAGCTACTGGTGCTGTCCCATTCTTGTGGGAAATCGAACCTGGCACTCCTAAAGACATCTTCTTTTCTGAAGACTCTCTTCCACCTCTTACTCCCCCTCCAGCTTTTCAATACTTCAATTTGGATACCAAGTCATTGCATAAAATGAAGCATAATACTAGACCCAAGATTTTGTACACCATTTTTCCTAAGCTCTCTCTTAGGAAACCTCATGTCTCTCCATCATCACCATCACCATCACTATCAACATGGTCATGGGGTTCGTCTAATTATGTGTCATCATCATCTCGTTTGATGAAAAATAGAAGCTTCAGGAGAAGTTGCTGTTTTGTCTGTCCTAGATCATCTATGGTTTTTGAGGAGGACGACAATGGCATAGCATCTTTCAATTCGCGTAAGTCTATGTTGTGCTTTAGCATTAGGCAAAGCAAATCAAGAGAGTCCAGAGGGTACCTGAAGGTGGGGAGTGTGAAGAATGCATTGATGTCTATTGTAGGACATGGATCACTTCAAGGCAACGCCTAAATGTTTTCCTGCCAATTACAATATTCTGTCTCTGGGTGTATTTTATAGTACAATCGAGGAATTAAAAAATGGTAGAGTATATGATATGCAAGGGAGAAGGGAACCACTATATTTATCTCTGAATGTATGTTGTAATTCTATATAAATTGCTAGATTCGCCAGATCATATGGTAATGTCATGCCATTGTGTGTCATATTCATAGGTTTGTGAGTTTTTACATTGATTAATTTGAGAAAAATATAGTGGGTATATATGTCATCTGTAAAATAGGGCAAACTTTTTTTTTGGTGTGCTGACTGCTGAGTAATAAGCTTGAAAAGAAGATGGAAAGCTATCCTAGAAATCTCCATTTGCCGAGGTTCATTTGGACACATTTCAGAAAGAGAAGATGAAAGCCAGACTGTGTTAATCTATTTTGGTCATGTACAAGTGTAGCGATGAAGAAGGAGAAATCAGTGACACAAGATGTATTTTTCCCAGGCATTTAGTGTTTGATGTCATGAAGGAATGCATTTGATTGCAGTGAAAGTTAAATCTGGGAGGAAATTGTTCCCACTTCATTCACCACCTGTCCACGCTATTTAATCGTATCATTACTGCAATATTGTTGTAATCATGACAATAATGGTTATTTAGTGATTGGTCTAGCTCATGCTTTGCTGTATTTGCTTCTTGATGATTGTTAGTATCAATGCTTTGCTGGTTGCCTCTTGCATAGTCCAGCTTTCTATCGAGAGCTTTTGAGGTTGTCATACAAGTTCTTATAGTTTAACAATCATGGGAATGCAGAGAAATGTAGTCAACACAATAAGATATTAGAAGCAGTTGCTGAGGTTGGATCAAGGTCTTTTTACATTTTTCCTTTTTTGAATCGATGATTTACCACTATTGGGGGGAAAAAAGCACAAGATTTATTAAGAAACAAATGCAAACGTAGGGCTATACTAAAGTATCCGAAACTTGTAATGCGTCCACATGAACTGCCTGCGGTTGCTGTTTTAATAAGATGCTTAATTGCAGTGTGATCATGCTTTCCGTCTCTCCATAAGAGATACTATGAATGTAATACAAAAAATTCGATGTTAAATTTTTTTTTTTATAAAATTTTCCTTATAAATAATGAAAGAAATTAGTTATGATCGATTTTGACTTATAAATAAAAGTGAAACATCAATAAGACCTATCATAGTATGAATACTAAGATGATTGTTTGAGATTCACATATTTTGTAAATTATGGGAGAATAATTTAAATGTGGATTTTGCTCCTTGGGATATTCAGGAACCCTTAGGCACTTGACTGGTAAATCGATAATCATAAGTAATCGGTTAGTAGAGTGTTAGCGTTCAGTAGAGTTAAATTGTATTCAATGTTTGGTAGAATTAAGATTTTGATGGGAAATTGATTCCCTCGTAAAGATATATATTTGATAGATTAACTTTTTCAATTTTTGATTTTCAATTGGTGATCAGTATCTTCTGCCCATTAATAACTGTCGGTCATTTTATTAATTAAGAATCATTGTCGACACATTTTCTTAACTATCTCATTTTTCTATATGTTCGGTGACATCCAATTTTAAATCCCTATTTTTATTACGAATCGATTGGAAATGTGAATCCAAATATGTACCATCGATAACATGAAACTTGTGAATTTCATTTTCATCATTCATTGGTAATATTCTTAACTTGTAACACCGAGTCGTTGTAAATATTTTCATAATATAAAGAAAAAATTTTAATTTTTGTTGATTTTTGATTTTGAGGTATTTAATTTGAATTTTGATATGTTTTACGATGCCGTGTTCGCGAATCGTAATGAACCCCATTTTTATAAAATTTATATATTTTTTTAGTAAAATGTGGGTGTGAAAACATATATATACATAATTTATTTGTTTAATTATATATACATGTTAAAAAAAAAAAAACAAATAAGAGGGAAGCACAACGTTTTGAATCAAAACGTTGCACTTCCCTAAATGCAATTAGGGTTTGAAACCCTAATTGCTTCTCCTCTCCTCCCGCCGCTCTCTCTCTCTTTCTCTCGAACACTCTCTCGCACTCCGTCGCTCGCCTCCCTTCGCCACGCACAGTCGCGCTCTCCCTCTCCTCCGACCACCGTCATCATAGCCTAGCCGACTTATCACTCTCTTTCGTCTCTCTCTCTTGCCTCTCTCTCTCTCTCTCTGTTCTTGGCAGTCTCGGTCGATCGTTTTACTCTCTCTCTTTCGTTCGTCACTCTCACTCTGTCTTTCACGCCGCCTCCGACCACCGCGCGCGGCTTCACTCCCTTTGTTTCTGCCTTTGTTCCTCTCTCGGTTTTCACTTTCTCCCCTTCGCCCGCTGTCGCTCCCTCCTTCTATCTCTTCCTTGCTCGCGCGCTCGCGCGCTCTGCTCTCCCTTCGCTGAGAGCGCTTTTGCGATCTTTGCAGAAGCCCCAAACCAACAGCAGTAGGAAAGCCTCCAAAGCCCTAGGTCGGATCTGCAGTCATCCCCTATGTAGGTGAGGATGACAATTCTGATCAATTACATTAGGGTTTTAAATTTTCTTTGTAGCTAAGTTTAATTGCTGACGTTTATTTCAAATTGGAAGAGTTACAGGCTCTGTGTAATATCGTAAACTCGATGTCGAATATTTTGTAAACATTGCTATAATAAAATAGAAAATTTTGAATTTTTTTGATTTTGGGGTCTTAATTTAAAATTTTTGGTATATTTTAAGTTACCGTGTCAGCAAATCATGATAAACTCTATTTTTATGAAATTTAAAATTTAGTGAAAAGTGGGTATAAAATAAACATATATATATATATATATATATACATAGTAATTTATTTATTAATTATATATATATATATATATATATATATATAAAAGAATGAAAAAAAAAATAGGGAGGGGAGGCAAAACGCTGTGTCCCCCATTTTGGGGAATTATGGTTTGAAAAACCCTAATCTCCCCTCTCTTCTTCGTCTCTCTCCCCTTCCCGAATCCTCTCTCTTCTTCTCTTCTGCCTCTCCTTCGCGATTCCTTCGTCACTGCTGCCCTCTCCACCGCCAACCACCATCTCCACCGAACACCACCACCGCCATCGCCCGTGTTTTCTCACTCTTTCCCTTTCTTCCCGCTGTTTCTCTCCTTCGTTTTCTCTCTCTTTCCCTGTCGACCTTTCTCGGTCTCTCTGTCTCTCTCTTGACTCTCGCTCTCCCTCCGCCTCACGCTTTGCCCTCGTCCGTTCCTCTCCACCACCATCGATGGTTCGACCACCACCAAGCCGTCTTCCCCTCACTGTTTCTCTCCATCTCTCCCTAATTCACTCGTTGTTTCTCTCACTTTGTCGTGATCTCTCTCTATTTCCCACTCTCTCTTTCTCTTTCTGTCTCTCTCCCTCTCTACTCCCTCTGCTTTGTCTCTTTCCTGCGCGAACAGAGAGCGTTCGCTCTCTTCTCTTTCCCTTCGCGCGCGACGAATCCTCTTCTCTCTCCCTCAGTTCGCTCATGCCTCTGTTTTTCCTCAATCGTGAACACTTCTGTGATCTTTGCAGAAGCCCTAGCCGTAGGACAACAGAGTCTTGGAAACCCTAGGCCGAATCTGCTGACTTCACTCTCTACGTAGGTAAGGATGAATTAGCTCTTGGATTTCGATATTTTTAGTGATTTAGCTAAATTATTGAATTTTAGTTCGAATTGGACAGATTGCAAGTTTGGACTGAAATAAATGTCACAGGGAGGCTAGGTCTGTGAACTGCGGGTATCTTAGGTGAGGGAAATACTAATTTTTTCGATAAATTGAGTAAATCTAGGGTTAAATTTAGGGTAAAAAGTTTTGTATATGTTAGAATATATGTTCGATTCGAATAAAATGCATTGTTTGACATTTTATATGTGATTATTAAGGATTACGTATAGAATATTACATTAATTAGGCTGTTTTGATACGAATGAAACATGCTAAGGGATGATAGAATCATATTGAGTTGAATAGAGTAGTTTCCTCATAGTTTAAATTGAAATATGCATGAAGAGTATTATAATTATGTGAAATTGGAGGAAAAATTGAGAAAAATTGGAAATATTGAAAATTAAATTCCATTAGAGATGTAAATGATCTTAGGATGATGAAATCAGAATTTAGAGATTATGGATGTGAAATTTAGGGTATGTTAGATAAAAAAAAAATATGAAAACTTTAGTTATGGGAATTTATTTGATGAAAATTGCAATGTTGATTAGGTTGACCTTTTGGGGGAGTTGAAAGGACTCAAATCGAATTAGATTGATAATTAGAGAGTGAATATTCTCTCTAGAGGTGAGTGAATAGTTCATTATGTTCATGAATGAGAAATCTGTTTTAAAATTGCTTTATAAATGATTTTGAAAGGGTTTTTGTATATTTTATATAAATTGTTTTGTGACTGTGGGCTGTCTGAACTGTATTGTGAAATACGAATGCATCCATGTTGTTTACAAATGCTTCTGTGCCATATGCTATTAGTATTGTGATATGGATTGATTTGGCATGACATTGTTGATTATTTGATGAAAAACTATGGCACATTGTTTGTGAGATGGATTGATTTAGAAATGAATGGTGCAGGATTGTAAATGGCTATAGTCATTCCCATCATGGAGTGACCCGACGAGGTGACGTGGTCTGGGGTTTGGATGTGCGGGGGAGTTAGACGTCCTTTCCTCTGTCGAAGTCGTGCTATATTTGATTGCACCCCGGTGAGGTATGAGCCAACGCCAAAAAACGGGGTATGTTTTGAAACAATTGATAGAAAAATTCTTGACGGGCTTTCGTCTGGGTTTGGCCGTCTTAAGATGGAAGTGATTTTGATGGGACCCCAGAATTTTCTGAAAAGATGATTGATATGGATGCATATTTTGTAAATTGTGATTTATTGAAATGTTTTATGAATATGAACTGCTATTTATGAGATATGCTTTGACTACCCCACATTCACCCCTTGTTTATGAACACAATTGCACCATTGCACTCCACTCACTGAGTATTCCCCTATACTCACCCCCTCTTCACATTTTTCAGAGGAGACTTAGTTGGGAGACTACTTGACTGAGCTTGCGCAATATTTTTGTGGATTGTATAGGTATTTGGCACATGCACGATTTTTAGAGATTTATAGCTCTCAAACCATAGAAAGGGAAGTCTGTACATCACATGCCGTGCGGATTTTATTGATACTGACCGACTTGTTGGCAAGTATTGATAAAATCTGACGTTTTTTTATTTGTACTTTATTATTTTGATTGTTCTATATTTGAAAAAACTGTTTTATTCTGTACTGAGACATTTGAATTATAATTATTGGCTTTTGTTATTTTTCTATGGTTTTGTGAAGTTCTGTATATCTCATACCGTTAGGATTTTATCGATATTGGCTTGTTTTATTCGGGTAAATGTTGGTGAAAATTTGACGGCTATGTTTTGGGACTTCTTGTTTGTTAAATGCTTTCTTGTGTTGAGAATTCTGAGTGGTTAGGATGACCACATCGCATGCGTGCATGTACAGGTTCCCACTCTCCGTTGTGTGTTGATGTGTACTCGTGCATGTACAGGTTCTCACTCCCTGATGTGTACTGATGTATGATTATATGTACAGGATCTCACTCCCCGATGTGTGCCGATGTGTGTGTTTTTACGTTGAGGGATGAGCCGGATGGACTCATTGCAAGTGTATTGTTTTTATGATTTCTTGTTTTGAAGAGTCTTATGCTTTTGATGATTTATTGTAAATTTGATAGTCTTGCGCAGTCCAAATATATGGGGAGGTTTTGCCCGTGTACCGAGATGACGCGGCGGCTGTCGCGTGCTCGATCTGAGGATCATGGCGTGACATTCTGGACTGAAATGAATGGCGCATGGGAGATAGATCTGTGAACCGAGAAACCCTAGGTGAGGGATTTCTGATCCTCTCAATAAATTGAGCAAATTTAGGATTAAATCTAGGGTAAAGAGATCTGTATATGTTAGATTAGTTTATGATGCATTTTTTTTTGATATTTTATATGTAATTAGTGAAGTTAAGTATTGCATAATTCATAAATTAGACTCTTTGATACGGAAAAGTATGCTAAGGGATGCTAGAAGCATGTTGGGTTGAAATGAGTAGCTTCCTCAGAGTTTAAATCGAAATATGTATGAAAAGTGTTATAATTATGTGAAATTGGAAGAAAATTAGAAAAATTTGAAAATATTGGTACTGATCTTCGGGTGATGAAATCAGTATTTAAAAATTTGGGATGTGTAATTAAGGGTAAATTAAATTAGGAAATGTGAAAACCCTTGTTATAAGGATTTTATTTGATGTTAATTGCAATGTTTGACTAGGTTAATCATTTTGAGAAGTTGAAAGGACTCAAATCAAATTAGATTGATAATTAGAGAGTGAATACCTTCTTTAGAGGTGAGTGGATGGTTCGTTGTGTTCATAAATGAGTAACATGTTTTAAAATTGCTTTATAAATGATTTTGAAAGATTTTTATATGGTTTATGTAAATTGTTTTGTGACTGTGGGCTGTCTGGACTGGATTGTGAAATGTAAATACATCCATTGTGTTTAAGAATGATTCTGTGCCATATGTTAATTGATATTGCTCTATAAATTGATTTGGCATGAGATTGTTGATTATTTGATGGAAAATTATGGCACATTGATTGTGAAATGGATTGATTGAGAAATGAAGGGTGTTGGATTGTAAATGACTATAGTCATTTCCACCACGGAGCGACCCGACGGGATAGTGTGGTTTGAGGTTTTGGATGTGCGGGGGAGTTAGATGTCCCTCCCTTTGCTGAAGTCGTGCTATATCTAGATTACACCCCGGTGAGGTACGAGCCAACGCCAAGGAAGGGGGTTTGTTTTGAAATATTGTATAGAAAAACCCTTGACGGGCTTTCGTCTAGGTTTGGCCGCCTTAAAACTGAAGTGATTTGGATGGAACCTCAGAATTTTCTGAAAAGATGATTGATATGGATGTATATTTTGTAAATTGTGATTTATTGAAATGTTTTATGCATATGAACTGCTATTTATGAGTAATGCTTTGGCTGCCCCACATTCACCCCTTGTTTATGAACACAACTGCACCATTGCACTCCACTCATTGAGTATTCCCCTATACTTACCCCTCTCTCCACCTTTTTCAGAGGAGACTTAGTTGGGAGACTACTCAACGGAGCTAACGCAGTATTTTTGTAGATTGTATAGGTATTTGGCATATGCAGGATTTTTGGAGAATCATAGTTTTCAGTACCATGGAAAAAGGGAAGTCTGTACACTCCATATTGTGCGGATTTTATTGATACTGGCTGAGTTCTTGGCAAGTATTGATAAAATTTGACGATATTTGATTTGTACCTTATTATTTTGATTGCTTTATTTTTGGAAAATTGTTTTATTCTGTACTGGAACATTTGGATTATAATTGTTGGCTTTTGCTATTTTCCTTTGATTTTGTGAAGTTCTGTATATTTCATACCGTTAGAATTTTACCGATACTGACTTGATTTCTTTGGGTAAGTGTTGGTAAAATCCGACGGCTATGTTTTGGGACTTCTTGTTTGTTAAATGCTTTATCTGTGTTGAAGATTTTGGGTGGCTAGGATGGCCACATCGTATGCGTGCATGTACAGGTTCCCACTCCCCGTTGTGTGCTAATGTGTACTCATGCATATATAGGTTCCCACTCCCCGATGTGTGCTGATGTGTGATTATATGTACAGGATCCCACTCCCTGATGTGTGCCGATGTATGTGTTTTTACGTTCAGAGATGAGCCGGATGGGCTCATTGCATGTGTATTGTTTATATGATTTCTTATTTTGAAGAGTCTTATGCTTTTGATAATTTATTGTAAATTTGATAGTCTTGCGGAGTCCCGGTATATGGGGAGGTTCTGCCCGTGTACCGAGACGATGTGACGGCTATCGCGTGCTCGATCCGAGGATCGAGACGTGACAATTATATTGGTATTAGAGCCCTGGTTTACGATTTTGAGAGTTTGATGATTTTGAGATGTTTTCAAATGTTTTCCAAATGTCCTAAAAGTTTTCAAACGACTTTAAAATGTTGTGTTTCTTTTGAAAAATGTAAGATCTTTTAAAAGATCTTTAGAGAATGTACATGACTTTTTATGGTTTTCCTAAGAAATTAGAAATATTCTTTTTAGGGGGTTAAGCACTTGGGTTAGTACTTATTTTAAATTATTAAGCTTAGACCCTCCATGTAGAGCTTTACTCTCCATATTTGGAATAAGGAAGCCGAATAGGATATTTTTCTCTCCGCCTCTAATGGACTTTAATTACCAATATTTCTTACTTTTTCAAATTTTCTTCCAATTCCACATAAATATAACACTTTTCATACATATTTCAATTGAAACTCTAAAGAAACATTCAAATCAACTCAGTTCAATTCTATCATTCCTTAGCATGCTTCTTCCGTATCGAACAATCTAATTTTATGAATTATGCAATACTTAACTTCACTAATTACATGTTAAATATCAGAAAATCGTATCCTATACTAATCTAACATATACATATCTCATTACCTTAGATTTAAACCCTAAATTTCATTCAAGTTATCCAAAGGGTACGAATTTCCCTCATCTAAGGTATTTGCAGTTCACGGACCTAGCCTCCCTATGCCATTCATTTCAGTCCAAACCTGCAATGTGTCCAATTCGAACTAAAATTTCAATAATTTAGCTAAACCACTAAAAATATCGAAACCCTAGAGCTAATTCATCCTTACCTACGCAGAAAGTGGAGTCAGCAGAATCGGCCTAGGGTTTTGAAGGCTTTCTGCTGCTGCCGGCTTGGGGGCTTCTGCGAAGACTGCAGAAGTCTTCACGGCTAAGGAAGGCAAGGGCACGAGCGAACTGAGGGAGAAGGAGGTCTGTTCGCGCGAGAAAAGGGAGAGAAGAAGAGAGCGAATGCTCTCTGTTTACGCTAGGAGATAGAACAGAGGGAGTAGAGAGGGAGAGAGAGAGAGAGAGCAGGATATAGAGAGAGATCGTGGGAGAAGGAGAGAGAGCAGAGAGTGACAGAGAGAGTGCGAAGGGGAAAGAGAGAGAGAGACGAAGGAGAGAACAGAGGGAAGGAGAGAGAGAGAAGATAGGGGGACGATGGCGATGGTGGTGTGGTGGTAATCGGTGGCTGGCGGTGGAGTGAGGGCGGTGATGGAGAAATCGTGAAGGAGAGAAGGAGGAGCTCGGTCGAAGGAGAGGAAGAGGGAGAGAGTGATTCAATTAGGGTTTTCCAACCCTAATTGTGTTTGGGGGGAGTGCTGCGTTTCACTCTGAAACGCAGCATCTTCTCTCCCCTTTTTTTTAATATAATATATTTAAATAAATAAACAATTATATATATATATATATACAAATTTACCCCACTTCTTTTTAAAATTTAATTTTTTTCCTAAAATGAGATTTATTACTATTCGCGGACATGGCAACTTAAAATATACAAAAAATTTTAAATTAAGACCCCAAAATAGAAAATCAATATAAATTCAAAATTTTTTATTTTATTATAGAAATGTTTATAAAATATTCGACATCGAGTTTTTGGTATTACAACTCTTAAACCCCTAAAAGCTAATTTCGTCATCGAAATTTAAATTACAATTTATATGTCAAGAAGTTACGAGTATGGTTTCCATTTTGACATCTTCAGTTTACAAATTTTCTATTAATACAAACTAACCCCTAGATCAACTCTCTAAATCTCATTTAATGAACCAAGTACGAAATATTATATAACTAAACATAAGGTCAAAATTTCTAGATTTAACATTGAAGTCACCAAGGGTATGTGGGCATAGTTACTCCCTTTTTTTTTCCATTAAATTTTCCATCCAATAATCATGTGCTCATCAATTCGACGTCCACATTCTTCAACTACTTTTGTTTATCTCATGTTACATCACTATCACATTCTTAACATCATATTAATATCAAAGTCTCCAATTAATCAAATTCAAACTACAAATACATTATCATACCTATAGTATTCCCCAAAGTATTGATAGAAAAATTATCTTATTCCAATATGAGTATTTGGTAGGTGGTATTCCTTGAGATTGAGATTCTTTTAATTCCCTTTTTCAGATTGCAGCAATTAAATCACAAAAATCAATAGTCTCTTAATCACCTTGTTTGTTCTAAAACCTTGAAACCTTGGATATAAAAGGAGCAACACTTTCTCGATTAACACATTCCTCAACAACAATTGGAACATGCCTCCATCTTGTATCTGCTACAAAGCATTGTAGAAGATCAAAACTGAAGTCTTTAATACACATACCACAAATATCTGAAAATACTATCATTGAACTCAACCGATTCAATATACCTCAAAATTTCGTTTACAGACGTTCTTACTCCTAAACGGTGCTCAAGTAACCATGCATAAACATTTCTGCCTAGATGCTTACAAGATTCACTATTTCGATGTTATAAAAGCTAGAATGGTCCATATAATCTCATACTTCCTTTTGAAGGATAAATCTACCCCAAATTAAGAGACTTTACTTAAAATGGTTATCTAAGGAACTCTAAATCACTGCAGTTGACTGAAACACCAGAGAAATCTCACTACAATATATAAATCCCGTAAAGACTCGTCATATTAGTTTCTCCAAGGTGACTGCATCAAACATTGAAGAAGCTGTCACTGGTTTCCATATCTTCAAATTTTCAAACTAGACAACAAAGTTTCTTGTTATTAATATCACCTAAGATGCTCCTCATCCAAAGAAGGCAATGTCCGTTACGAATATTACTTTTCTAAATAACCATCGAAACAAAAAACTTTCCCCCATATTTATCGAAAGCATAAAATGACAGTTACTTGAAAGAAACATTCAATGCTTACTGAGACCATTCATCATATGGTTAAAGATTTTGGTGTCACCCAGTACTTATAGCAGCTCTTTTTAAGTACTTGTCCCACTCATCTGAGTTTTAATGGATCACTTATAGATTGGACAAGAGCATTTGCATATAGCCAAAAACTGCTTGCAGTAAGGATATTAAGGATTGTAATCAAATGTGTCATCTTAGTTTGGAATCTATAAAAAGCAATAGAAAGATAAGTAATATAACCATGGGAAAAGACAACCTTTGATAAATTTAACACCAGTCACAATATGGTGCATATATTGAATTTTAATGGCTCTAGACTTACAGGCATTAATTCTATTACATTCGCTCAAGAAATGATCAAAATTGTCTTATTGAAACTATGATTACCATCTTTGGGAATTACTGAAACGGAATGATGTCAGTTGGAAGTCCTCAGACCTACCAGTACTAATTGTCTTATTAAAGCTGTAACTATTATCCCAGAATTTTAATGCCTCTGGACTTAAGGGCATTAATTTGACTTTGGACATTCACACTACAGTAAGAACTGAATGTTTGTGCTTATATGTACTTATGGTAGTGAATTGCTTGCTGCACTAGCCTTTGTATGTAGCAGTAATAGTTCAATAGTATAAAGGACATACTTTGGATGATGATCACAATTCATAATTATATCAACAAGGCTGGTTTCTTTAAAAATACTAAATATGGATAAAGTATGCAACAACCTCAACATGAAACAGCTTACATTCTGTAACTTATCTTTTAAGTATTTTCTTCATTCTTTCTTCTCTCTTTAGACTAGCCCTCTATAAAACTCTACTTATAGATTGTCAGGCCCAAATCTTAACCATTAACAAAATTAATAGGAATTTCAATAATGATAGAATCCCAAATACTAAAGACAACTATCAGCCCTCTTCAAGTTGCAAATCGAATTTGTTCAATAATAGTTGAACTTTAACATCACCAAGATATTAATACTACTAAATATATTTGCAAGATTCCATTAATCATTGTTACATACTTGAAGTCATATTGCTATTATCACATTGCTCATTGTTTAACTGGTAAATTGAGCACACTAATCCTTTACTAGCAATTCCCCTTCTATCAAAATCATAAACAAACATTTCGCCAACATCATGTCCATCATCATAAGCAACAAACAACTCAAATCCATCTAAAATGAGTCAACCATTTGTAACAAAAGAGATAACCATAACAATTTAAATCCACCTAAAACCCATATTATGACTTAAGACATGTTCATTATCAGCTACGTTCTCATATGCCCATTTTAAGAAATCTAAATGTTAATTACGTCTTAAATAAATTACCATGAAACTCTTACTCCTAGACTAATGATTCTCAATAGTTCATTCACTCAAAATTACTTATTATATCAAGTAAAATAAACCATGAAAATATTTATTAGACTCCAACAACTATTCATAAATACAACCTCTCAAGAATATTTTACCTTATATTTAATCATGAGCAATTCCTTATTGTCATGCCTATTAATCAAGAATATCAAACTTTTAACATCAAAATGTCAGTCCAGAATAATTACTACAAGGGTACTCACCATTCAATCAAACAATCCAAGGGAAATCTTCAATCACAATTAAATATATATATATATATATATATATATGTATATACTACGTATCTCTGACTCCTTTATTATCAACATCTTTTCCTTTTTATTTATACTCAACACAAATTCAAACTTTGCATATAAGAATTCCTCGAAATACTTAAATTCTAAAATTTATATAGCTTGCTCTCTTCAAAGGCAAAATAGACCTGGCTATCAAACTTGTAATCTCTTCTTACTATACCCAAAATTTTTCTTCAATAATTTGTAAAGTTAAAGCCTCTTTAGCAAGAAAATATTATTGACGACCAGAAAACAATTTGGTATTCTTTATTTAATACCAAGGGGATCTGTCAATCCATGAGTATACCATATACAAGAATCCTATGACTGCAATCTGTTAACTAAGCAAAGGTCCTAATTGGATTCATGAGTTTTTGTCATCTACAACCACTGGCAATTTGGATATACGCAAACACTTACTCTGTTTTTGTAAGTTCTGGGAAATATTAAAATCTAAAACTCACAATTTGACTTAGATCTAGTGAAAGATCATTATATCAATGAAAGAGTACAAAATCTTGAATAAGCCTACCATAATTTAACTACCAACAAGATCTGTGGGTCAGGGTATTTGATTCACGTGTGGGAAAACTCGCTACCCAACCTTATTGGAGCAAAACCAGTCAATATCCAACTCTCCTTATCAAATATATCAAAAATGTATGATTCTACAAAGAGGGTCTATTCTTAGCAAAATGAAATGGGAACTAATCCAAGGGCTTAACCCCATAAAAATGAGCATTCCTAACTTCTTAGGAAAACCATGAAAAGTTCTGTACATTCTCCGAAGATCTTTTAAAAATCTTACGTTTTTCAAAAGAAAAAAAAAACATTTTAAAGCCTTTACAAAGCTTTTGGGACATTTAGAATACATTTGAAAACATTTCAAAATCATCAAACTTTTAAAATTGTAAACCTGACTCTGATACCAATAAAGCTGTCATGCCCTGATTCTCGGATCGACCACGCGATAACCGCTGCGTTGTCTCGGTACACGGGCAGAACCTCCCCATATACCGGGACTCCACAAAACTATCAAATTTATAATAAATCATCAAACGCATAAGACTCTTCAAAACATGAAATCATATAAATAATACACATGTAAGGAGCCCATCCGGCTCATCCCTGAACGTACAAATACACACATCGGCACACATCGGGGAGTGTGATCCTGTACATGCAATCATACATCAGCACACATTGGGGAGGGGGAACCTGTACATGCACGAATACACAACAGCACACAATGGGGAGTGGAAACCTGTACATGCACTCATGCGATGTGGCCATCCTAGCCACTCAGAATTCTCAACATAAGAAAGCATTTAACAAACAAGAAGTCTCAAAACATAGCCGTCGGATTTTACCAACACTTACCAAAAAAAAAAAAAGCCAGTATCGATAAATTCCTAATGGTATGAGATGTACTGAACTTCACAAAACTATAGAAAAATAGTAAAAGCCAATAATTATAATTCAAATGTCTCAGTACAGAATAAAACAGTTTTTCAAAACAAGAGCAATCAAAATAATAAAGTACAAATAAAAAATCGTTGGATTTTATCAATACTTGCCAACAACTCAGCCAGTATTAAAAAATCCGCACGGCATGGGATGTACAGATTTTCCTTTCCATGGTTTGAGAGCTATAAATCTCCAAAAATCCTACATGTGCCAAATACCTATACAATCCGCAAAAATACTACGCAAGCTCAGTTGAGTAGTCTCCCAACTAAGTCTCCTCTGAAAAAGGTGGAGAGAGGGGGTGAGTATTGGAGAATACTCAATGAGTGGAGTGTAATGGTGCAATTGTGTTCATAAACAAGGGGTGAATGTGGGGCAGTCAAATCATATCTCGTAAATCATTTTATATACATAAAATTATTTTAATAAATCACATTTCACAAATATACATCCATGTCAATTATCCTTTCAGAAAATCCTAGGGTCCCATCGAAAAACACTTCCGTCTTAGGGTGGCCAAATCCAAACGAAAGCCCGCCAAGGGTTTTTCTATCCAATGTCTCAAAACAAACCTCATTCCTTGGCGTTGGCTCGTACTTCACCGGGGTGCACCAGATATAGCACGACTTCGGCAGAGGGAGGGACGTCTAACTCCCCCGCACATCTAAATCCCAAACCACGCCACCCCGTCGGGTCGCTCCGTGGTGGGAATATGACTATAGTCATCTACGGCACCCTTCATTTCTCAATCAATCCATTTCTCAACAATGTGCCATGATTTCCAACAAATAATCCATAATCTCATGCTAAAGCAGTTCATAGAGCAATATCAAATATCACATGGCACAAAAGCATTCATAAACATAGTGAATGCATTCGTATTTTACAATCCAGTTCAGACAGTCCACAATCATAAAACAATTTATATAAAACATGTAAAAATCTTTCAAAATCATTTTCAAAGCAATTTTAAAACATGTTACTCATTCCTGAACACAATGAACCATCCACTTACCTCTAGAGATGGTATTCACTCTCAAATTCTCAATCAAATCCGAATAGATCCCTTTTTAAGTCCCCAATCGATTAACCTAATCAAACATTGCAATTATTGTCAATTAAACTCTCTATAACAAGGGTTTTCACATTTTCCTAACTTAATTCACCCTTAATTTCACGTCCACGATTTCTAAATGCTGATTTCATCACCCGAAAATCATTTATATCTCTAATGGATTTTAATTACCAATATTTCCTAATTTTTCAAATTTTCTTCCAATTCCACATAAATATAACACTTTTCATGCATATTTCAATTGAAACTCTAAAGAAACATTCAAATCAACTCAGTTCAATTCTATCATTTCTTAGCATGCTTCTTCAGTATCAAATAACCTAATTTTATGAATTATGCAATACTTAACTTCATTAATTACATATTAAATATCAGAAAATCGCATCTTATACTAATCTAACGTATACATATCTCATTACCCTAGATTTAAACCCTAAATTTCATTCAAGTTATCCAAAGGGTACGAATTTCCCTCACCTAAGGCATTTGCAGTTCACAGACCTAGTCTCCTTGTGCCATTCATTTTAGTCCAAACCTGCAATGTGTCCAATTCGAACTAAAATTTCAATAATTTAGCTAAACCACTAAAAATATCGAAACCCTAGAACTAATTCATCCTTACCTACGCAGAAAGTGGAGTTAGCAGAATCGGCCTAGGGTTTTGAAGGCTTTCTGCTGCTGCCGGCTTGGGGGCTTCTGCGAAGACTGCAGAAGTCTTCACGGCTAAGGAAGGCAAGGGCATGAGCGAACAAAGGGAGAAGGAGGTCTGTTCGTGTGGGAAAATGGAGAGAAGAAGAGAGCGAATGCTCTCTGTTTACGCTAGAAGGAGATAGAACAGAGGGAGTAGAGAGGGAGAGAGAGAAAGAGAAAGAGAGAGCAGGAAATAGAGAGAGATCGTGGGAGAAGGAGAGAGAGCAGAGAGTGACAGAGAGAGTGCGAAGGGGAAAGAGAGAGACGAAGGAGAGAACAGAGGGAAGGAGAGAGAGAGAGAGAAGACAGGGGGGACGGTGGCGATGGTGGTGTGGTGGTAATCGGTGGCTGGCGGTGGAGTGAGGGCGGTGATGGAGAAATCGCGAAGGAGAGAGGGAGGAGCTCGGTCGAAGGAGAGGAAGAGGGAGAAAGTGATTCAATTAGGGTTTTCCAACCCTAATTGTGTTTGGGAGGAGTGCTGCGTTTCACTCTGAAATGCAGCATCTTCTCTCCCTTTTTTTTAATATAATATATTTAAATAAATAAATAATTATATATATATACAAATTCACCCCCTTCTTTCTAAAATTTAATTTTTTTCCTAAAATGAGATTTATTACTATTCGCGGACACGACAATTTAAAATATACCAAAAATTTTAAATTAAGACCAAAAAATCAAAAATCAATATAAATTCAAAATTTTCTATTTTATTATAGAAATGTTTATAAAATATTCGACATCGAGTTTTCGGTATTACATAAAGTGTCACGCTCCGACCCGCAGGTTTGAACACGCAACAACCGTCACGGTACCTTGAACACGTGTGAATCTCACCCCGTGCTCCAAAGTATCGCAAGGCATTCACAATACAAAATTAAACCACATGCCTTCCCGGCCATCAACCAAACAAATCTCAATATCCTCTCTAAAATAGAATACAGAACTAGCAATGATTTCCAGGTAAACTTTGTAAGAAAATAAAATTAAGGGTCTTCAATAAACGTTTACATATAACAAAATCCATTTAGTATCAAAATACCGAATTACATAAGTCGGTAATTAAAATTTTTATACAAAATGCCCTTCTTGGGTCAACTATCAATAACTTCAAAACAAAAGTGGGTCTATACCCCAAAGAAGTCTCAAACAGAAGTCCTCCCAAAAATCCGGCGTTAGATGACTTCGCAAAATGACTAAGCTTCCTCTGTAAAATAGGGAGGGAGGGATGAGTATAGAAATACCCAGTGAGTGCATAATATGGTATGATAATAAATGAGTGGTGATTGTATATATATCAAATGTTTTTCCTCAAAATCAGAAGATCACATCAACAAATCTCAATGTAAACAAGATTCCAATGATCCATGGTAAATAATTCATATGCATCAAATCGTCACAACTTGTTTTCCAAAACCGTGGGGTTGCCAAAATCTTTTTACCAAAGGTTTGGTCCTGACCAATGGTGGAATCGCCAAGAGATTTTTATCGATGTCAATCAATCGTACACAATATCCTCTTCCTTGGTTTTGGCTCGGGCCTCCCCTGGGATGCAACCAGGCTAGTCCGAAGGGAGGGATTCAGAGGTACCTCTCGAGCACAGCTACCTCTTCATTCAAATAATTACCCAACCACGTCGCCCCGTCGGGCTCCACACCGTAGAGGGAATGACTATAGCCATTAACTATATGCACACAACATTATTTCACAATCATCAAATCATATACCAAAATGTGCCAACAGTTATAGAAATAAATTCTCAGTGCATGAGTTCCATCAGTCGCATTCAACACAAGTCAATAAAATATGACACATTATTTTTGAACATCACATGGATGCATTCGGAAGTTCAAATCCCCTTTCAGGACATTCTACGATCATAAAACAATTTTAAAACAATTTTAGAAATAATTATAAAATCAGTATCAAATATTTTCTCACTCAAAACCATAAACATGTATCCATTCACCGTGTAAAGGAAGGTAGTCACTCCCAATTTGTCTGACAGCAAGAATCTGGCTTTGATCGGTTTGTCCAGCTCCTAATTTGTTGTCACCATCTTGACTTCAACCCAAACCACCGTCAATCCCTAGATTTTCTCTTACTAGAATACTCCAAACCTCTTACCAGAGTGAATCTTCTAAAGGTTGGGTTATGAGTTTTGGAGTCTGTAGAGTGTGGGTTTTAGTGGTATTTGATTGGTTTTTGGAAGAAACAAGAAGAGAGGGAGAGAGAATGTGTGTATCGAGAGAGAAAAGGAAGAAGAAGAAAAATGGAGATTGGTTTTCGTGGATTCTAATGTTCCACTATTACTCTTCATTTATAATTCATTTCCTTGAATTTACTTATTTGTCCCCATTCACTTTTAATATACACAAATGCCCAATATACCATTGTTGGTAAATTTGGAGATTTTTCTTAATGGGTTCAAACGCTTAAAATTTTATTTGTAGAGAGAGGAGTGATCGGTGATGGGATTGGGTCAATGTTTATCGGTTACCGAATAAGAATAGATAATTGTCCAGCAAAATGTGAAAGCAAAAGAATTCTACCGAAAGGTCAAAATCTCACATAGAGATATATTAATGAAAATAGCAAAATATGAGATATAAAATAAATTTTACATAATATAATTAAGATATTTACATGGCATGTTGGATAAAACCTTTTTGGATGTTTAACAAGTCATGGGTTCCAATCTCCACAAGGACAAGTGACAAGTCATGGGTTCCAATCTCCACAAGGACAAGTGACGTGAGGCAATTTCCAAGACTTATTGTGCAAAACTGCCTACTTTCGGGCTGTTCGGTCATCTCCATACCCAGAGTGCAAAATTTTATGGAATTAATAAATATCAAGGGGGAGGGAAATGCCAAAGGAAGTGTTGTTTGATCAACATATTGCATTTAATTATTGAAACAAAATGCCAATGAGCTGTACGGTCAAAGTAAGTGGGTGTTAAACGAGAATGGAAGAGGGAATGAGCACCGAACGGTCAACATTTGGATTCACATTACTGATCGGTCAAGTCTCAAGGAATGGATGTTCAGTCAAATGAAAGATAACCAAATGGATTTACAAATACCCATAGAAAAATAAAATGGACTATTTGGTCAATACCAAAGGAGGGAATAATGGAGAGAGTTTGTGACTGAATGGTTATGTGAAAAATCAAAGAGAGCACCGAACAGACAAATAAAAATATATCATACCGAACGGTCACGAATATTATCGATAGATGATGAAAATGAAATTCACTAGTCTCATGCTATCGATGGTACACATTACTGATCGATAGTAAAATAATCGATCAGTTTAAATAGAAATCTAGTGTACCAAATAAAAACGTTAAAAATTGATAAAACAAATATCATAAGGCGAATGGATATACCGACAGAAGGAATGAAGTAAAATACCGATAGAAATTCTTAATTGGGAAAATAACTAACGGTTACCGATGAGTCTATGAAAATGTCCCATATCAGGAAAATTGAGAAAAATGAGAAAGTCACTGGCAGGTAGGTACTGATCGGGAATTCTATTATAACCGACGGTATTATACCGAACGACAAAAATAAATAAATGGTCTAGGGATGACAATCTCCCAAGAACAGTCTCTACCGACAAGTCATTATTCTACTAACCGATCACTTATAATTAAAATATCCACCGATCAAAAGTCTAAGAGACATTCTGAACAGCCCAAAGGACAGAGTTTCACATTATATTCAAATTAATTATTTCTCCCACATTCTCATAAAATATAAATATTTTTAAATTTTCTATTTAAATTGAGTTTCAAGGTTTTAGACTTGTCTGATATTACATAAAGTGTTCTAATGGAAGAAATTTGCTGCTAATATTTTTCTTCCCACTCAATTGGTTAAAAGTGTAGGCTCAAAGTTGTGGGTTAATAAATAGCAAAAGAGAAATGATATCAACCTGCAAAGGAAAAAGGATTTTATTTTTATTTAGACCCATCCATTTGGAGTTGTTCTAATATATTTTGGAGAATTTGTTGTTATTGTGATGATTTATTTGTAACTTCATTTTTGGTCATTTTTGAATTTTTTGGGATCTCAAAATCCAATTTACGACATAGATACTCATCACTGTTCAAAATTTTGGCTCTTTAATATATTTGTGTGGCTCATTGTTTATACTTTTTGGTCACAGGTAGGGTTTGATCGATTGGAGGCAGTTTGGCTAGAGTTGAAGTCACAGTTCTCACTCTAACTTCATACCAAGATTTGACTAGGTTGTCTGAATTATTTTTAACTTTTTTTGATAATTTGTAATGATTTAAATTTTGAATATGTCTTGGTTTTGTAATGACTCGAAGATTCTGAATATGACTTTGTTTTATAATGATTTTATATACAAATTCATGTTTTGGGTATGATTTTATTAGAAAGCATATTTATAAAAAATTTATACATTTTGTTCTTTTAAATATTAATAAAACAATATACAAGTATATAGTTATTGGAAAGACAAAATATGGATTTATATAGAAAAATATTTAAATTTATGCCAGCGAATCTATACCAACGGCTATGCTAGAGCAAGGATAGAAGAGAACTTATACCAGCAACCAATGCGCATCAGCATAGCTCTGGGCCTATGTCAGCGGCCAGGCTGGCTGCTGGCAAAGGTCTTTGTCTATACCAGTGGCCAGCTTGGCCACCGGCAAATGAAGACCTATGCCAATGGCCATGGCCGCTGGTAAAACCTTTTAGTAGTGTTGATATAGTCAGCGAAAATTTTGATCGCCGGAGAAGATTCATAATTTTTACCAGCGGTTAATAAGGTTTTTATCAGTAGTTTTTGACTGCTGCTAAAGGTATTTTTTTGTAGTGTTTGATGTTTTTTTATTTTCTAATATTTGAATTTTTTTCATTTACAACATAAATTTATGACTTCGATGCTAAGTAATAGTACTTGTTTATTTACAAGTCTCATGTACTCTCGCAAAATCTTTTGAGGACGTTTGATTGAGAAATGTGGAAAAAAAAAAGGTTTAGAAGAGGGGAGGTTGTGCATATTTGGAGTAGGAATTGAGCCCATAGTCGAGCAAATGACTCTGCTTTGGGCTCAAGTGGGAGGTTGGTGGCCTAATAATTGTGGGTCCATTTCCTCCGCACCCATGTTTATAAAGAATTTCAAGAGCAAACAAAATCCATTTAAATCACAGAATTTCAAGAGCAACACTGTGAGAGCTCCCAAGTTTCTAGTCACGAGTATCGGGATATGCATATGCCAGCCAAGATTTATCTGTCCATTTGAGAGAAACTCCTTACTAGACAGTATGAAAACCGATCGAAAAATAGTGAGAGTGATTATCAAACACCTGTTTTTGGCAGTAACCCAAAACTGAGCCTCACTTCATGTGATCAATCGGTGATGGCTCATGAATTTGGCTTCCACATATATAGTTTGACCTTACTTTTTATATATGAATATGTTGGAAAATAGAATGTTTGTTACTCTAACACATTAAACTTTGGAAGCGTGTCACACGTCTTGGATCCAGAAAAGGCTTGTTACTCAGTCATATGAAGCTAGAGCGCAAAAGCAAAGGCTCACCTGTTTTGATCGATTCAAATTTAGTTATCAACTTAAAATATTGTAATCAAATTACTATATAAAATTTCGTTCGTTCAGTTCTTAATCCATTTGGTTTATATATATTATTTCTGTATTAAAAGTATGAACAGAAATAAATGGGTTATGGGGATTCGGCTCAACAAAGTAAGATTGTGAGTGAGAGTGTCAAGTGTGAAGAAGTGAAGGTTGGGGATGAGAGAACAACGGCGATTTGTTTGCCTAAAAATAAGGGTCAAACAAGAACTCCATAGATAAATATCAGTACATCTGATTTGATGACATGAATTCCCTTGCATTTTAAGCAAGTTTTTAATGACGGATACACCTCTCCACATGTGCCTTTTTCTTTAGTTTTACCTCCCTTTCCCTCTCCCTCTCCCTACCCACTTCGAAGTTACTATTCACTGCATCACACATACAGTCTTTGACTCCCCCATCAATCCTCCTTTTCAGGGATTCAGCGCACACCTGAGCTTTGGTCATAGTGGCCAAAGCCAGGGTCCCCCCCGCCCCCCAAAAAAAAAAAATCAGCTCTCTATATTTTAAAAATTTTAATATATATATATATAGTGATATTTTAACAAATATCGTGAAAAACTTCAAAAATACTTCTGGTAACTCAAAAAATTACCACTAAAATCTTAAAAAATTATTTGTTTGGTAAAACTTGTATCTTCCCCACCCCATTTGTTATAAGTTGAATCTAATATAAGCTTATTACTTCTGTCTTGTTTGGTCATATTTGGCTTGGCTGACAAACAATTTGTATGTAATGTAGCATTTTGAGGTCCAAGTGGAGAGCAAGTGTGCCATGCTAGTACACCAAGTTCGAGGTTCTATTCATATTTCAGTCAGCAGAACCATATAAAACTGTTGGATGAACAAGGTTTTTACAACAGATATATTGGATGGACCTATAATGAAAGACCCTTGAGTTGTAATGCTTTCCTTAAATGGTAAATATGTGTTGGTAGCTGTCACTATATGGGATGTAACCCTTAACTCATTTATCACTCTTGACTTCAGTTAAGGTTTTTCGACTTATCTTGAAGGGTGTCCTATCATTTTCGGCATACTTAACCCACAATGCAGCAATATTTTCATGCTTTCTTTCTTACCTTCCATTTTCATTCAGTTCTCTGCAATTACTCTTCTGTGAATGCCATGTCTGAAAGAAACAAAAAAAGAATAGTTCAATTTGCTGCAAAGATTGTTCTACTTTCTTGGTGATGGGAACCGGTGAAACTTGAATGCTTAACCATGCCACATTTCAGTGTTCTAAGTTTCCAATGAGAACTCACCACCCACAAAGAAAAAACAAAGTTTTTATTGAATAAAATTTACCAAAGTTTTCAACTGAATTATAATGAAAAAAATAAGATTTAACTTAACGGGTAAGAGTGTTAATTTCGTTAATCAAATATTTGATTCGAAACATAGAAATGAAAAAAAGTATATTGAGAGAATTTCCCTTAAATTGAGTCTGACCATGCTCAAATTAGAATAGTCAAAATATAGTTCTGGATATTTGTTAGTTTTACTATATAAATATATATATTTATATATTTATATGTATATATGGATCTAGAATAGCACACAGAACAAGTAAAGAAAACCTTAAACCAATTTTGAAAATAAAAAATAATTAATAAAATCATATTAGAGGTTCTAGAAATCCTAGACGAATAAATAAATTGAAAAAGGAAGGAAAATAAAAATATATTGAACAAAAGATTAAAATATTGTTCCAGAATTATCACCCCGGCAGTCCAAGCCTGCTTGTGAACATCGTACTCCTATGCTTTAATTGTTGAGCCCTTGTCACGAGCCAATTGATCCAAAAATTGATGCTCTGGCCTCCTTTCAAATTGTAAACCCTTCCCTTTGATCCTTCCATTGAGCTTGATAAGTTGAAGCTTAATTTTAATGGATCCTGGTTCTACCTCAATTTATCACTAAAAAGGGTTTTGTTAGGGAGTGAAATTCTATATTGGATGTAAAATAGAAAAATTGTTCCCTTTAGCTTTACAATACTTAATACAAGAATCCTATTTTTGGTTAAATTATGATGTAATTTAGCAATCGAGAGGGTGAATGATGGAGTTGTTTTTTTTTGTGATCTCAAAATCACGAGTTTGAAATATAAAAATACTCTCTTTATAAAATATAAGAGAAAAATTACGTATATATATGTCTACTCCCTACTCCACACTAAACCGAGAAATAGTTTATATATTGGGTGAGCCATTTTTAGTTTAGCAGTCAACAATAATAATATTCTTCTAATTCATTAGATCTAGTAGTCCGTGAAAAAGGCATGGTATGGACCAGTTTAAATCTTTTAATTTTTCTGGTAAAACTGCACTGACCTTTAAAATTATTATTATTGTTCAAACCGATAACTAGTGAAAATGTTCGAAAGAATAGTTTTACTTATCACACTTTATATTTTCTTTCTCAAGATCAAATTGCCGACATGTTCAACAGAATTAAGATTCATCCATTAATTATTTTTTGCAATTGATTTTGCCCATTTGATAAAAGAACGATTTGCGGCATCTTCACGGTGATGTTGATTTTTAATTCTAGGTTTTTGGGAACTAGATCCCAGGTGGGTCATTTTTAATGAAGTTAGTTCTTCATTTTGACAAGAAACTAACATGCCTGCCCTTAGCAAGTACTATAATCTAATCTCAAATATAGAACTATCTCCAAATTTAAACAAATAATGACCAGCTTTATTGGTTCCCTAACAAAATGTATGTTGCTAGCTATGAGCAGTGATGCTCTCTCTCTCTCTCTCTCTCTCACTCTCATAGAAGGAAGCAAGGCCACATGCAAACAATGAAGGCATTAAAGCAATCCAAAAGCCATTTCAGAACGTCTTTTTTCAAAAAAGTCAACACAATGCAAGGACTTACACCTGGGCATAAGCACAACAAAAGCTGGCACTTATAGGAAACATAAAATCTCTCTCTCTCTCTCTCTCCCCCTCTCCCCCCCCCCCAAAAAAAAAAAAAAAAACAAAACAAAAACAAGCTGCTCTCCTAGTATAGACTAGAATTCCCTTTCCTTTAATCCAATCCTCGTACACCAACTACGAGTCCACAACATAGCCAAGAAAGAGACAAAATTTTTCTCCACCATCTACTCATAGCCCCCTTTTGTCTGTTTCTTTTTAATAAACATTTTGGACCCCTTGTATCTGTTTGTCTTGCCTTTTAAGTATTCCTTTCTCCCCTCATTCCCCTTTCCCCTTCTTCTTCTTCTTCTTCATCCTCTTCTTCCCCCTCTCTCTCTCTCTCTCTCTCTCTGCGCGCGCGTTTCATACTCCACAGTGAGCATGCCTGAATGTCCAGAGAAAGGTAAACAATCATAATCCTCTCTCTCTCTCTCTCTCTCTCCTCTTTGTAGTAATCTTGTTATACAAATGTTGCTAACGCACAAATTTTCTCTATTGATGGGTTATATTCAAAAAAACTTACATACATTAAGATCAAAATTTTCCTTTTTTGTTTGTATAAATGACTTCAAATCATCTTTTTTTCTTGATAGGGAGAGACTGGATGTGATAGGCAAGAAATTCAAGAGAGAAACTGATCATGCCTCGTCTCATCATATGGGTGTTGGTAGTAGGAGACACATGTTGGGCCCTCCCGGTGCATTAAACACCATCAACCCTTGTGCTGCATGCAAGCTTTTGAGAAGAAGATGTGCTCAAGAGTGTCCTTTTTCTCCTTATTTCTCCCCACATGAGCCTCAAAAGTTTGCTTCTGTCCACAAAGTCTTCGGTGCAAGTAATGTTTCCAAGATGCTAATGGTAAATACAACATAGTATCCTATATTCTCTCTTCCTACGTAGGTTTGAGAATTCTAATATTTAGATTGTGTTATATAAAACTGGAAACTCTGCCTCTTAGTAATTAGCTTTGAAGAAGTAGTTAAATTTTCTCCTCACTGTACAACCTTTTCAGGAAGTCCCCGAGAGTCAGAGAGCAGATGCTGCAAATAGTCTTGTATATGAGGCAAACGTGAGGCTAAGAGATCCAGTTTATGGTTGCATGGGTGCAATTTCAGCTTTGCAACAACAAGTTCAATCATTACAAGCAGAACTCAATGCAGTAAGAGCTGAGATATTGAAATACAAGTATAAAGAGTCTAATCTAAATCCTCCACAGGTTTCTTTGCTTTATTCGGGTGCTGTTTCAATTGCTGTTCCACCACCACCTACAGCGGCGCCATCTCCACCGCCTCCACCACCTCCGCCGCAGCCCTTCCCTTCAACTTCTTCAGCTTCTTCGATTTACACACAACAACAACAACAACAGCCACCATCTACTTCAACGGATTACAGCACTATTTCATACTTCGGTAATAATTTTTTCTAAATTTTCGTAGTCATTCAAAGATTTTCCCATTTTTTGTCTACTACTACTATGAATGAATTTTCATGTTAAGTAATGAAATAAATGAAAGAAACAAGAATATTGTTTTTCTTAGGGTTGTTAACTGTCATAATCTATATATGATTGAAGATTTTAATGGATTTTGAGTGAGTTTCTGTCTTCTTACACTATTGACTTGTTTTCCCTTTTTGAAAAAGCCACAATAAGCTTGGAAGAAATTTTAGAACTATGAATTGATAGTGATTCTTGTGCAATTTTAGTATCACCATTGGAAATTTAGTAATTTTTTTTTCCCCTGAATTGTCTCCTCTTTTATGATTGGAGAAATTAAAGCACATAATTGTGGCCATTACACTGGCAAATAATTGTGTGGGAAAAAAGGTCTGACGGGCGGAGCTCACGCGCATAATCTGGTTTACTGCAGACAGTCTGTCTAGCTAACGCCAAATGAAGGACTTGAAAGATTGATGCCTCTTGCTTGGCTTTGTTTAAGGAAGACAAAAGGTATGACTGTGATTCCCCCCCCCCCCCCCCCAAAAAAAATGAACAATTGAGAAACTTAAAAATATTAATGTAATATTTTCTGTCTCTCCCTCATTACCCCATTAATCCTATTAGCTCTTGTAATGTAGTTTAAGAACGTAATTTTTATATTTGCACCATTTCAGTCCAACTGTTCCATATCTCTTTTTTGGAATGCATTTAGGGTTATAATTTAACAAAACAAGAGACTTACAATTGAAACTACATATAGAAAATTTTTCGCTCTCTTTGCCCCTCCCGCTAATTTTCTTCAAGAATTTCGGTAGGGATGATGAAAGGAAAATCATAATGAAACGCTTGATCTTCCTAGAGTTTCAACGGAGTTAGTTAATTAGTTATTTAGTTAGTAGCATTATCTATATGATCTTAGTAAAATAGCTTAGAATTAAAATCATGAATGTACTTACTAAGTGATATTACTTACATATGATATAAATAGGATTATAGGTTGAGAATATATTTATAACTTTTGTCAATATGCGTATGGATGTAGCACTTGTTACTTAGCATTAGCTAATGTTTCTGTGACGCACAAAACCACACAATCTAATTATTGCCACCAACCAATATACTAAATGAAGGACAGTAGCATATGTATGTTATTGTTGGATAGTCAATGGTCCTGCCAGCTAGTTTTTGTTTTTCTACAATGCTGGGTTTCCTTGGCGTGTGGAGATCAATCTGAGTAACAAGAAATTCAATTCCATTCTATAAAGTAAGAGGAAACTTATGTGGAACTTCATTCCCTCTCTCTCTCTCTCTCTTTTCCCACCTAAATCTCTGTATCATTTTATAATATAAAATATATGGTACATTTGTATATATTGTGTTAACGAAAGCATTGGATCTAGTATAACGTCTTTCGCATCCTTGTCTCTATAACCTACACAGAGAGAGAGAGAGAGAGAGAGAGAGAGAGAGAGAGAGAGATGTAATAGAAATTTGGTCTCAAGTCATAGTTGCTTGATATAGTGGCATCTTATCTTGTCTCTATACAACTCCCCTTGCATTATTTTTCGTTTTAATGGAGATGTTCAAAAAGTATCATGACCTTTTCTTCTCAATCCCCAAAGTCCCATCTTTTGCTTCTTTTTTATGTGGACAAGAGATTTTGGAAATTGTTTTGGGAAAAGGAAAGACAGATAATAAATATGATGATTCAAAGAGAGAATATTGGACATAGTGTTGCTTGTGCCAATAAATTCAACTTCCACATTCATTTCAAAGTAGGGCGCCATTGAGCTATCATGCATGTGAAGAGAGCAGAGTTCCAAGGCCTCATCTACCATTAATTAAGCCACCCCAAAGCTTACTTTGATCTTACACCTACATATTCGAAAGGGTCAACAATGGCCTGATTGATCATAATTAAATTCCCAAGTTTTATATTCCATACACATTTAGTCCTAATCTCAGAAATATGTATCTTTGTTTGTAGAAAATATTTCCTCCTATTATAGGGTTTAGAAAATGGTCACCATCTCGACAGCCAATGTCATTCTAGGTTTGCTATTGAACAAGAAGAAAACATAAGATTGCGTTATCTCAAGACAAATTCCAAAATGGTTTTTTCAATGTTGGTGTGATCTCGCCATCTTTACTCTACTACAGAGCTTCAATGGAGTACATTTGGGTATTACCAATTGGGTAAAATTTTCATTTTCAGACAAACTTAATGCACTGACCTACTTCCCATGAATTCGCTAAAGATCATTATGGCTCATGATCATGCTTCGTGTTTGTATTGTATATATTAGTCCTGACCACAGTTCCAAACTGGTCTTAAATCAAAACTGGCCCTATGATTCAGATTTCAGTTTCAACTAGTTTACACATAAAAATTTTATTTATCTTATTAAAAATTGGTTCAATTTATGGTATACCCTGGTAAATTCACTGGTTGTCTTACACTAATGTGGAATGCCAAGGTTGATGCTGTGACTAACAGAATAGAATGGTTTCTCAAGACCTAGATCAAGATCCAACAATCATTGACTAATGTCGCTGCATATTCCCATTACTCTCTCTCTCTCTCTCTCTCTCTCTATTTTGAAAGAGTTGAAGGAGTGAGAAATAACATGAAGAAATGTTTGGCCTTGTCAAATTAATAGAGGAATCCATCCTGGCAAGTTAGACTCGGAAAACATTAATATATGCTCTAGGGAATGATGTTTAGAGGCAAAGCACATGATTATGGAATTTAATAGAATTAAACTTTCTCTATTCTGAATTCTGCAACACCATTTATGTAGGGTGGCAGCTCTGATGGATTCGGATGTCAGCAAAGTTACAAAAAATATATATATATATATATATATATATATTATATTGTTATCACCTTTTTTTGACTTGTATAAAAATTTAATTAATTCGATTCAAACAATTATATATTTTAATTTAAAAATCAACTCTTATGATATATTTTTAAAATTTATACTTGAGATTTTTATTAATAGATTTTGGTATTTTACCATTAAATTTACATGTTATCCATATATAAGAGTTCTTTGTTGCATCACTATTATGATAAAAATATTCTTGCTTCATTTTAATCAAAAATCTTAGATTTTATATAGCAATAACAATTTAAATTTTTTATCTCAAAAATTTGAGATGACCAAATTTTTTTAATGCTGAGTATCATACATAACATAAGGTAATATCCTTCATCAAAATCATATGACTCTGCATTTTGGAGGTCAATGGATGGCAGAGGTTCTGCCGCCATAAAGAAACACACGGTTAATTATTTCTGATGACACTGATTATTGTTTTTTCTTCGCACAGTATGCCATATAATTAAAACAGGCGCTTATGCCAATTATAATATAAGAAACCCTCATACCTGAGACATTATTACCATGTCTAGAGCTTCAGTGGGTAAAAACCTGGCCTCTCTCGGAGGGATCTATGTATGAAGTGGTCAAGAGTGAGGTTGGACGGTATGCCTCTGGGATCTCTGTGTCTGGTATTTCATTCTTTTGTAACTCTTGTTTGATTGGTAGATTTGTATTTAATTTAAGAGTTTGAAAGATAAAAAAATAGAGAAAAAATAAATAAAAAGTACAATAAACTGCTATATAAATGCAGTGAATGGTCAAAAACATTATTTATATATTAAGGTCTGCAGAGATGAACATAATCTAATCAGCTGTCATGTCACAATTTTGAATTAAATAATTGCGTATTTGGGCATAGATGGTGTAGAACCTCTCTCTCCTTGTACAGCCTCAATCACGTCGGAATTCTTTACACCTGACATCTGCAATGACTTCTGTTTTAAAGAAAACCCAAGTTGTCAACATGCATTATTTTCATTTGTCCAAAACAAATAGAACAAAACATCGTAGAACAGAGGCATTAACTGAGTTTAATTTCACTGCATATGCATGCTCATTGAAATTTGACTTAGGATGGAGAAAATTAGATGAAAAAATGGAAAAAAGTGTATCAGATTCGGAATTCCTGCCTCACAGCTTTTCGTAGATTGAAATGGGTCGTGGCCCTGCTGAAGTTGGAAAGTTATCACCATTGAAAAATTTTTGTTGCGCAGCCCAAATGCAAGATAAAAAATTTTGGGCCATATGGACCCAATTTGTATTGTCAGACTCAGTTTTGCAGCTTACGGGCTTGGGACAAATTTTAAAAAATTATTCAGATGACTCGAAAAAAAAAAAGAGATCCATTAATTTCTAATTTATATAATTTCTTAATTTTTAAATTTCTTAATTTCTCTAGTTTCCTAATTTTTTCTAGTTTTAGTTTCTTAATTTTTCTAGTTTCTATATTTCTTTAGTTTCTTTATTTTTTATAGTTTCCTAATTTATAGGGTTTGCATTCTCTATAAATAATTATAGTATTTCATTATTTTGACATTCATGATTAATAATATTTTCTTTGATAGTGATATTTCTCTTTTGAGAGTTTAGGGTTTTCTCTTTTCAAATCATGTTGTTTTTTTTTCTTCTATCTCTCCCACGTTAGGTGGTATCAGAGCCAAGGTTTTTCCTTGCAATGGCCAACCAAGCTGGTGAAGTTAGTACTCTTTCTGACGTGTTCAGAGAGTTGCAAGTCATGACGGCTGCACTCCAAACTTTGTCTGTTCGAATGGAGCGGGTTGAATCCCGAACGGAACAAACAGAAACGGAACTGCAAACGTTGCGATTAAACTAGGGCAATATAGGAGGTGAAAGTGGTGTTAGGAGAATTGCTCAAGGACCTCACTTCAACCTCATATTACCATAAGAATCTCGTATGGTTCAGACTAACGAGGATGATTCTTCATACGAGGAGGTTGCTTAGTTTTTTGATTATAACTCTAATTCAATGGCAACTCGTCAATATCGACAAAAAGAGCTCTGATTGAAAGTTGGCATCCTTTCATTCAATGAGAATCTAAATATTGAAGATTTCCTGGATTAGGTAGTAGAGGTCGAAAGGTTTTTCAAGTTCACAGAGATTCTAAAGAATGATTAAGTAAAACTGGTGGTATATCGATTAAAAGGTAGAGTTTCTTAATGGTGGGAGCAAACTCAGATCCAATGAAGGGGTTTGGGAAAACAATCAATAACGTTTTGTCCAAAAATGAAGAAGACGTTGATGACTAGATTTTTTTCCTCCAAATTATGATCAATTTTTATTTCATCAATACCAAACGTTGATGTGTGGGGCAAAAATCTGTAACTGAATATACCGCAGATTTTTTACGATTATCAACACGAAATAATTTGATGGAGACTGAAGGTCAACAGGTGGCGAGATATATTTATGGATTAAAGCCTGCAATCAGTGATAAAATTAGCTGACAAATCATTTTAACTCTCAATGAAGCTCAGAATATAGCCCAGAGAGCAGAGTCAATGGAGTTTAGGGGATATTATGGGAATGAAGGTACCCATAAACCCTTAGGCGAGACATCTAGGGTAAGTTCAAGAGTCAGTACATGATTTAGCTCTGAATCCGTGAAGAAAGTTATGGCAGAGAAGGAGCATGCAAATGAACCAGCCAACAACAATCCTTATTCGATGTTGACGGGAGATAAGTGCTACAGGTGCGGGTAAGTTGGGCATAAATCTAACAATTTCCCTCAACACTGTCAAGTTCATCTGGCCGGCTATAGTAGGAAGGATGATGAAAGGTCTGTTGATAAGGAAGAAGGGATCTGCGAACCAAATGGAAAATACGAAGATGTGCAGAACTCGGTGGTTAGAAAGGTGTTGCTAATCTCCAAACGAGATGATACACAACGGAATGATTTCTCTCAAACTAGTAGCGGTGGCCTTATTGCATATGCAGATTCGAACTCATTGTGTGGTACGGAGGATATTGGCTTACCAAAACCAGTATAGTCTGTAGATGTCGTTGCTTCTTTAGAGGCTGAAACACAGAAGAAAGTGGTAATGCTTGACACAGGTTGGACAGAAACAAGCTTTTTAAAAAATCTGGAAGACCCTTCATATGAAATTATGGTGTTATTATCTCGTAACTACATTGCATTCATTCCCATGCTACAAAACATTACATGTGGTATAGTAGAAGTCTACAGTATCATGAAATCAATTCACAACACAGTTAGAAAGAAGGTAGATATTGTTTATTCAGAAACTGAATATTTCAAGATTTATTCAGTAAATAGGAAAGTTTACTATCATTCTAAGTCAGACAAACACATGGATGAGGTAGAAGAATTTGAGATTGACTATGATTATCTGGTTATAGCACTTGTTTTGATATTTATCATGCTCAACATAAGTTTTTGGGGAAGAAAACCAAAGGAGAGAGTTGAGGATATAGATGCAGATATTGAAGGTATCACTTGAGGGCGAGTTCTTTTCAGAAAAGGGAGACTGATGTGGGATAAATTTCTAAAAATTATTCAGGTGACTCAAAAAAAAGGAAAGATATCTATTAGTTTCTAATTCCTATAATTTCCTAATTTTTAAATTTTTAAATTTCTCTAATTTCTTAATTTTTTCTAGTTTTAGTTTCTTAATTTTTCTAATTTTTATATTTCTTTAGTTTCTTTATTTTTTATAGTTTCTTAATTTATAGGGTTTGTATTTCCTATAAATAATTATAGCGTTTCATTATTTTGGTATTTATGATTAATAATATTTTCTTTGAGAGTGATATGTTTTCTTTTAAGAATTTAAAATTTTCTATTTTCAAACTCTATTGCTTGTTTTCTTCGATCTCCCGCGTTGCCTCATTATCTGCAAAGCGGTGATCACTGATCTGTTTAATTGCTGTCTCACGGTGAGTCTGATTTTCACCTCTTTATGTTTTTAGGGAGGGCCCCGCCTGGAGGGTTTTGGAGTCGTAGAATCTGATTTTTACTTTAAAAACTAAAGAAAAAATTCTCATATTTATATATAAATTTTTGAAAATAGAATTACTTGATATAAGCCTTAAGTGTTTGTACATAGTTTCGAAAATTATAAATTAAATACAATTTTCTGTTCATCTAATATTCACTTTTTCATGTCGAGGCAACGGGTGCAGCGAGGGGAGGGGCCGGCTATTGCCCCCATTGAAATCCTTTTCAAAAAAGAAATTTATAAATCAATTGTTTACCCCACTAAAAGTTATGTTTTTTATTTCTTGAAATTATAACTCAATATGCTTATCATATTTTCCAGTCTGATATAAATTTATGTCTTTGCTCGTTTTCCCCCTTGTTTTTCTCTCAGCTCAGTTGTTTATGTTGCACCATGTCTTTTATAGAGGACATTTTTCCTCTTTGTTCTGTACTGAGTTTGTGAATGTTCTGTTTGCTCCTGGGAAGATGATCTTTAAACCTGGAAAGAAAAAACACGGAACCAAAAGAGTTGAAAGATGGAAAAACCAATTACCTGGAAGAACTTTATCCATTTAGTATCATAAAATGAAGCCCAGACTCCAAATAAGACCAGTTCTTCACTGATTGTAACCCATCATGTGTACTTTCTGACAGTTTATAGCGGCGCCAAGGACTAGAAAAAGAGATCATAAACTCAGATTACTTTAAACATGAGTCTCACTCACTAAAGCAATCCAATCCTAGTAACATTTTCCATCGTATGCTAACAAACCGAAAGTTTAATCGTGTAATAGGCTTATTAGTCTTCCTACTATTCTTCCTAATCTTGCCATTCGATCCATTGAGCGGATTGATGTTGCCCATCTTGATCACGGCAGAAACAAAGTTAGAATCCAAGTCACTTTGGCTTCTGCTTAATTATCACACTATGGAATCAGTAGATCCAGTGTTGAAATATTTGTTGGTCAGAGTGGGGAAGACCCATGTTGTTGAGGAGGTTCATAAGTAGTTTCTGTCAAAGATGTAGGAGTCTGAATGTTTAGTGGTGCCAAATTGATGTTCCTACACCTGAAGTGCTTGGGTAATTATTTTTCATTGTTTGGGCTAATGAAGTGTCTATGCTGCTGTCATTGCATAATCTGGCTCTGAAAGATGTACATCTTGCTTGCCCAATTGTATGAGAACTTATTTTTATTACACATATGTAGGCAGTATGATTAATTTAAAGAAACTGGAGAGAGGGAGATCAGACCAGATATGGCATGCATGTAACGTTGGACAAATCCAGTCCGGGTAAAATTCACTCAAATGGGTTATATGAAAATTTGTATATTTTATAAAAATGTGAGAAATATTTAATTTAATAAAAATGTGAAATTCTGCTCCTGACGTTGTTCAAAAATCTCTGGGGTCGGTAGATATTTTTAATTTTAAGTAATTGGTTAGTAGTGTGTTGTCGTTCGGTAGAATTTAAATTGTATTCGGTGTTCGGTAGAAATTGAAATTTCGGGGGAAAATTGAATCCCTGATAAAATTTTGAATTTGATACATTATCTTTTCTAATTTTTGATTTTCAACTGGTGATCGGTAGTTTCCACCCATCGATAATTGTCAATTATTTTGCCGATTAAGAATCCCTGTCAGTGCTTCACTCCATTCATTCTATCGGTATATCTATTTGACTCATGATATTTACTTTACTAATTTTCTAAATTCTTGTCGTTGCTTATCTATTGGTGAATATTATATATAAATATATATATATATATATATTTTGGTCTTTCAGGTGTTGGAACACTTCCATATATTTTCCTGATCGGTATATTAACCAAACAATTACACTATCACATACTATCCGGTGACAATTATCTTGTCTCCATTCGATTGTCGGTTGCTTGCACTCAATGACATTTACACTTGACCAAACAGTCCATTACACTTTCTTTCGGGTATTTACAAATCCATTCGGTCACAAACTCTCATTTTCAAAGAAGTCCCTTCGGTCCCATCCAATTGATCGAACACCCATGCTTGCATACTATGAGACATTGACCGAACAACATTTCTCGAATCAGTGCCTTCCATTTACACATTTGTCATCTGTCCGGCACATCCCTTCGACATTTTCTTTCAACATTTGAATGCAATTTGTCCGGACACTCCTCTTCGGCACTTGAATGAAGACAATTCAATTTACCTTGAATTAGACATCCAATTTTCCTGCGTGCATGCAATCTCTTGGGTTTGAACCCATGACCTTGCCTTCATCTAAAAAGCTTTATCTACCATGCCATTTAAACACCTTATTCTTATTATGTAAAATTTATATTATATCCCATATTTTTTAAATATTCCAATTTTTTTAATCATTTCTAATTTATTTTTGTAAATGGGCACTTCCCATTTTAAACTTTTTTGCAGATCACTGATCACTCATCTCTCAACAAATAAAATTTTAAGTACTTGAACTCATTGGGATAAGTCTCTAAATTACCAACAAGGGTATGTTGGGCACTTGTGTAAGTTGAAAATGAAGGAGGATAACTAAGTAAATTCATGAAAATGAGTTTATAAATAAAAAGTAGTGGTGAGACATTAAAACCCACAAAAACCAAAACTCCACTTCTTCTTCTTCCTCTTCTTTCTTCTTCCTCTCTATTCACACATTCTTTCCCTCACTCCTTGTTTCCATTAAAGACGAATCAAATACCACAAAAACACATACTCTAAAGATTCCAAAACTCATAATCTAACCTCCAGAAAGTTAACTTTAGTGAGAAAAAATATAGGGTTTGACGGTGGTCCGGCTTGAAGCGAAGTTGGTGACAACCATTTAGGTAATCTTCTTTTTCTAGTTAGGGTTTATTTTAATCTTTCATAACCTGAGAATTTATGCTGAAATTAGAGAGATTAATTAAGAAGAAAGTTTGTGTCATTGAGAGTGAGAGAAAAGTTAGGGTTCTGAATGTTAGACTTATGAGTTGCTATGAAATGATAAATATTAATGGTTTGGTTATGTAATGATATTTCATAGGAGCTGGACAAATCGATCAAAGGCAGACTCTTGCTGTGGGACAAACTAGGAGTGATTACTTTTCCTTATACTGTGAGTGGATACATGTTTATGGTTTTAAGTGAGAAAATATTTTATATTGATTTTATAAATGTTTTCTAATAATTTTACAAATGTTTTTAAAATTATTCTAAAATTGTTTTATGATTGTAAAACGTCCCGAAAGGGGATTTGTTTGAAAATAATGTGTCATGTTTATTGACTTGTGATAAATGCGACTGATTGAACTCATACACTGAGAATTCGTTCGAGTAACTGTTAGTATATTTTGGTACATGATGTGATGATTGTGAAATGTTAATGTATGTATGGTTAATGGCTATAGTCATTCCCTCCACAAAGCGACTCGACGGGGTGACGTGGTTGGATGTTTATTTGGATGAGGAGTTAGCTGCGCTCGAGAGGTGCCTCTGAATCTCTCCCTTCGAACTAACATGGTTGCACCCCAGAAGAGGCCCGAACCAAAACCAAGACAGGGGGTAATGTGTATGATTGATGCTGATGAGAATTTCTTAGCGATTCCACCATTGGTCAGGGTTAAATCTTTAGTGGAAAGATTTTAACAACCCCATAATTTTTGAAAAACAAGATGTGATGATTGGATGCATATAAATTGTATAACATGATTTGTTGAGATCTCCCTTTTATTGATTTTTAATGATATGATTGTATGATTTTGAGAAAAACATTTGACATATCTATGATCATCCCTCATTTATTATTATAACATGTTATACACTCACTAGATATTTTCTATACTCACCCCTCCCTCTCCACTTTTGCAGAGGAAGGTTAGTTACTCCGTAAAGTTGTATAGAGTTAGAATTTTTGGGAGGACTACTATCATAGATTTCTTTGGAGTATACACTTACTTTTTGTTTTGAGGTATTGATAGTTGACCCAGGGAGGGTATTTTGTATAAAATTCTATTTGTCAACCGATGTAACTCTATATTTCGATTCCGGTCGGATTTAGTTATGTGTAAACGTTTATTGAGGATCCTAAATTTTCTTTTCTTACGAAATTTACTTGGGAATCATTGATGGTTTTGTTTTTCTATCCCTAGAGAGGAAATTGTGATCTGTTGGTTGATGACATTTGATGGTCGTGATAACCTATGGTTTTATTCAGTATTCTGATTGCCTTGCGATATCTTGGAGTATGGGGTGAGATTCACAAGTGTTCAGGGTAGCGCGGCGGTTGTCGAGTGCTCGGATCTACGAGTCGGGGCATGGTAATTGTATTAGTATCAGAGCATAGGCTCACGATTTGAAAATGCTTTAAAACGATTAAAAAGATTCCCAAGTATTTTGAAGGTTCTCAATTATTTTCAAAACTGATTTGAAAAAACTTGATACTTGAAATATTTCAAATGATTTCAAATGTCTCCTATGGATCTTAAGGAGTTATGGGTATCATTTTTAGGGGGTTAAGCCTCTAGTTGAATTTCTATTATATTTGCTAAAACTAGATTTTCATTTGTAGAACTATGCCTTCTAAGAGAAGAATGAGGAATCCGAATGAGATTCCTCCAGCTCCACCTTCCCAACCAGAGGTTATATCATCTTCACATGTACCTCTTCCGACGTCTACACACCCGGCTTCTCCAACCGGAATTCCTGGTCCTCCTATAGCTGCCCTCTAGCAAGTAATGGAGTGGTGAAGCACCTATGGATCACATTACCAAGCTCCGCACCAAACTCCAATTCTATCGCCGATTCCTCCTCCAATGCCGTCAGTCACACCAAGTGTTCCAGTGGCACCTTCACCTCCGGTTGTTATATCAACCGAACCCTACCATTGAGTTATCAAAATTGATCAAGGAGGTAAGACAATTGGGATGTGAAACATTCTCAAGCACATGTGATACCTCAGTGGCCAAGGAATGGATTGACTGAATTTAAGAGACCGTCTCCAACATGAAGTTGAATGATGAGATGGAACTGTGGGTTGCCATAAAACTATTGGATAAGGGTGTTTGAACCTGGTGGGAAAATGTAAAGGGTTGGATATCCACTCCTCCTACTTGGGGAGAATTTCTTTGAGCCTTTGAAGAGAATATTACACCCAATTCTATAGGGATCTGAAAAGGGAAGAATTTTTGAAATTAGTCCAGGGAAACAAAACGGTATCAAAGTATGAGACATAGTTAAGGGAGTTAAATACGTATGTTCTAGAGTTTGTGAACTTTGAAGAGTCACTATATACAAAATTTGAATCAGGATCGAATTTGAATATAAGAGAAAAATGCCAAAAACTAAGGGGCATACATTCCAAGATGTGTTGGAGCTAGCCTTTAGGGCTGAGAAAATGGTTATTGAGAGAGGAAGAGTTAGAGAAAGTCATAACAAGAAGAGAAAATCTAGATTCTTTAGAAGTCAAGGCTCTAATAAGAGTAGCTGTACGAGCTCCTATAATAGAGATTCAGCTTCAGGTTCTGTTGGCTTTTCGAGGAACCAACAATTTCCTAAATTTAGCACTCCCACTTCCAGTGCCATGTCTGAGAGTAGGTCAGAAGGGCCAAGGAGAGAACCCTGCCGGAATTACAAGAAGCATAATCTCGGACTATGTCCTGAACCTTCGAAGTGTTTCCAATGTGGAAGAATGGGACATTTTCACAATACTTGTCCTGAATTGGGTCTGAGTGGGTATGGAGTTCCGTCAAGTCATGATCACACAAGTGGCCATAAGAGTGGCCCATCGAATATCCCTACACCATCAGCTAGTACTGCTCCACGAACGGGAACCGGGAGCAACATGGTGGCCGTCCCTCCTCAGCGTCCCCAACGACCTCAACCCTGAACTCAAACTAGGATTTATGCAATGACTAATGAAGAGGCACAAAATAACTCAAATGTTGTTACAGGTAAATTTTCTTTGAGTCCAAATTCATTAATTTAGAAAGGCATATTATTAATGATTCTATGATTTGTGGTATTAATAACTAATTCCAGTGGAATGTTTAGGACGGTTCGTACTTATATATGTGAATTGATGAAATGCCGTAGCGGTAATATATGAGATGTGTGTTATAAGATCGGACTAATGAATACTTGATGGCTATACTATTAGATACAATGAAAATATTTGGTGTCGATACCCGCATACTTGTTGATATGCGGTCCAATGATTCCTTCATTAGTGCAAACTTTGCTAGACATGCTGATAAACCTATGACACCACTTGAAAAAGAGTTGTTAGTGATTACTCCTTTGGGTGAATAGCTGGTTAGAGATACAGTTTACAGGGATTGTGATATCATGGTAGGTGAAATGATTCTTGAGACAAACTTGATTCCCTTAGAAATGAAGGATTTTGATACTATTATGGGAATGGATTAGTTATACCTCCACCGAGCATTTGTGAATTGTTTTACTAAGGAAGTAGAGTTTTGAAAATCAGGACACTCAGCATTTATTTTTATCGGTGAATGTCGAGTAGTACCGACCTGTGTAATCTCAGCGGTAGAAGCTCGTAGACTAATGTACAAAGGTTGTGAAACATATCTAGCCTATATTGTTGACACAACAAAAGGGAGTCCCACTCTAGATAACTTCCTTGTAGTAAATGAGTTTCTAGATGTTTTTTCAGAAGAGCTATTTGGTTTATCTCCAAACCGAGAGTTTGATTTCACTATTGATTTACTCCCTAGTACTACACCCATTTCCATTCCATCCTATAGGATTGCACTAGTAGAGTTGAAGGAATTGAGAGTGTAACTTCAAGAGTTGCTAGATAAAGTGCACCTGTCTTATTCGTAAGGAAGAAAGATGACACTTTTCGGTTATGTATCGACTATCGATAACTAAATAGGGTTACCATTAAAAACAATTACCCACTACCGAGAATTGATAATCTTTTTGACCAGCTGCATGGGACATGTGTGTTCTCAAAGATTGATTTGAGGTTAGGGTATCATCAGTTGAGGATCAAGGAGAGTGATGTACATAAGACAGCATTTAGAACTCGGTATGAACACTATGAATTTTTGGTGATGCCGTTTGGGTTAACAAATGCTCCTACTACTTTTATGGATTTGATGAATAGGGTATTTTACTCATGTCTTAATAAGTTTGTGATTGTATTCAGTGATGATATATTGGTATATTCAAAGAGTGATGAGGAACATGCAGAAAATCTCAAGATTGTTTTACAAATGTTTCGGGAGAAGTAATTGTATGCTAAATTCTCAAAATGTGAATTTTAGTTTAGGGAGATTGGATTTTTGGGGCATGTGGTGTCCGATGAAGGAATATTTGTGGATCCAAAGAAAGTTGAATCTATCTTGAAGTGGGAACAACAAGGAAATGTGAAAGAGATGAGAAGTTTTCTTGGACTAGCAGGATATTATAGGAGATTTTTTAAAGGGTTTTCATAATTACAGCTCCATTGTCTAGGTTAACAAGAAAAGAAATTAAATTTGTGTGGGATGATAAGTGTGAAACTAGTTTTCAAGAACTCAAGAAGAGGTTGACATCCTCTCCCATCCTTACTCTTCCATCAAGTGGAAGCAAATATGTGGTTTATAGTGATACTAGTAGACAAGAATAGAGATATGTGTTAATGCAAAATGATAAAGTGATTGCTCATGCTTCCCGTCAACTAAAGAAATATGAAGAGAATTGTCCTACTCATGACTTAGAGTTAGCAGCGATTATGTTTGCCTTGAAAATTTGGAGACATTATTTATATGGAGAGACTTGTAGGATTTTTACCAATCATAAGAGCTTGAAGTACTTACTTACACAAAAGGAGCTGAACTTGAGGCAAAGAAGATGGTTAGAGTTAATTAAAGATTATGATTTGGTGATAGATTATTATCCCAACAAGGCCAATATAGTTGTTGATGCTTTGAGCTGGAAGTCTTCATCTCATTTGGAGTCTCATGAAAATTCTTACTCTTTGGGTTTGGTTAGTATCCGAACCCTTGGAGTTAAATTAGCAAGTGACGAGTAAGGTACATTGTTAGCTAGTTTTGAGATAAGACTAATTTTGGTGGATCGTATTCGAGAGCTACAAGCTGCCGATGAGGAATTGAAAGTGATAGTTGAGAAAGTCCACAATGGAGAAGAAAATGAGTTTAGACTTAGAGAGGATGGAATGATGATGTTTAAAAACAAAATTTGTGTTCCTAAGGATGTTGATCTCCGTAAGACTATTCTTGAGGAAGCACACTCATCGGTGTATACCATGCATCCGGGAAGCGCTAAAATGTACCGAATGATTAAGGAGACTTATTGGTGGTCTGGAATGAAAAGGGACATTGCTGAATTTGTGTCTAAGTGTTTGGTGTGTCAGCAGGTGAAAGCCGAACACCAAAAGCCTGCCGGTACTCTCCAACCATTGCCAATTCCCGAGTGGAAGTTGGAGTATGCCACAATGGATTTTGTGGTCGGTTCGCCTCAAACACCGAATAGGTATAATGCCATTTGGGTGATTGTTGATCGTCTCACCAAATCAGTCTACTTCTTGCCAATTCAAAACACATATTCTTTAGAAAAGTTAGCTAAGTTATACATTGATGAGATTATAAGATTTTATGGAGTTCTGGTATCGATCGTGTCTGATCGTGACCCTCACTTTACTTCTCGATTTTGGCCAAAATTTCAATAGTCTTTAGGTACTCAATTAAAATTTAGCACCACCTTTCATCCCCAAACCGATGGACAATTGGAATGCACTATCCAAACAATAGAAAATATGCTTAAAGTTTGTGTATTGGATTTTCAGGGTAGCTGGGATAGACATCTTTCTTTGATAAAATTTGCCTATAATAATAGCTACCAAGTTAGTATTGGAATGCCACCATATGAGACCCTATATGGGCGGAAGTGCAGAACTCCTATATACTGGGATGAAGCTAGAGAAAGGAAAATTGAGAGTATAGATTTGATCGAAACCAGTACTGAGAAAGTAAAGTTGATACGAAAAAGAATGAAGGCAACCCAAGACCGACAAAAGAGTTATGCCGATAAGATAAGAAGGCCGTTAGAATTTGAAATCGATGACATGGTATTTTTTAAAGTGTCTCCTTGGAAGGGGGCAATTCGATTTCGGAAAAGAGAGAAGTTAAATTCTCGTTATATTGGTCCTTTCAAGATCATAGGAAGGGTTGGACATGTAACTTATCGGTTAGAACTACCTTTAGAGTTGGAGAAAATCCATAATGTCTTCTATGTTTCTATGTTGAAGAAGTACTTGCCAGATCCAACCTATATTCTTGAGGCTTCTCCTATTGAGTTGCGAGAAGATTTGAATTTTAGATTCCAATCAGTGGTTATTCTGGAAAAACAAGTTAAAGATTTGAGAAATAAACAGATTCTAATCGTTAAGATCTTATGGAAGAACAACCATGTTGAGGAAGTGACTTGGAAGCCTGAGGAGACAATTGGGAAACAACATCCTCAACTGTTTGAGGAATAATAAGGTAATGAAATTTTGAGGACAAAATTTATTTTTAAGAGGTTAAGAATTGTAATACTGGATAAATTCGGTCTGCGTAAAATTCACTCAAATGGGTTATATGAAAATTTTTATATTTTATGAAAGTGTGAGAAATAATTAATTTAATAGAAATGTGAAATTTTACTTCTGGGGTTGTTCAGAAATCTCTCAAACATTTAGTCGGTAGATATTTTTAATTTTAAGTGATTGGTTAGTAGTGTGTTAGCGTTCAGTAGATTTTAAATTGTATTTAGTGTTCAGTAGAAATTAAGATTTTAAGGAAGAAATTGATTCCATGGTAAAACTTTGAATTTGACATATTATCTTTTCAATTTTTGACTTTTAACTGGTGATCGGAAGTTTCCACCCATTGGTAACTGTTAGTTATTTTACCGATTAAGAATCTCTGTCGGTGCTTCACTCCATTCCTTCTATCAGTATATTTATTTGGCTCCTGATATTTACTTTATCAATTTTTTAAATTCTTATCGGTGTTTATCTATCGGTGAATATTATATATATACTTTTTGGTCTTTCAAGTGTTGGAACACTTTAATATATTTTCCTCATCTGTATATTAACCAAACAATTACATTATCTCATACTATTTAGTGACAATTATCTTGTTTCTATTCAATTGTGGTTTTGCTTGTACCGGGTATTTATAAATCCATTCAGCCACAAACTCTCGTCTTCAAAAAAGTCCCTTCGTCTCATCCAATTGATCGAACACCCATGGTTGCATAGCATGAGACATTAACCGAACAACATTTCTCTAATCGGTGCCTTTCATTTACGCATCTGTCATCTGTCCAGCACATCCCTTCGGCATGCAATTTGACTGGACACTCCTCTTCGCTAGTTGAATGAAGGCAATTCAATTTACCTTAAATTAGACATCCAATTTTCCGTGCATGCAATCCCTTGGGTTTGAATTTGAACCCATGACCTTGCCTTTATCCAAAAAGTTTTATCCACCGCTCCATTTAAACACCTTATTGTTTTCATGTAAAATTTATATTATATCCTATATCTTTTTAAATATTCCAATTTTTTTATCATTTCTAATTTATTTTTATAAATGGGCACTTCCCATTTTAAACTTTCCTGGATGTCACTGATCACTCCTCTCTCAATAAATAAAATTTTAAATACTTGAATTCATTGGGATAAGTCTCTAAATTACCAACAAGGACATATTGGGCACTTGTGTAAATTGAAAATGAAGGAAGACAACTAAATAAATTAATAAAAATGAGTTTATAAATAAAGAGTAATGGTGAGACATTAGAACCCACAAAAACCAAAACTCCACTTCTTCTTCTTCCTCTAGATTCATACATTTTCTCCCTCACTCCTTGTTTCCAGCAAAGACCAATCAAATACCACCAAAACCCATACTCTAAAAATTCCAAAACCCATAACCTAACATCCAGAAGGTTAACTCTAGTGAAAGAAAATCTAGGGTTTGATGGTGATCCAGTTTGAAACGAAGTTTGTGACAATCATTTAGGTAATTTTCTTTTTCTAGTTAGGGTTTACTTTAATCTTTCATGACCTGGGAATTTATGCTGAGGGTTTAGGGTTTTGAATGTTAGACTTATGAGTTGTTATGAGATGATAAATATTAATGGTTTGATTATATAATGATATTTCGTAGGAGCTGAACAAACCGATCAAAGCCAGACTCTTGCTATGAGACAAACCGAAAGTGATTACCTTCTCTTACACTGTGAGACACTGTGAAGAGATATATATTTATGGTTTTAAATGAGAAAATATTTTATATTGATTTTATAAATATTTTCTAATAATTTTACAAATGTTTCTAAAATTATTCTAAAATTATTTTATGATTGTGGAACGTTTCGAAAGAGGATTTAAAATAACGAATGCATCATGTATTATTTGAAAATAATGTGTCATGTTTATTGACTTGTGATGAATGCAACTAATTGAACTCATGCACAGAGAATTCATTCAAGTAACTGTTGGCACATTTTGGTACATGATGTGATGATTGCGAAATGGTGTTATGTGTATGCTTAATGACTATAGTCATTTCCTCCACGAAACGATCTGATTGGGTAACGTGATTGGACGTTTATTTGGATGAGGAGATAGTTGTACTCGAGAGGTGTCTCTGACTCTCTCCATACGAACTAGCCTGGTTGCACCCCAGGGGAGACTCGAACCAAAGCCGAGGTAGGGGTAATGTGTATAATTGATGATGATGAGAATCCCTTGGCGATTCCACCATTGGTCTAGACTAATTCATTGGTAGAAAGATTTTGGCAACTTCAAGATTTTTGAAAAACAAAATGTGATGACTGGATGCATATGAATTGTATAACATAATTTATTGAGATCTCACTTATATTAATATTTAATGATACGATTGTATGATTTTGAGGAAAACATTTGACATATCCACGATCATCCATCATTTATTATTATAACATGTTATACACTCACTGGGTATTTTCTATACTCACTCATTCCTCTCCACTTTTACAGAGGAATGTTAGTTACTCTGCGAAGTTGTATAAAGTCAGAATTTTTGAGAGGACTACAATCAAAGACTTCTTTGGAGTATACACTTACTTTTGTTTTGAGGTATTAATAGTTGACCCAGAGAGGACATTTTGTATAAAATTTCTATTTGTCAACCTCTGTAACTCTTTATTTTGATTCCGGTCGGATTTGGTTATGTGTAAATGTTTATTGAGGACCCTAAATTTTCTTTTCTTACGAAATTTACTTGGAAATCATTGTTGGTTCTATTTTTCTATCCCTAAAGAGGAAATTATGATCTGTTTGGTTGATGGTATGTGATGGCCGGGATGACCTATGATTTTATTCGGTATTCTGAATATCTTGCGATGTTTTGGAGTATGGGGTGAGATTCACACGTATTCATGATAGTGCGGCGATTGTCAAATTCACACGTATTCATGATAGTGCGGCGATTATCGCGTGCTCGGATCTGCAGGTCGGGGTGTGACAAGGCAACCATGTCCTTGGCCGAAAGACCAAAAGCTTGGAATCTTGAGATGAGGTTGGGGAGAATAGAAGTAGGAGGGATGCCATTGTTTGCCTCGGCTTGATCTTCCAAGTTTTACATTCCAATTAGGCCCTCCAAAATGTAACACATTTTTTTCCCCTAAATCAAAGGCATAAACTTGTTCAAGCAAAGTGAGTGACCAATGAAAATGTAGCAATAGAAAAAAAAATACATTAACAATGAAATCATGGAAGAAGAGAGGCACCCGTTCGTGCCTCTTGTTGAATTGCAGACTGCACAGGAGATTTCACAGCAGCTAAATGTTTTGGACAAGACTTGGGAGTAGAAGTTAATTGAGCAGAGCCACTGAGGATTGAAATCACTGCAAAGTCACACTGGCCAAAGTAGCAGAGAAGAAGCCATAATTGGTATATGTGATCGAGTCGTTGAATCCCTAAAATTAATACCGATTCTTTCAATGTAATAAACTGTAACGATAATAATATCAGATTGAATCTTATGAAAACTAATAAACTTAATTTTTTAGTTAATGTTAAAAATAAAATTGAGGAGTTTCGAATAAATTACTAAATAAAAAATTAAAAACCTAAAATTAAGAAATAAATCAATAATGCAAATACTAAAATTTAGTAAGGAAATTCAATCTATCAAGTACTGATCCAAAGGTTTATATATTCAATTGTTTTATTGATCATTAGTTAAAAATATTATTCTTGTGATTTAAACATTTAACCTTAAATCTATTACGATAGCCATAATAAATCTTGCGTTCCATAAACAAAAATGATGTAGTTGCTAGTTGTACTTTTCTTCATGATAATTATGGATCACAGAACTCCTATATAGCAATGAAAAAACTAATATTGAATTAAATTATCAGATTAACTAATATTAGGATTTCCTAAAAATAAATCAAGAATCGATAAATATTTGAATAAAAGACAAAAAATTAAATTAAGAATATAACTTCACAATGAAAAACAATCGAACAAAATTCTCCTTGAATCATAATAAGGAAATTAGTCATTCATTGTGGTAAGTATTAATACAAAGGAATAAAAAAAAAATAATGTTTCCAAAAATAAAAATAAAAATAAAAATCTAATGGAGAACGATTCAGCCGTGACTTGTGGACTTCTTTAAGAGGAGAGCAGCCTGCTTGTGGAATGAAGAATGCAACAGTCGGCTTCTTGTGAAAATAATGGAAGGAGGAAAAATGGACAGCCGGCCCTCAATCGAATTGTGAAAAAAAAAAAATCGCTTCCTCCTTGATCCCTTAAGGAATATATATAGCCTCTAAATTAAAAAATAATAACATGAAATTTTTAATAGCCCTTTTTTTTTTTAGACTTCTAAATCAATTAAGAATTTCTCTATTAAGTAAAATACAAAATTTAATTTATACTAAAAACAGATTTTCTCCTAAAAAAAGATTCAACTAGAATTACTAAAACTAAAATTCAAGCCATTTTCTTATTCAAGGCCTAATAAAATGTCTTAAGTCTATTTAACTTCAAAATTGCCTCATTAAACCCAATTTACTCCAAGATTTTAAATTCAACCTCTTAAAAATAAAATTCAATAAAACTAATCATTAAAATATTAAATAATTCAAATTCAAACCATGATAACAATAATAAATTCAATAAATTTCATATTATTAATATGCGAGGTACTAACAAACTAGTCGAGTGTTTTATGTCTTGAGAACAATTGTTGAGGCTAAAGCATAATTTTGAAAAGTACTGCAACAAAGACATTTTGCCATGGTAGAGCTTAACTTTGTAAAAAATGCATGGGACCTCGTGAAGGTAAACTGCAAATCTTTATGATTTGGTGCAGACGAAGGCCAAATGCATCATGCCCAAGTCTTATTTTCTACAAAAGACGACATATATTTTGACCCCTTGGAACCAGCTCTCAACTGGACTTTGCTATCAATTGCCTAAAAATCGATCATATCACTGTCCTAAGCTAATCTTAACATTATTATCTAATATTTATTAGTGCTACTATAAAATGGGGTTAGTTGAGATGTTTATTATCTTTGTAATATCCTTAATGCGCTTTTGAAACAAGCGTTATATGCAGTGGGCTGCAGTTTGAAAGAGTTGGACTCAAGAGTTCATATTAAGTACTGAGCTACCAATAAAACACTACTGGACAGTGTTTGGAAAATCTTAATTCAGTTCGACTTGTCTCAGCTTACCTTTATTTATCTTATTCTATGTTAAAAAAAAGATAGTATACATAGAATTTAACAAGTGGAAGTCAAATTTCTTTGCAAAAGAAGTCTACTGAGTTAACTTTAACTTTCTCAAATGAGGCCAACAGACTAGTCTGTTGTGAAGCTAGGGATGAAATGTGATTAACAAATCACTGTATAGTTTAGTTCCTCTCGAGTGATTTGGTTGTAATAACTTTCCCAATTCAGAATTAATCATGGTTTAGTTGTGTTGTTTGTGTTTTTAGCACAAGCGCATGAAGCACAGAGTGAATCATTTGACAGTTCAATGGTAGAAATTTGCAAATAATAAAACCCTAACCCAAACAAAAGCAAATGTGTCTTTGAAATGTCTTAAGGAAGGTAAGCTACCATAGAAGATCTATAGGTAATTAATTGATTCTGATATGTGTGAATATCTGTTCTACAAAGATTCTAACCTTTCTTCTGAATACTATGTTTTTTAATAAAAGAAGTTTAGTATTAGATTGAGAAAGAGAGAAACGAGCATCTGCACGCGCACACAGACAAATTTGATACACATTGGAGAATCATTTTCCTTTTTGAAGGATTGCAAGCACCACAAAAGCTATCTCGAAACAGAAACTAGTAATTAGAAAAAACACAGCCATCCTGCTATTACCATGGACAGTCCTGTCATAATTGAAAGAAATTCATACTTGCAATCCTAGAGAAGGTGTGTCATGGGTTTTTCCCTCAACTTGAACACACACATCATTCACCTTTATGATCTCCCTCTTGTAGACATAATAGTTCGAAGCCCACAAAAAGATAACGACGTTTATACTAGAGATGACCAAAAGGAAACCATAGTAATAGTCCAAGTGAGAATCATTCAAGTTATTCCCAATCCAGCTCTTCCCTCCACCACTTCCCGTCACTTTATCAACCACAGTTACTAAAAAGCTATTCAAGAAGTTCCCAACACCAATCCCACTAGTAAAGAAGGTGGTCCCGAGGCTTTGCATTTCTTCTGGTGATTGATCATAGAAGAATTCTAGCAATCCAATGGCATTGAACACATCAGCAACACCTATTAGGATGTACTGAGGCAATAGCCAAAACACACTCATTGGAACAATTTCTTTAGGCCCCATAACACGGCTCACTTTAATCACATGCATTCTCCTAAGTTCCACAGCGTAGGCTATTGCGATGGCTATGACTTGGATTGCAAATCCGGTGCCTAGCCTTTGAAGCAATGTGATTCCTCTAGGGTTGTCATTTCTTTTTCGCATGTATGGCACAAAATAGCGGTCATATAATGGTACAGCTATGAGCATTGATAGTGTGACAAAGCTTCCTAATGAGGCTGCAGGTACTTTAAAGCTTGAACCTATTCTTCTATCCAAGGTAGTGCCCTGTTTGACAAACAGGGTATTTATTTGTGCCCAAATGGTGCTTGGAATCAATGTCACAAGCCATATCATGATCATCCCCAGAACAATTTTGGTTCCTTCCACTTGAGTCACTGTGAATGGTGACCTAGAACTGTTGTCTTCTTTTGTTGCAGCCTTGTCCAAAAACCTGTAAAAAATACTCATAAATTACAATCCAAGGTACCAAAATTTACCAAAGTACAGACTTAGAACTTGTAAAAAAATTTCTAAAACCAGAATGTCCATAGATGTGCAGAGGAAGAACATCTTGTGCCAACAAATATGTTCTTAAACACTTGTCCTCGCAGGTAAATATATATATATATATATATATATATAAAAGGATCAACAGCATACGGCTCTTGGTCAAAAGCTAGTCCATGGTTGATTTAAGAATCAATCTCGATGGAGAGTGACAAGTGAAAGAATCACTCACGCTTGGGGACAAGACAATGTGGGAAAGAAATGGACAAACCCAGGCAGGCCATCGAACCAAAGCACTCTGAACAGTGTTGCTGTTAAGGAGTTTTGAGTATAAGTTGGGCACAACATCAAAACAAAAGCTGAGTAGATCATCATCTCTAGTGATACAAGGTTCTGTTTGATATGGCATATGCCTTCTGAAGTTTTTAAGAGATTTTTTGGAACTTCTTGATATGTGTTGGGTTCCACTCCTAACAAATTGCCAATCAAACCCCTTAGTTTAGTACAATCAGCTGAATTTGAATCATAGAAACTGCTCAAGTTGGGGGGGAGGAGCGGTCAAATATATGTCAGTTGGATGTGAATTATTGGTGTGGGATTTGAATTATTGGTTTTTTTTTTTGGGGGGGGGGGGGCTTAACATTCCTAAAGTGTCTTCTCCTAGACTGAAATACTGTATCCATTCATAAAAACTGATTGGGAGTCCTAGACATACTTCACATGGGTCCTTTTTATGAAACCCCAACAACAAATCAAACATTTGAAAAAGCACATTTTGGGTACGAGATTTCCTTCTTATATAGGCACATGAAATGTGCGGTCCCTTTGGCAGGTGCTCCTCCACCAAGAAAGTGAAAGTCACATTAAAGATCCCTTGTGCCGTATGATAGACGATAACCTTAGCCTAGATTCTTTCTTGTTGGATTTTAGGGAATCTGTTTAGGTTTAAAGTTGTCTTTACAAAAATTGGGGCGTGTCTGCTGGTTGCAACTGCTGCTGATGCTGAAGTAATGGTACTGAAGGTTGTACTAATTCTGGTACATGGCATCAATTCATGTAATTCTGAACAAACTACCACTAAAAGATAGTAGAGCTTACCGAAACATGGGTGTGTGGTGAACTTGACGTTTTCCAGTACTAATATAATGTTGTGCCTCCAATTCATGAAGTTCAGATGGGTGATTAGGGAGCATTAGATTCCTATTAGCAAAGGCGGCGATAGGGACTCTAATAAGGTCCTTTGCAGGACTAGTAGTCTTTCTAACTTTGTGCCTGTAGATTGGAGTCCCCAAGTAGAATAAAAATAAGGACAATATGAGACCAAATGTAGGGATACCATATCCGAGACCCCAACCTACATTCTCTTGGATGTAGACGAGTCCCAAAGTGGCAATCAAAACACCAGAGAATGTGCTGAACATCCACCAATTAAAGAAAGAGACCTTGAGCTCTTTCTCGTATAAGTTGAAGTCATCGAATTGGTCTGCACCAAATGTAGAGATGTTGGGCTTTGTTCCTCCTGCTCCAACAGCTATGATGTAGAGTGCAGAGTAGAAAAATGCAATCTGTGAATTTGTGGCCTTGCTGCATGCCCCATTCGCACAACTTGGCTTCAGGGACTTCAGCGACACCGCCATTGTCAAGAGCACCATGCCCTATTGAATATTGAAAGAAAACTATGAATTTTTTTGTTATCTGAAACTTAAAATTCGTGTCATGGTCATACCCACTCCTACATTAGTTAAAACCTCAATATCTTTTAAGTGAATTATGTTGTTGATGACCCCACAGAAAGCCACAATGAATTGGTGAGTTTAGGCAAGTTGACAAACCTTAAATATGGTCCATACAAGGTGGTGCAACTTAATTTCTAGATCAAAAAAAGAAGAAAAGAAAGATCCGAAGAGAACTATACATTGATCCCACCATTTTGGAGATTTACTTTAAAATTTTCAAAAAGTGGAGTACTAGAACGAGTTTACCATGACATAAATGAGAGATGAAACTGTGAATGTCCAGAAACGTCCTAGGTAAGAATCTGCGACGTAGGCCCCCAGAATTGGTGTCACCCACACAGCTCCAGACCAGTTGTTTACGTTCCTCACCGATGAAACAGTATCTTCATGAAGTTGTGTTGTCAAGTAAACCACTAAATTTGATGCTATCCCAAAGAAGGCCATCCTCTCAAATGCTTCATATCCTGTAAAATCAAATCAAAATGAATAAAACTCTCTGTATATAAACCCTTTTCAGGCAAAATAACATAGCAAATGGTCACAGATGCAGAATAGAACATGGCGTAAAAACTGAGAAGCACATGTAAAAAATTCAAGATAATATAAACTATTTTATCAGAAATGAGAAATTATACATGAAACTGGATTATGAAAAACATCAAAGAAGAAAGAGATCGGTATGTTACCAACAAGGAAAGCACAGGCCTTCCACTTGCCAGTTTTAGAAGATAAAACAGGACGGCCTCGAAGATCCACAGTGCCATCTTGTGTGTAGTTTAATGTGGACTCCATTGATGAGTTCTCTCTCTTGAGAAGGGAAAAGTGCCTTTTAACGAGTAGAGAGGACAGGTAGTTGAGGAAAGATTAAAAGAAAAGAGAGGGGAAAAGGGTAAATTAGCTTAGGATAGTGGAGGGTTGGATGTGGTGTTGGTGCAGTGTTGGTGGTTTATATAAGGGAAAGTGTGGGATCACATTGCCTCTACTGAAAATCGGATAATACATATACCGTATACTGCTACTATTAGCTCAACTTTTGCTTGTAGGTCACGTAAATCGCAATTTTCCCTTTCCGATGTAAGGGGAGGCCGAGAACGATTAACATTGTTACTCTTTCTATGCATTTTCACGTAAGTTTCATTTAGTGTGTGATTTTCAATTAAAATTATACTTAGTCTTTTGGATGATTCTCTTAAACAACCACCTCAACGATACATAAAGCACAAAATCTTTTTCACCTCTTTTTTACAAAAATATAAACTCAAACAATAATACTTATCGTGATAATATCGATAAATAACATATTTGAATATTAAAAAAAAAAAAAACCTATATCATTTAGCTGCCTAAGTTATGAAACTTAGGAGCACCATTTTAGTGCAAATCTACAAATTTTCCCAAGGAATAACGTTAGACTGCGCTCTGGTCATGCCCTAATTGTATCAAGGTGCGCCGCTTTCTGCACCGGGAGGGATAGGCCCTTGAGAACTTAGAAACAAGAGTAGGGGTACCCTTGCTTTCAAAGGGTTTGTTTTGTATGTCAAGCTCATTCCAAGGAGTGTCATATACGGACAAAGAGCCACAAGTTTTGAGTGAAGCGCCTAATTCCACCACCCAGCGGGTAAGAGTATTGCATTTTGGTTTCTCCAAAGGGTCTGTGTGATTCCATCTGGTTGTTATTTTGGGCATATTTGTCTTTAACGAGTTGTAAGGGACTTTGCTCAATCACTAGTGTGCGTGTTGGAATTGTTCTTATAGGAATGTGATAAAATTAAAAGGAAATGGCTCATGGTATTGTCATACGATGGGATGTTTAATAGGAACAATTCCTCTAAAGTGGTGTGATTTATAAAAAAAATTCTAAAAATGATGTGGTTTTGTGTAGGATTCCAAAAATAGGAATATCGATAATGATAATCGCGCTTTCATTTTTTTTTTTTTTAATTACAGAGGAGAAAAAAAAAGCTTGGGGAATCTTGCTTCCAGGAGACTATTGATGTTGCTTTTGGTTCAGTATGAAAGCAAGATATAGAATCTCGCTTTCATATTGCTCAATTTTTTTTTTTTATTTTGATGTTATTAATTATTATTATTATTATTATTATTATTAAATTGTTAAAAAAATTGAAAAATATTAGAATTAAAAACATAATATTATAAAATTAATTTTAAAATAAAAAACAGAATGAAAAATTATATTGTTTACTATTAAAAATAAAAATTACATTGTTTAAAATTAAAAGAATTAAGAATTCTTATTATTGTTTATTATTATTATTATTATTATTATTATTAATTAAGAATATTATTAAAATTTTTTAAAAATATATTAAAATTAAAAACATAATATTATTATTAAAATGATTTAAGGAGAAATACCCGATGATCTATATGATAATCTAAAAATAGAGTTTTTTTTTGGGAAAAAATTCCCCAAATGGGGTTATTTTTTTGATTCCCAAAATAGAGGTGTTAAGATTGGGAATCTCGATTTCACTTTTTTTTTCTTTTCGGTCAAATTTTCGTAAGAAATAAAAAAATTGAAGACGAGACTGCACTAAAATGAGATCTTTAAAATGATCTAAAAATCACAGGAAAATGAGTTCAAATGAAAAAGTTATGAACGATCAAAGTTGACTACTCGAAACAGAATTAAAAATTTAGATTATTCCCCAAAAACAAGATTAAAAATTTGTCGGAACAGTCTTTGGACCAGTGATCCATTTTCTCGCAGCAAAAATCTGTCTCTTTCATAACTCTTTCTATGATTGATTTCTGATTTTGGGGTGAATTTTACTATTTATGGATGAGTTAAATTTAAAGTTTGGAGTTGATGGGTTTAGTATTCTATTTGTTAATATTTATTTTTTTATTAATTATATCTTTTTAATTATAGGTTTATTTTGTATTATTTTTTCTAATTATTGATTAATTTTTAATTAATCAAAATTTATATATTATGTTTTTAATTAGAAAATTAATAATAATATTTTTTTAATTATATGTTTTCTTTTTTAATTACTAATTTTTTTATTTTATTTAATATTTAATAATTTTTTATCATTGATTAAACTTTTGATAAATTTTAAATAATTTTTAATATTGGTTAATAATAATTTATATTAATTTTATTAGTATTTTATTTATTGGTTAATATTAATAGTTAATATTATTTAATATTAATTTTTAATTAATATTATTTATTAATATTTAATTTTTATTAATTATTAAAATTAATTATAAAATTAAATTAAATTTAAAAGAAAGAAAGAAGAATAGGGAAACGAGATTGGGCATCTCACTTCCTAGAAGGTGAAATGCGCAATTTCCCTCCCAGAGGGCAAGATGTGCAGTCTCGCATTCAATCTTTTTATTTCTTGCAAAAATTTGACCGGAAAAAAAAAATATGAAATCGAGATTCCTAATCTCGACACCTCTATTTTGAGAATCAAAAAACAACCCCATTTGAGAAATTTTTTTCCAAAAAAACACTATTCTTAGATCATCATATAGATCGTTGGGTATTTCTCTTTAAATCATTTTAATAATAATATTATATTTTTAATTTTAATATTTTTCAAAAAAATTTAATAATATTCTTAATTAATTAATTAATTAATTAATAATAATAATAGTAATTCTTAATTCTTTTAATTTTAAACAATGTAATTTTTATTTTTAATAATAAACAATATGATTTTTCATTCTGTTTTTTATTTTAAAATTAATTTTATAATATTATGTTTTTAATTATAATATTTTTCAAAATTTTCAACAATTCAATAATAATAATAATAATAATTAATAACATCCAAATAAAAAAAAAAATTGTGCAATATGAAAGCGAGATTCTATATCTCGCTTTCATGCTGCACCAAAAGCGACATTGGTAGTTTCAAGTTTCGCGAGATTCTCATTCTCGCTTTCAAGCTTTTTTTTTCTTTCATCCGTGTTCCAAAAAAAAAAATTTGAAAGCACGATTATCATTATCGATACCCCTATTTTTAGAATACTCCACAAAACCACACCATTTTGAGAATTTTTTTTATAAATCACACCACTTTGGGAATTGTTCCTGTTTAATAAGTGTGGCTTAGGAACTACATCTCCTCTTTTTGAAAGTTTTAAATTGCATTTAGGAAGGTAACATTGTACTCTATTTCATTTTATAGTGTAGCATTTTCAATTAGGACGATGTATTTTTATATAAATATATATATATTTAGAAAAATTGAATATTTCTATTAAAAAAAACCTTAAATTTGGTATTCTTCCAATAGTTTTTGGCTTTAACAAAACACCCCTTTTTCTTAAAGAAAGTTCCTATTTACAAATGCCCTCCCATTATACAATTTTTGTGCATCAAAGTTTTTTTTTGGGGGGGAGAGAAAAATTGTTCTACAAAAACAAAGTAAAAAAATAAATGAATACCAAATTGTTATTATATTTTGATCGGTCTAAATAAATATTTAATTATTAAATAAAAACATGATAATATAAACAACTATGTATAATTAAAAATTAATTAAAAATGTTGTATAAAAATATTATCTACTAAATTTTAGAATTAAAAAGAAAAAGTCAACCCGCACTAATGTAATACTTTAGGATAAACAAGAGGATGCTAAACAAAAAAATAAAAAAAAAAATTGGTACTTTAGGATAAACAAGAGGATGCTAAACAAAAAAATAAAAAAAAAATTGGTCGAATATCCTAACATGTGAATCGTACTTGTAATCATATAGGTTTTGAATTTATACATACCCTTGTCCAAAAAGATGTGATTTGCCGTAGCTTTGGCCAAAATAGTTCATTTCATCTGGCCTTGTATGTTGGTGTTGGTACCCCTCTCTCTTTCTCTCTACTTGATCAACTGATATCTAAAATTATATTTTGATTAATCTGATTTAAATTATAATCAAATCTTCTATATAGAGAAAACTCCCTTAACGTAATTTTTTTTTATTTTTAAAATAAAAATTAAAATATTGATTAAAAAATCTAACATTCTTCTTATTAAAACATAGACCAACTTTCTATTCATTATCTCACTCTCTCTCTCTCTCACACACACACACATCATATACACATATATTGTACCCTCTTATTTGGCCAATTTGTAGCACTAAGACTTCAATGGTCATTCATAACATGGGATGGATGGGACCATGCGTCCATCAAAACATGTTGACCCACTCAACTCAAAGTTCCCAAGTCCGACCTTCAACATACGTGTATGGCCAAAAGCCTCTTCACCCGGCCTATTGTCACACCTTTCTTCCATGGATTTGGATCCCCCAATCAACTTGGACCACATTATTGCTCTCCTTTGGACCTACTACCACTCCACCTAAAGAAGAAGGTTAACATAATGTTTAACTGAAATTAAATAAGATTTTTAATATAAAAATTTTTTAATTATAAGAAGATTTTATTCTTACTTTACAAAATTTAATATTTTTTATAAAAACTTTTTCACAATAATTAAAATATATTTTGAGTAAAATAAGATATTTTTTTTCTGATACCATGAAACACTTTTCTATTAACAGGTATTCGGAATCATGTTTCGATTAATCCAATCTAAACTGTGGTCAACCCTCTTCGAACTTTTCCAACATAATTTTTTTTTATTTTTAAAATTTAAATTTGAGTTTTGATTAAAAAACTTAACATCATTTTCATTAAACCAATTGTTAGCCAGTACGAATAAAATAAAATAAGATGATGGAAGAGTAAATGGTGTTAAGTGGAAGTAAACCGAACTTATTCAAAAGGAGTCGAGATTTGTGCGAAAACCAGCAAATTCAACCCACAAGGACCAAAATCCAGTAAATTCAACAAATAATAGCACCAAAAAGACAGGAAGAAAAATTGACACCGCCCTAATTTCACAAGAAGTTTATGGAAAGTAGAATTATTTACAATGGACCACAAGAGACCAGCTCATAAATCTTGGACAAATCATTTTCAACCTTAAATGTGAGAATGCTGATATAATTCGAATCTTCCTTGGAGAGGTCAATGCACATATGGCAATGCCCAATATCATGAATGTTTGCAGTATATGATCCCCAACAACTTTGGAGTACCCAACTCTGGCTATGGCTGGTGTCCCAACCTACAGGTCACCAATAACCGACTATAGGTCTCCTGCCTATACCAATGATAACATGTTGGAAATTTATTTGTGGTCCATATAATCTGGGCCAACAATTATTGTACGCCCCACAACCACTATAATCATGTACATGACAAAAACAAGGACAAGTTGTGGGAATGGGCTGTTGCTTTGTAACCCCACATGTCAAGAATTTGCCTTCCCTTCCCCTCCCCTCTTCTTTTTTGTGGTGAATGGAGTAAGGATGTTTCCTGTGATACAGCCCTCACCAGACTTCAACTGCCTTGCTTTGGGGGTAAGGGGGCTAGCCTCGGCCCCTTGTCCTTTGTTGGAGTGAGGGAAATAATGGACGTGGCGAAATAGGGTAAATCAACAATTCAATTCGTAGAAATCATAGATGCTCTCTCTCTCTCTCTCTCCCCCCACCCTCTCTCTCTCACCCCACTTTTCAACACATGACTATTCCTTGTGTTATGCCCAAGGGAGCGAGGTAGAAAAAAAAAAAAATATATATATATATATATATATAATTCCGAATATTGTCTATCTCCAAAAATTATAATTCAATTTCGAATATACGTTGTACTTCATTTGATATAATTTTTTAAAAAATTTTAATTTTATTGCTGTTTGTGTATAAATATGGTGATTGATGGTGTCGACATCTCACTCACTCTAGCGGCATTATTGGTGTGGTATAGTGGCATATGATTGGTATATATATCTCAAGAAGTGTCATTGTTATGTTGCATGGCATTTGGGGCATTCGCATCAACAACAATAGAACGGCAACTAAACCTGAATTTTGGACCACAATTTAGACTAGGTCAAAATCGAGGGACTTTGGGTATCATGAATGATTCCTTGCCTATGCCCAATGTTTGATGTCTTTTGTGAATATAAGACAAACATTTCAACACCATTAAGCATGTAGCAAGTGTGGTTTGAAGTAAAGTCCACCCCTCTTCTCCCTAATCAATCATAGTTATGTCAATTCGCTGTACCATTTTTTTTTTCCCTTAGAATCTTTGAGTTGGAATCTCTGTTATGTATTTTAAAAAAAAAAAAAAAATTACAGTTATTATATTAGAGGTCGACATTTTGCGAATTGAGCTAGGTTTGCAATGGGCTTGTACTTAAAGAGCCCTCCAACTAAAACTTGATTGTCGTGGCATCCAGTTATTTCGGTATCTATATTTTTTTTCTTAAAATTTAAATTTAAAATATTAATTAAAAAAATTTAGTATACCGCTATTAAAATGTAAGAAATGACATAAAAAATTTGAGTTGAATGAGTCCCACTAATTTCTTTCTTAAAAAAAATATTAATATTTATACATTAAAAGAAAAAGTATTTCAATATATATCGATAAAAGTCTTTAAAATTCTTTTAAATTTTAAGAATACAGCCAAAGTTTTTAAAACCAACTTTAAATTTCTTTAAAATATTATTTATTTTCTAAAAATTGTAACTTTTACCCCCTCTATTCTATGCATATTTTTTTATGTTCCTAATATAAATTTGTGATTTCATCTCTAGTTTAGTGAATTCACTGGTGTGTGTGAATCTAAGCTAAAGGATGCCAAAACAGGAATGGAATTGAGCTCAAAATGGTTGGACTCAGAGGGCCAAGCCAAGGTGATAAAGTTGACAGACCATTGAGCTTATGCTCAAGCCTGCCTTAGTAATTATACATTACAAAAAAACACTTTTTTTGAGACGCAAAAAATTCATCGTTATGTAACGACAAAAATCAAAATCTGATGCTAATTAACGACGGATTATTTTTCATCGTTAAAATTAGCGATGGATTTGCTTTTTTGTCGCTAAATTTAGCGACAAAAAAAATTCGTCATTAAATTTAACGACGAAAATTGAAATTTGTCGTTAATTAGCGATGAAAACAAAATCCGTCGCTAAATTTAGAGATGAAAAAAAAAATTTATTGCTAAATTTAGGAACGGAAAAAAAAATCCGTTGCTAATTAGCGACGGAAAATGAAATCCATCACTAATTAGCGACGAAAACAAAATCCGTCGCTAAATTTAGTGACGAAAAAATTTTCGTTACTAAATTTAACGATGGCAGACAACATCCATCGCTAAATTTAGTCACGGATTTTATTTTCCGTCACTAAATTCGTCGCTAAATATAATTTAAAATTTTTATTAAATATAATTTTATGTTTTTATTAAATATATATCTGTAATTTATATTTTTATTAAATGGGTATTGATTTTTATTAAATATAATTTATATTTTTTAAATATAATTTTATGATTTTTTTAAAGATAATTTTGTAATTATATTAAATATAATTTTATATTTTTATTAAATATAATTTTATATTTTGTCTTTTTGTTATATTAGGGAATTATATTTTTAATTGTGAGAGTTAGAAAAAAAGAATAGAAATAAAAAAAAAAAAGTATATTGGTTAAGAGCGTTTCACATAACTCTTTAAATCCAGATTCAAATATGGGCAAAAAGCAAATTTTCTGTAAAAAATAAAATAAAACAGCAAAAGGTGGTCATACACGGATGGACAAGGGCTGGTGGGATGTGGGCATGGGCAAGCAAGCAGCAGAGAGTCGAGGAAGTGGAGGACGGCGGCCAACGGGTGAGCGAACGGATTCTATAAATAAAAAAATTAAATACGAAATCTAACGACGGAAATTGAAATCCATTGTTAATTAACGACGGAAAATAAAATCCGTCGCTAATTAGCGACGAAAACAAAATCCGTTATTAAATTTAACCACAGATTTTGTTTTCCGTCGCTAAATTCATCGCTAAATATAATTTTATATTTTTATTAAATATATATTTATAATTTTTATTTTTATTAAATTAGGGTATTGATTTTTATTAAATCTAATTTTATATTTTTAAATATAATTTTATGATTTTTTTAAAGATAATTTTGTAATTATATTAAATATAATTTTGTGTTTATATTAAATATAATTTTGTATTTTGTATTTTTGTTAGATTATGGAATTATATTTTTAATGGTGAGAGTTAGAAAAAAAGTATAGAAGTAAAAAAAAAGATATATCAGATAAGTTAATGTGACATAGTGGTTAAGAGCGTTTCAAATAACTCTTTAAACCCAGATTCAAATATGGGGAAAAGCACATTTTCTGTAAAAAAAAAAATAAAGCAGCAAAAGTTGGTCATGCGCGAGCGGACAAGGGCTAGCGGGGTGTGGGCATGGGTGGGCAAGCAGCAGGGGGCCACGACGGCGGCCGGCGGATGGGCGGACATGTTCTATAAATAAAATAATTAAATGTAAAATTTAGCGACGGAAACCATTTCTGTCGTAAAAATTAGCGACGAATTCAAATCCGTCGTTAAATTTTTGCGACACATTATTAACGACGGAAATTTATTCGTCGCTAAATTTATCGTTAAAAGTTTTAACAATAAATTTTTTTAAAATTTTTATCACTAAATCTTTATTTTTTTTAGTGATATTGTAAGGAGGAAGGAATGGATGGGAGGAAAAAGGTTCATCCTCAATTGTTGGCAGAAAATTTTTCCTTGATATGCTCTTTTTAGGAATGGATTATGATTATTTATATCTCTACCGCCGCCGCCGCCACCCCCACCAGTCACCACTACAGCCAAGTGGAATTTCGTATCAGCCAAATGTGTTCTCTCGCACTGGACTCCATTTAATTGCCATCAACCAAACTAAATAAAACGCAGTGCTCCAACAACAATTGATTTTGACATGCCTAAACTCAAATCAATTGTAACAGTGTATTTAGAAAACATCGACTTCTTATAATTTTGAATGAATTAAAAAAAATTAAAAAAATAAATTTACCTAAATTAATTGTTTAAAAAAATCTATTTAATCTCAATTAAATCTAATTTTAATTTAGAATGAAAGTGAGACTACACACTGAAGATATTTGGGTTGTATGATGCAACACTAAACCTATTTTCCAGGGAATAAAATGACACCTGCACCCTCCTAGAATTGCTTATGTTTCATGGTCTCAACCTAATTCTAGCTACAGCAATCAATAGCAAATGGATCAAGAAAGTAAAATTAGTTATATTGGGGCTAGACATTCCTATACTCGCATGACGCATCCACTATGGGGTCAAATGATACATCAAATCAATCTTTCTCTCTCTCTTCCCGAAATTCAACTTTCGACTAATCTAATCCAAATATTATCAGGTTTAATTTAGGAGGAAGTTTACCAAATAGCCTTTTCTATTCTTAAATTTTAAATCTGAGATTTAATTAAAATAATTAACATCTTTAATTATTAAACCAATTGTCCGTTATTTTAACTCCATGAGAATTTGGTGCAAGTTCAGTCCATTCAGACCACAAGTTTTTTAACAGGAATACCGGTATAAAGGTTGGAAGGCATGCCAGTTGTCCGTCCTGTTCCACCTGCGTCAAGGACTTTGCTGCAGCAACGGTGAAAATGGGCAATAACAACCCTCCCATTGGAACCACCAGAGAGATCAGAATCAATTGACTCATGCAGATACATAAAGATTTCCCAATACTAGTATTTTTCATCCATTACAGTATCTTCCTCTTTTTGACCATCACACATCAACAAGTATATCAATCCAACTATTCCGAGCTCAATTGATTCATTGGAGAATGGAGATACACCTCTTCCTTGGTAAAGTCGAGATTTGATTTCTGAAAATCACACCCGAGAGGTTTTGATCTCATAGAGTTGCCCAATGCCATAATCTGTGAACAAATACATGGATGATTTCTACTTTTACTTTAAAAATAAAGGACTGTTATCCCAATCCACTTCTACCCAGAACATTATTGTAGCCACTGGCAGTTCATACAATTTGCTGATCACAAAAGATAATACCACAATACAAAGCCGCCGCCAGCTAATCAATCTTATAGAGAATCTAATGAAGAGACCTAGTAACATAAACGGAGTAGAGGAACGCCGCAAGAGAAAGCCACATTTCAAGGATGTTAAATCTATATTCCATTTCAAGGAAGCTTCATATACACTTAACCAGCTCTTCAAATTTACCACGAGCCAAATTCCCAACCCGATGGCAATGGAGACCAAATAGAAGTGAATCAGCACAGGTGTGTAACCAAGGAGACCGGGGTCATACTTGTTTCGAGAAGGAAAAAAGCCTTCGTAGAAGCTGACACTTCTCATGTACAAGGAGCTATGCACTATGTTGGTTTATCAGGTTAACTTTTACAGGGCTATTAGAAGTATACAGGAAACATTATAGGTTTAAGATGCTTCACTCCAAACATGAGCATTCCATTAGGTCTTCAGTCACTATCTGATGCAACCTCCACCGGCAGTTCAAATGCATCAATCTCTGCAAAATAGGCTTGCTGGTTTTCAATGAAGTCTTTAGGCAGAGCATGTGTGGAAGAGTCTCCTCCTCCAGGCAGAGATTGCCGCTGCATCTGCAATTACATATAAGTAATGATTAACAAGCAAATAAGCAAGAATTTAGACCACATAAGTAGTGATTAACAAATCAATACTGACAACGAGAGATGACAACTTGTTGCTGCCTAGCAAAATATACCCTTCACCTCACCAGCATCAAGCCTATTTAACAAAATGGCATGAATAGTGCCTTGCCCACTTTATGATAGAAGTCAAGAAAAAGAATATCCTCTTGGCTATCACAATCATACCTCTATAAATCACAAGTTGTAATGTTTTAAAATTCATAATTTTATCCTCAACTCCTCCTTCCTATCCAAAGTAAAACCTCACTTTTCATGTATTCTTTAATGTACAACAAAATAATACACTAAGTCAAATTTCCAGCATAACTTTAGTTGTCACAACTGCAAATTGTCTAATACAAGTTAACTAATCCACTGAATTCAATGCACAAGGAGAATGATCCCTCTGAACATGGGTAGGTATGAGGTACCAATCTCAGTACTAATGCCCTGCTTCAAAGAAATGTACATGACTCCAAATTATCACTACCAACCAAGGAATGCAGGGTAAAGACTTGAACAAACCTTTTTCGATTTTGGACGATGGACTGTACAAGACATAGATGCACCAGAGGTTCCATCTCCAATTTCTTTTCCAATGCTGATATCAAAAGAAACATACAAAAATGTGTCAGCAAGACAGTAGATGCATGCACTCCAATAATAGGGAACATAACTGCAAAGTGCAAAACAAATGCTATCGTCACCTCTCACGGAAAGTAATTACTTGCAAGAACCCCAAAAGTTTTAGAGATCATTTTGATAGAACATCAGAACACAGAGATAACACAAAGACATTGAGCATCACAATTGCTTGACATTTTTCCGATATCACAACAAGAAGTGCATTTTTTTTCTTTTTATATATAAATAAAACATCAGTTATATATAGATGTGTGTGTGTGTCTACATCTAAGGGCTTTGGTTTAAATAATCACCTGTATGACTTGAAATCCTTGTGTTTTAAATGTCCAGGGTTCTGGTGTTGTCTCCCTCCCCATGCCCAACAGAAAAAGAAAAAAGGAGAAGATCATACCCATCATGCCAGAACATATCTGATCACAATACTTGGCCCCATTTGCAAAAATTGAGGTTAAGTGGAGTTAATACAGAGAATTATTGATACTAGGATAATTCTAGTCTTTTTTACGGAGAAATTTGACTTCTACTTTCATAACCCCATATTTCCTTCAAAAACTCTTTTGCTTTAATTGAAAAATATTACTAGTAGAATAAGACAAAATACAGACAAGTTGAGGACACTTCAACAGGCCAAGTACAATCAGAACACTATAGGTTGTAGCACTAATTTATCACGAGGAAATTGATAACCAGATATGGCTTGCAGAAGACTTCCTACTTCTGATTAAACTCTATTTAAGTCTATCCAACATCAAATCTCAGTCAACCGAACCACATATCACTAATCCTAATTTTGGTGGAACTTATTCCCAATGTCAATTCTATATCATCTTGTGTTGTAAGTTCTTAATCTACAAATCATTGTCATTGTTCTCCTTTTGCCAGTTTATCAAAAGCTGCTCAGTGTTCGATATGGACCAGAAGACAAGATGTCTCAAAGCTTGAAGAAAGTCCTTTAAAATACCCACTTCCAGGACCAATGTATGTTACTGATTTTTTTTTTTTTTTTTTTGTTATAAATAAAAAGAAGGGTACTTCCACAGGTTTCGCAGTGGTAAATATACGTTTCAGTATTATACCGTGCTGTCAACTGGCATAAACAACTAAGCATATAGGTATATCTTCCTATCACAAACTGCAAATAAGACCGTTCATTTCAGGATCTAGTATGATGCAAATGGATATAAAAGAAGAAGAAGAAGAAGAAGAAGAAGAAGAAGAAGAAGGAAAAGAAAGAACAAAGAGTTTTATTAACCATTCATATAAATTGCCATATCTGACATTGCTCCTCCAATTTAAGTGCTGGAAGTGAGCTTCATGGAGGGAGGGCGGGAGAGAGAGAGAGAGAGAGAGAGAGAGAGAGACCTTATAGTCTTCATACTTTCAGAAGGAAGACCAGCCAGAGGCTCAATAACATTTTTGCCTTTCCTCTTTAGTTTCTCTGCACTGTGTCTTCGACTATAAACTGCAAGAGGCTCATATTTCCGAGGTGCATCATTGCCTGAAAAATACCACTGCTCTTAATAAACAAAAGTTACGCACCAAAATGCAAATATTCTGTGCATGATTTACTCATTCTGTTAAGAATTTTGCATCCCACAGATTACCACAAGGGAAGTCATGTAACATTACCAGTATCATATTCCCAACAAACTCATGTATATTCATAATTTTACAAAGAAGAATAAGAAAAGAGAAAAGAACATAGATCGCAGGCCTTACCAGAAGCTGAAGGTTGAAGCAGGCTTAGTGTTGAAGGGTTGGGAGGAAATGCAGCCTTTTGAGCAACACTGGATTCAATGCTTTTACTCTCGTTAAAGCTATCTAATACCGTTATGATGGGCAAGGCATGTGCATCTGTCTTTCCTTTGTCTTCGGCATTCCTTATGCTTAAAGAATGTCTAGGGCTACAATTTACATCAGATTTTGATTTATCACTATGAGCAGTACCTTCAGAGAATAAGAAATCAAACCCAGAAGTTAGATTACGGGGCCTTAAAAACAACATAAAACTTAAAAAAAAAAAAAAAAAAAAAAAAAAAAAGAAACCCATCAACTGAAACTCATCCAACATACTAAACCGCACAATGGAGATTTGAAATCTCTCTAAACCAAATAAAGGACCACAAGAACACTAGCATGGTAACCCATTTTCTACCTAATGTGTCTAGTTAATGCTATGCTTCTCACAAATTACCACAAGTGAAAACATGCAACATTACCAAAATCATATTACCAATAAACTCATGTACAATACAAAGAAAAATAAGAAAAGAGAAAAGAACATAGACAGCAGGCAGCACCAGAACATGAAGCTTTGAGCAGGCTTGACGTTGAAGGGCTGGGAGGAATATCACTGGATCCAAAGCTGGTACTCTGGCTAAAGCTATCAGATGCTGTTACGGTTGGCAATGCATGTGCAGCTGTCTTTCCTTTGTCTTTGGCATTCCTAATGCTTAAGGTATGTCTAGGGCTACAATTTGCATCAGCCTTGGATTTCTCACTATGTGCAATACCTTCAGAGATTGTAAAAAGAAACCCAGAAGTTAGAATATGGGGCCTTACAAACAACATAAAACCTAAAAAACCCATCAACAGAAAGTCATCCAACATAATAAATCATGCAATGGAAATTAGAAATCTCTCAAAAATAAATAAAGGATTACAAGAATACTAGCATAATAACTCTTTTTATACCCAATGTATCTCATTTATGCTATACATAGTGGTGCTGAAAGAGAAATGACATTGGAAATTTATCTACAATTATTCAACTAATACTACAAGCATGAATATAAAGAGTCAGAAAACCAACAAAACCTAGAATACCATCCACATTGAGCAACCATCTAATCCAAGGCGAAGGGAAGGGGTAAGGAATAGCTCCCCCCCCCCCCGGGGGGGAAATTTAAGAATTATTGCATTTAAAAATTTCAAAATATTTAAAACCAGAAATGTTGTTTACCCCTCAAAAATTATTACCCCGCCTGCAAATGCACATTATACTTCGCCCGCAACATATAAATTTATGGCTTGCTTCCTGCATCTAATTATCCTATCTATGCATCATAGAACTCAATGTCCCATTCCCAAAGTAAGAAGAATCAAGAAAACAGCACAACAACATGATCCAAATTTCAGCAAAATTAAGCAATGAACATCAATCAGGTTTTAAACACGTTAAAAGAGTAACTGATTGCAGTTACAAATAAAAAATTCAAACACAAATTACCGCAAACAATAGCTAAATAATCAAATTAAACAGAAACAAGAAGGTGAACTGAGTCAGAAAACATACCGCATCTAAAACCGATGCGGAGGATTTGGATGGGAATCGACTAGGGTTTTGAGGATTCTTGGATGGGGAAGTGAAATTAGGGTTCGGAATCGAGAGAGATTTGTGAACAGAAGAAGAGGGTATCGATGATTTCGCTGTTGATGATATGGATTTTGAGTGTTTGATCAGTGAAGTTGAAGAAGAAGAAGAGGAAGTGCGAGCGGAGATGGTATTGGTGCAATCAGCTAGTGGTTTTCGCTTCCTAATCGATTTTCTCCCTGCTTCCATTGTTGCATTCTCCAAAAATCTCCCGTACAGATATCCGTATGTATAGATATGTGAATTGCTCACGAGGAAAGAGCTAAAGGTGTTCGGAGAGAAAGAGAGTCTGTGTTGAAGAAGCTAAACTGGGTTTGGCGCCATTGTCGGCAAAATTGAAAAATCTAGAGAGAGAGAGAGAGAGAGAGAGAGAGAATCACGAGTTCGTTGTTGCAGGATATATCAGGACCATTCGATGAACTGAATTGAGTTGAAACAACCGAATCCAACCAGAGATCTCAGGGGGCCCATTTTGATATGGGCTAAACTGCTCGGCCCATTGTACGGTTGGCCATTGTGGGTCCGTAATTCCGAGAATTTGTGCGGAGAGTTTCAGCTTTTTTTTATTTTTTATTTTTTATTTTTTATTTCTTCTTCTTCTTCTTGGATTTGATCCACCGTTCAATATCCAGAATTTCACTCTGATTAATTTAGATCAAGCCAACTGAGAACCCTTTTTGGGGTAAAGCTCTTTCAATGTAGTTTATTTCATTTTTAAGACTCGAATCCAAACTCTCTAGTAAAGAGGTGAGATGGCCTATCTACCATACCAACAAACCATTAATGTAAGGTGCTTGTTCTCACACACTCCTTTGCGCTTATCACTTTTTTCTATTTGATCATGATATTTTAAATTTTAATTAATTTGATTTGAATAATTATAAATCCCAATTAAGAGATCAACTCCCCTGATCTCTATATTTCCATTCTCAAAATTTAATTAAGAAGATGAAATGGTCTGTCCTTAGACTCATAGATGATGTTTTTCTACCAAGTCTCTTTCCTCCCACAAAACTTTTGACCAAAAATAAAAAACATTCAAAAGCAACGTTAGATAGCGTTTACAAGCAAGCAAAACAAAAATACTACAAAATTTATAATATTTAAATTGTAATTTAGGTTAAGATGTTAGACTAATATTTTGATTTGTACGTGATGAGATATGATCTAATAGTCTGTTATAAAAAGTATTTAATCTTGTGAGCTTACAATCTAAAGAGACACATCACACGTAAACATGTTAATAATCAGGAATCAAATTTCCTGAAATGTGGACACGAATCAATACATCCCGTGGTTGTCATCTCTCACGAATCAATAACTATTGCCCCTTCATACTTACCTACAGTACATATTAATTAATAAGAAAATATTGAGCAAAAATAATGAATCAATCTCCCGTAAAGTCGGCAAAAGTTTCTATTGTTTTCCATCAAAATCCAGTGGGATTCAGTGGTTTTCTCCCGTAAAGTCGGCAAAATTTTCTATTGTTTCCCATCAAAATCCAGTGGGATTCAGTGGTTTTCTCTCAAACTTCACTGTTCTTTTCTTGTTTTTCTATTCATTTCTAATTTATTATTGCCTCTTCTCACTTACCTAGTTGGTTGAGGTGAGTATTTCTTCATTGGGATTCAAAATCCTTTAACCTTTTAATCAAATCAAAATAAAATATCTACCGATTCAAATTTCTGAAATAGTTATCCTAGTCCTGTCCTAAAATCCCCCACTCCTGTCCGAGTCCTGTGCTAAAATACAAATTTAGGACAGTATTTTATAGCAGCACATGACACCAACCCAATTAAAGTCCATTAAAATGGTAAATTTCAAGTATAGATTCTGGCATTTTCAGGGTTTTCTTCAAATCTAGTGGAGAAATCCAATGGCTGAGACTGTGCTGTAAAGCGTGAGCGAGAAAGCAGGAGACTGAAACAGGAGAAACTCCCTTAAAACCGGATAACTGAAGCCTGCGGTTTTTATCTTTTGCTACAGTAGATTTGGTTGGATCAAGAAAAGGTGTATCAAAAACCTAGGGGCAGAGCCATATAGTCCACACCAAACACACAAAGGCTAAAAATTCTCAACTGAGATCATCATCCTCTTTTGTTCTATAAATATCCACCAAAACCCATCATTTCAATCCCCACAAATCTACTCAATTTGATCTCTTCTCTTTGCCTAACAGAGTAGAAAACACCAGAGAGAAAAAATGGAGGCTCTGCAGACTTGGGTTGCAGAACACAAGCTTACTAGCATTGGTCAGTAAACACTACCTAGTACGAGTACTATGATGGTATTTTGGGTCTAAAATGAGCACAAGGAGACTAAAGTCAAATGGTTTTTTATTTTTTTATTTCTTTTATTTTTTTTTTTTTTAATTTCTGGGGTTTTGCAGGAGCGTTATGGGCATCAGCAATAGGAGCATCACTGGTATATAATGGAAGAAAATCGCCCCTCAAGACTAGCCTAAGGCTCATACATGCTAGGTAAGATTGAACAAAAAACAATGTCAATATCTCACTTCGTGTTCATAGTAAATTGGAAGATCAAAATGTTACTGAAACAAAAAGTGAAGGGATGTGGGTTTGTTTGATGTTTTGCAGGATGCATGCGCAGGCCTTAACATTGGCTGTGCTGTCTGGTGCTGCAGCTTACCATTACTATGAGAAGCAAACTTCTCAAGGAGAGACTACTTCTCCCAATCCTGCACGCATCCCTAAATGAGAATTAGAGTTGAATAGGAGGAGATCCTAGTATGACTAAGTCCGGTCCTTTTATGTATCAGTTAATGATGTGAATATTATGTAATAATTTCAAGTGATTTTCTATATAAAATTGTGATTTATCTTATTAATTCCTGAAAAACAAACTCTCTGGCAGAGTCACCTTGATCATAATTGGAAAGGTAAACCTTTGCCACCTTATGTACGTGTAAAGGTAAGCAGGTAAAAGACATCAATGAGGTTTAAAACAAGTATGGCTGAAAGAAAGTGTTTTTCATTCACAATGTGCCATGCATTGCTCTTCATTTTTTCACAAACTTATTTGATGTAAACAAACATAGCCAATAATCAACGTATTTGCTGCATCTAATTATTCACTAATATTATCATGAACTAAACTGATTCTTATTTTTATTTATTTTTTCCGTTTTCTGGGATGATTTTGAGGAAGGGTACACCGCTAAAAAAGTTATAAAAATTGAAAAGGTATAAATCTCGAATAAAAATGACAAATGGGTATGAACCTAAGTTTTTCTTCTTCGGCCCGGAAGAAGAAAAAAAAACAAGGGCCACCCAACTAGAGAGCTACCCCAACTAAGCTAAGGATAAAGAAACTATGGGCCTGCCTGGTTGGAGCAGGTTAGCGGAGCTAGAATGTCTGAGCCAAACGACCCGCCTTCAGCAGTTCTGCAGTTCATTCAGGAAGATAAATTGGGTGTCGAGAGAATCAGAAGCAGAGTTCCAGCAGGAAGACGTAGTGTGCCTCCCTCTCGCCTCTGCTTGTGTCTGTGCAGCTGTTTTCTTTCTTCTTGTCCTGTGCTTTGTTTTTCTCCATCGTTTTGTACCCAAAAAAAAAAAAGGAAACTATGGGCCTAGATAAGGTCCACAAAACACCTGCAAAACCGCACCTCAAGACCTGGGCTGACAGACCAAAGACGACTTCATCAAGAATTAAGAGGAAGAAACCTATCCTCTTACCCTTGTGGGTAACTGAAAAATTTCATCATCTTAACATCCATGTGAATACTTGGTAATAAACTGTTGGCGAGAGATGGATAGTTTTGCCTTAAATTGCAGCAAATGACGGAAAGGAAACACCTTACCTATTGAAACAAGGATGTTTAGAATAAAACAATAGGGCTGGTCTAGTCCCATGACAACTGATGGCATAAATTCTTGCTTTTGTTTGACTATTGGTCGTACTATTTAGTCTGTACCATTATATCAGTTGACCACACACCCATGTCCCATTGCATTGGTATAAATTCTTGCTTATGTTTGAATCCAAAAGTAAAATTTTGCCGGTGATGCATTTACAATTTTAATTTTTAGAAAGAAAGAACGGGAGGGGGGATTTACTCATCTTACCTGTTTAATTTGGTTGGGTACCAAACATAGGTCCTCTGCCAACAGGTCCCCTCCCTTTTCCATGTCTTGGACATGATGCCCATGTCTTCAACATTTGACCTCTCGCCATTAAATGACTTGCTATTAGTATAATCCACTATTGGACGGCTATGATTTGCTCCAGACATGGTATTCATCAAAGGCTACAGGTTAGAAGATGGGCACTCCCGAACTTCTGTCATTTGGCCGGCCAAACAGTTTGTGAAGCGATGTTGTTTAGTTTTGCGGGAGAAGCATCACTTTCATTATTATATAAAATTTTAATTCTATAATATTCCCGTGATTTGAATTTACACTTTTTTTTAATAACGGATCGATATTCAGAGACATACTCTAACTAATTTAATTTAAGTATTGTCAGATCCAATTTAGAGAGAAGTTCTCATAATATAAATTTTTTCATTATTAAATTTTGAATTCAAAAATTGGTTAAGAGACTAGTGTTCTTGTCCTATGTCGACTCTCTGCAGGTGAATTTACAATTGTTGAATTGGTATATGGATAGATATGTTTAAAATTTTCTACGATATCTATTCACGAAATATTTATGAAAATTTATTGAATAATATTTTTAGGATTAAATTGTAACAGTTGGATGACAGTTCAAATAAACAGATTATATTGGGACTTATTTGATAAAATTTATTATCAATATATAACTAAATAGCTCTAGATCTATCAATTGTAAGGCTCCAAGAATTATGAATTGGGAGCAGATCTTTGTGTTCTTCTGGGTACCCCAAATCTAGAGACTACAACACCTTTTAAAGATATTCAAAATTAATTAAAATTTTAGTAGAACTTTTTCGTGGGCTCAAATTTAAATATATAATTATTGAATTAAAAATTCAACATATTATCCACTAGATATTATCTTTCTGTCTCTGTCTCTCTCGGTCTGTCATATAAGAAAGAGAGAGAAGGTGAGTTCGGTCTTTATGTGTGAGAGGAAAATTAAAAAATGTGGGTAACTAAGACGTGCAAGTGCTTTGCCTTGCAAGTATTCGGTGTTGTAAGGTTGGAAAGTCCTTTTCTTCTTCCTAACTTTAGATGATATCTCCCCAAAAGAAGCTAATTTTTTGCAAGGTCTTGCTTTCAATCACTCTCAATTCATTTTAGATCTAAGCCTACCATTACATTACTTAAAAGAAGTAAAAGAAGTACTACTTGTTCAAAATATAAAAAAAGGGTCTTCTCTCCAACATTTACGATCAAAGCCTCCATTTTGAACGATTGAAAATATAACATCGACTCTCGATATATAATGTATTCTCCTCATGTTCATATATATGATATTGCATCCATTTGATATACATGATTTGAAATTTCTAAAACTTTGCTCTTAAAATCACTTAAATCGAAAATTCTATCGGTAAATCGAAAATTTTCCCTAAAAGTGCCGACAAAATCTAAAATCATTAAAAATGACTAACGAAAGCCAAAACACTTAAATATAAACATAACGAAGTGAATTTGAAGATTAAAAAAAAAAAAAATCACATAGGGTCAAATTTATAATTTTGAAAAGTTTAGGGACTAAAAGTGCAAATATGAGAACTTGAGGGATTACGTTGCAAAATCAACTATTGAATGACAATTGGAGATCAACCATTGGTCAAGAGCACACATAGTGGCCACCTAACCTTATTTCACTAAAGAGAAATCTCATTGGTTGAAAAATTCTTGCATGAATTCTCATTGGTTGGTCAAAAACAAATTTCTTTATGCTTAAATTCATTATGAACGAATTTGACATGAAGGATATACATGGAGATAGCTTGTAAGCAATGTTACATGCAAAAAAGACTTAGGACTAGTATAGGGTAGAGATCTTGCATGGAAATAAATCAATGGTCAAAATTTTTGCTAGGTTTGCATAAAAGAGTTGTTTCAAGCATTGGACCTCATTTTCTTCTCAATATTCACCCTCTTGGACGTGAGTTCTAGGGTAGGGAGTGAGAAATTCTTGTGTTCATCTAAGCACTTAAGGTGTTGAAGAGGTAAGAAAAATGTTTGGTTGATAGGATTTTAATTATTTAGATAGAATTAGTATGATATAGAGTTTTTTTTTTTTTTTTTTATATTAATGTATATGTATTTGCAAGATGTAGTGATCAAGTGTTAAAGGATGATGTTGGTGATGAATATTTGAATGTCAAGATCTTATTAAAGAGGTAATACATTCTTCTTTTGAGTATGTATTGGATTAAATTGTTCCTATGAAGTAGGTTTGTTCAAATAAGCAAGAATGATTAGTAAGCTGTAGTAATTCCATGATATCTTATTCTATGATGATCAAAATTTAGATTGGTTTGGTTCTAGTAAAACTAGACTCTCTAAACTTTAAAATGAGCTATGATGCAAAATTTTTCATAAAGAAATGAAATTATGATGATTTTTAGAAAAAATAGTAAAAATCAATGTTCTATTCACGGTCCTGTGCACAACTAGTAATTTTATCTAAATATTAAGATAATTTCTGAACAAAATTAGGGAAAAATATAAACATAAAATTTTTAAGTCTCTGTCTTATCTTTAAAATGAGATAAAATTCACTTGAATCGGAATAATATGCTAGAAGTTATGGTATTTTTACTGAAACTATACAGAGCATAATTTAGAACTAGAACTGAGACAAATTTGAAATTTTATAAAATTCTGGACCTAGAATTAAAGAAAATACTAAACATTAAAGTTGTAGAGCTATCTGTTATCTTTTAGTAGAACTTGGAATTATGTAAATCTGAGATTTATATTCTGAGATATTAATTTTCTACCAAAATTGTGCAAATTTAGTTATATAAGTATGAATTGTATTGAAGATAGATTTTTATAAATTCGTACAACAGGAATTTGGAGATGAGTTGAACATGAAAAATGTAGATATATGTCTTAAATTTAATTATAAATTTGAATCATTCGAATCCGATTTAAATAGAAAAATGTATCACGAATTTACTAAATTTGCATAAGAGAAAAATTATGAAATTTGAGATTATTTTGCTAAGTGAAATTTAGGAGTTTACTATAAACATATAAGTAAAATGCTTTTATGTTATATTTAACTAGGAAATAAAGACTAATATTTTTATGATGAGAATTAAGCCTTATTGAGGTAACGTCCGTAGAGATGCATAGAGTATACATTTCTAGTTCGACGATACGTTGTTGTCAAAATGATTAAATTAATGAATTATGCTTATTATTGACTTAGGCGTAGAGCCACAGTTGTACGAAGGATAACTCATTCAAGAAACGAGGAGATTTAGAGGAAGTGTCATACCCTCCCCAGTCAAGGTGAGTGGATGTTACTGTTACCATATAATTAATAAACAAAATCATAATTATTGTTTTTAAAGTATGATTTGTGAAATGATTTGTAAAATGGTTTTGTTAAATGACTGCAACATACTTTGTGATAAATCGAGTGTCCCAAAATTTTTAAAATATGTATCTATAAATTTTGATGAAAAATATATGTGTCATGTTTTAAATTATGAAATGTACTTTGATGATATATACGATAATATACTATATATCGGATTTTCATGATTTTCCTCGACATGTATGGCACGGTTGATTGATTGATGATTTTGATACGAGACTAGGTGCTCAGGCATTAGTACCTAAATCCTCTTGATCGTAGATTAGGGATAATACTTATAGCCATAATACTATGATATGCTAGGTGTTGTTCCGCGCAAACTCGTCTCGTATGTTATCACAGACCCGTCTCGTTATATAGATTGTCGCACGTGTGTGATGTCACAAGACGCAGACACTCTACATGGTTAGGTAGCATGTATATGATATTAGATTTCAGACTAGCCAAGTTAAACCGAAAGGGGAGGACTGAATGACGTTTCAGTTTAGCACTTGGGGAGGCCCAACGCTAACGCCAAGGTTTTGGGATTGTTTTTCGTTTACATACAAAAACCCCTTGATAGCTCGTCATTAGTCGAGGTAGACCTTTTTCGAGAACATAATTTGGTATTACCTTACGATTTATGATATGAGATTTTGGATGCACATGTTTTGATTGGATAAACAACTGTGTTGAAATTGTTATGATTTTGAGAATATGTCGTGCATAGACATACATATACATATATGACTTTGACACTCTATTCTCACCTCACTTATTATTTATATATCACGGATTTCTTACTCACTGAGTATTTGATTATACTCAACTCTCAAAACTTTTAAATTTCTACAGAGTTAGTCATTAGAGAGACATGTTGATTTATTTTGACGTACGTAGTATCGGAGACCGCTTATGGTAATTAACTTTTGTTGTATTTTGAGGTTATTAGTGGATCATATGAGTTGACTACATGTAGTAATGGAACTCTCGGTTGAAATTTATATTTGTACTGACTAAGTACTTTGAATATATATGAGAACTTTATATCTATTAGTTTGACTTGAAAAATGATTTTGAAAATATATGTCACTGTTTATGATTAGTCTTGTGTTGTCTTAGGATACGTCGCACGGTTGGACTAATATCCAAGGTAACAGGTGACTGTTCACGGTTTCTTGATCGTGGAGTGGGGCGTGACAGTTTTCTTGGTATCAGAGCACTAGGATTGAGCGCTGAGCATTATCAAAAATTTTAAAAAAATTTCCTAAGTATTGTTTTTCAAAGTCCTCAATATTTTGAGATGAATTTGAGAGTTCCTTGCAAACCCTTAAATTGATTTTTTGGCAAATGAGTTCATTCCATTTAAGGGATTAGATACTTCATATCTAGCCCAAATTTCTTATCTATATCTGATAGAGGTTCTCTCATTTAGAACCATGCCTTCTAGACATAGCACAAGGCGGACTCATAGAGTTATACCTACTATTCCAGAGGTCGCGTCGTCTTCGCACGCACTCCTTTCAGTATCACCTCAGCCAGCACCGTCAGCTGGGATCCCGATGTTACCACCGGATGCCTTGAGACAGTGGCATGAGTAGTGGAACACTTATGTGGCACAGATGCCGCCCCCACCACCACCTCCGGCAGTTCCTATTCCTGCAGCACCAACTTCTGCACCGGTTGCCCCTACTACTTCAGTGTCTGCCTCGAGCGATAGCACTATTCCGATACTTCGCAGCATCCACGAGCTGACCTAGTTGGTCAAGGAGGTTCGACAGTTGGGTTACACTGATTTTGATGGATCGGCGATGCTACGGCAGCAAAGCGATGGGTCAATTGGACCCGCCGGGTGTTGACAAACTTGGGTCTAGAGGACGAGTGGAAGTTGAGCATTATAGTATGGTTGCTAGATGGTGATACTCTCACCTGGTGGGAGACCGTGATAGATGCCTCCACAGAGCCCTTAGGATGGGAGGACTTCTTGGGAGAGTTCGACGGTAGGTATTTCTTGGAGTACCAGCAAGACCAAAAAAGGGCGGAGTTCTTTCATCTCCGCCAGGGGACCAGATCTGTTGTAGAGTACGAGGCAGAGTTGAGGAGACTATCTGTCTTTGTCTCCAATTTGGCCACACAGAGGCTGCTTTGATTCAAGTTTGAGGATGGACTCAACTTGAACATTTAGAAATACATGGCAGTGACGAAAAATCACTCATTCACAGAGTCTTGGAGTTAGCCTACCGCACTGAGGATATCGTACGGGCTGAGACTAGGCAGAGGGAGAGCCGAGACCAGAAAAGAAAGAGGTCTGGATTTCAATCTGGTCAGAGTTCGAAGAAGGGTCGAAATCAGGGCCCTCAGAGAGACCCCATAGCTACAGGGTCAGCTGGCTTTCCCCAGGGGCCACGCCCTCAGAGTTCTAGAGCCCCCGCCCCTAATGAGTCAGTTTGCTGGGCCGAGGAAGCCCCTATGCCACAATTGTGGCAAAACTCATTCAGGATTCTATAGAGAACTTGCGAGATGCTACCAGTATGGGAAACCGGGACATATTCGTAGCACTTGTCCAGATTTGGGATTCGGGGGACAGCCAAGCCAGAGCCATCCGCGTGGACCACATGAGAGTCAGCAAAGAGCACCTGCCCCATCAGATCCTACTGCTCCATGGACTGTGGTCGGGAGCAACACTGTACCCGTTCCTCAGCGACAGCAGCAAAGGACTCAGGCTCACATCTTTGTAATGACGCAGAGGAAGCACAAGCTAATCCTGAAGTGATTTTAGGTAACCCTCCGATAGACTCTCTTGTATAGGTTTTATCTCCTAATAGTTATCTTGAGGCATGATATACTATGATAACTTATGTAATTCTAGACAGTTAAGACGCTAGAAGCCTAAATCCTTTTGATATATATGTGTATGTATATATATATGATCTCATGTTGACTCCCTGAGTATATGAAGGTTGATAATCCTCTTTTATTTAAATTCACCATTAGTTACCATGAAAATCTTCGGAGGGCTATACTTGAGGAGGCTCACTCTTCTGCTCATGCGATGCATCTAGGTAGTACCAAGATATATCAGACTATCAAAGGAAGTTATTGGTGGGCTGGGATGAAACGGGAGGTCACTGAGTATGTAGCCAAATGTTTGGTCTGTTAGCAGGTGAAGGTCGAACATCAGCGGCCAGCTGGTACACTATAGCCCATTCCCATTCTTGAGTGAAAGTGGGAACACATTATGATAGATTTTGTTGTGTGACTTCCGCGGACTACGGCACGTCATGATACTATCTGGGTGATTGTTGACAGACTCACCAACTCCGCACATTTTCTGCCCACTTGTAGTAGCTATCCACCGGAGGTTTTGGCCTGCTATATATTAGTGAGATAGTCCGACTCCACGGGGTTCCTATGTCAATTGTATCTGATAGAGATCCCTGATTTTACTTCTCGATTTTGGCCGAAGCTACAGGCCATAGGTACCAAACTGCATTTTAGCACTACTTTTCACCCACAGACGGATGGTCAGTCTGAGAGGGCCATTCAGACATTAGAGGACATGCTGAGAGCATGTGTTATGAATTTCAGGGATAGTTGGGACCAACACCTTCCATTGGTGGAGTTTGTGTACAACAACAATTATCAGGTCAGTATTGGGATGTCACCATACGAGACCTTGTACGGGAGAAAGTGTAGGATACCATTATGTTAGGACGAGGGCGGAGAAAGATGACTCAACAGTGTTGAGCTGATTGAGGAGACTCGAGAGAAGGTGAAGGTCATCCGTGCTCGGATGAAAGCTGTCCAGGATAGACAGAAGAGTTATGCTAATAGGCGGTGGAGACCTCTTGATTTCGAGGAGGGAGACATGATCTTTTTGCGGGTATCTCCCTGGAAGGGAGTGATACGATTCAGACAGCGGGAAAACTCAACCCCAGATACATTGGACCATTTTGAATTCTGAAAAGGATCGGAAAGGTGGCTTACAGATTAGATCTACCAGCTAAACTTGCATGTATTAACGACGTATTCCATGTCTCCGTGCTAAGAAAATATCTACCAAATCCCTCTCATATACTAGAACCGCCACCAGTATAGCTAAAAGACGACCTGAGTTTTATTGTTCAGCCTATGGCTATACTTGATAGGCAGACCAGGAAGCTGATAAGCAAAGAGATGTCCCTGGTCTGAGTTTTGTAGAGGAGTGACCAAGTCAAGGAGCAGACTTGGAAGCCAGAGGATGTTATGAGGAGACAGTACCTCGAACTTTTCAATGTATAATTTCAAGGACGAAACTTTATTTTAAGGGGTTAGAAAATATAACACCAACTCTCAGTGTATGATGTACTCTCCACATATTCATATATATGATATTGTATCCATTTGAGACACGTGATTTGAAATTTCTAAAATTTTGCCCTTAAAATCAGTTAAACTGAAAATTCTATCGGTAAACCGAAAATTTTCCTGAAAAGTACCGACAAACCCTAAAATCATTGAAAATAACTAACGAAAGCCAAAACATTTAAGTATAAGTATAAAAAAGTGAATTTAAAGATTAAAAAAAATCGCATAGGGTCAAATTTACAATTTTGAAAAGTTTAGGGACTAAAAGTGCAAATATGAGAACTTGAGGGGACCAAGTTACAAAACCAACCATTGAATGACAATTGGAGATCAACTATTAGCCAAGAGCATACATAGTGGCCACCTAAACTCATTCCACCAAAGAGAAACTTTATTTGTTGAAAAATCTTTGCATGAATTCTCATTGGTTGGTCAAAAACCTCTTTTTTGTGCTTAAATTCATCATGAACGGATTTGATATGAAGGAGGTGCATGGAGGTAGCTTGTAAGCAATGTTGCATGTGAAAAAGACTTAGCACAAGTGTAGGGTAGAGATCTTGCATGGAAATGGATCAATGATCAAAAGTTTTGCTAGGTTTGCATAAAAGAGTTATTTCAAGTATTGGACCTCATTTTCTTCTCAACATTCACCCTCTTGGACATGAGTTCTAGGGTAGGGAGTGAGAAATTCTTGTGTTCATCTAAACACTTGAGGTGATGAAGAGATAAGGAAAATGTTTGGTGGATAGGATTTTAATTGTTTAGATAATATTAGTATGATGTAGAGTTTTTTTTTTTTTCATATTAATGTATATGTATTTGTAAGAGGTAGTGATCAAGTGCTAAAGGATGGTGTTGGTGTTGAATATTTGGATGTTAAGATCTTATTAAAGAGGTAATACATTCTTCTTTGAGTATACATGTAACACTGAACACGTCCGGATTGTGATTTTATTTTAAATGGACTATTAGAAAAAAATTTTATATTTATGAAAATGTGGAAAAATGATTATTTGGAACAAGAATGTGAATTTTTCTCATTTAGAATGGTCAGAAATCCTTTAAATATTTAGTCGATGAATTTTAAGATTTTTAAGTTACCGATCGTTAGAGTTCTAATTATCAAAACCGTCGGTTACTTGGGTGTTCGATAATCGGTACTGGGTAGATTTTAACCGTTCGGTACTTAGTAGAATTTTAGTGTTCGATTGAATAGTTCTTTAGATTTTGATTCCTCATGGGTAGTTAAAAATGACCATATACTATTTTACAAGTGAAAACTCCATCGTATTATTTCTTGGTCATAGCATGAAAATTATAGTCTATCGGTGTACTATTTCCCTATCGGTAATAAGTTCATAAATTCATATTGGTCATCTAGCCCTCTGTTGGGTTGATATTGAGACTCCCGTTCGGTAGTTGATAGGATTTGATTTTCCTATGAGAAATTTAGCTGTTCGGTAGAGATTTAAGTTCAGTGAACAGTCCCTCAAATTTTTGGTTTCCCAGTCAGTAGTCGATGGTAATCATCTGCCGATCAATAATTATGAGACACCCATCGGTATTGGGCATTTTGTGCAAATAGAAAATGGATGAGGGTCACTAAGTAAATATTAAAAATAGATTGATGATAAAAAGGGGAATGAGGTTCCAGAACCTATGAGAGGGCACTTCTCATTTCTCTCTAGAGTATTCTTCTCTTTTCTCTTCCCTACCAAAAACCCAAACGATTTACATTAAATATCTAGATCAAAGACCTCAAACTACACATGAACTCTTCAAAGGTTAATCTTAGTCTTGAATCTTGAGGAAAATCCAAGGGTTTAGTGTTGACACAAAGAAAGAGAAAAAAATCAAGAGTTTTGGTATGATCCAAGCCGGAACGATCTCTAGAGACAAATCAAGGTAATATAATTATTTCAACTCAAGTTTTACTTTATTTAGCTCTCTAATCATTTGGATTTAGAGGATTTTTGGCTAACGAAAGTGAGATAAAAATTTGGTTTTGAATGCTAGGGTTTTTGGGTTGATGTGAGATGATTGGTAGTGATGATCTTGATTATATGATGATCTCTCATAAGGTCTAGACAAACTGACTGGGACAGAACCTTTGTTATGGACAGATCTGTGAGTGACTACCCTCCCTGAGAACAGTGAGTGGACGGTTTGTTGTGTTCGTGAATGAGAAATGATTTTCATGATTTTTTAAAATGATTTTTCCTAAACTGACTTTATGAAATATTTTGTGATTATGGAATGTCACTAAAAATGTTTTTTAATTGAGCCATGAGATTCATTTTGAAATATGCTGAATTTTTCCTGCGGAAACATTTGTTGAGTTTATGAGTTGAGAAACTTGTTTATTTTTATGGCATGTGATATGATGTTTGAAAAATGGTTTATGTATTGGCTTTGGGGCATGTGTCTGAGCCTCCATAGTGCATGTATGGGGTGTGAGCACCCAGTTATGAGATGACCGGTCAAGTTTAAATTTTCACGGACCAATTCGAGGGGGCGGCGTGGAGTGATTGGTAGACTTGAGGGGGTAGGCGGTGGTAGAGAGATGCTCCCCAAGTCCATTTCAAGGTTAGTCGGTTGCACCTCCGATAAGGCCGCGAGCCAACGCCAAGGTCGACGTTGATGTTTTATGACCAATGGAAATGAAAACCCCTTGGCGGTTTACCAGATGGTCTAGGCCAAACCATCGGTGGAGAGATTTTGAGGCAAACCCATGATATTAGAAAAGTGTATATTGTATTCTGGAAAAATCATAGCTCTTGCTATAATTGTTTGAATGATTACTCGATATTTTCATTGGAACATAAATCTGTTTTGAGATTATTGTTTGACACTTCC